>JAZFAV010000021.1:18885000-19152500 GCA_037954035.1 Rosalia funebris
CAAAATTATAGCGTCTGCGCCACATCCCATTCTCCTGCACACCTCTATATATGTTACGTAGGACCTCTCTTTCAAAGCATCCTAGCAGCATTTCATCGCTTTTTGTCATAGTCCATGTTTCTGACGCGTAAGAGAGTACTGGTTTAATAAGTGTTTTATATATCAATATCTTGGCTTTTTTGCTTACTATGCATGATGTTAGGAGCTTTTTTAGTCCAAAGTAGGCTCTGTTAGCTAGGTAAACTCTTCTCTTGATTTCTGCACTGATGCTGTTATTTTCGTTTATTTGGGAGCCAAGATATATAAACTCTCTTACGCCTTCAAAAGTATATGTTCCTATTACCAGGTCTTCGGGTGGCGCTAATTGCGTGCTATTGGTTACTTTCATGTATTTTGTTTTAGCTACGTTAACTTGTAGCCTCATTCTCTTCGCTGCTGCCTCTACTGCTCTGAAAGCCCGTATTAAGTCTCTTTTTGTCCTGGATACTATATCAATGTCGTCCGCGTACGCTAGGGTTTGTACGCTCCTATTAATTATGGTTCCTCTAGTCGCTATACCTGATTCTCTTATGGCTTTTTCTAGTGCGATATTAAACAGCAGGCACGATAGACTGTCCCCTTGGCGTAGGCCGGTATGTGTTGTTGAATGTGTTAAGTTGAATATTCCTCAAGAATATTCAACTTAATTTCAAATTCCCAAAAATTATTTAAGTAAGAAGTTTGTATTATGTGTAGACAATAGCTACTTATCGGGGTAGTCGGGTGAGGCCTTGCCTTACCAATAACAGCAGACACAAAAAACAGAGTAAGGCATTAAAGAGCAACAAAATTTTTAGGCATCTTGGGGAGCTTCGCATTTGACTTGAATCTATCAGAAAAGAAACTTCGACAGTTTTTGCCGTTACTTTATGCAGTTATTGTGCAGTCCTAGAAGGCAATTGTTTCGTGTTTGTGATCGCTTAAGTTTTATTGTAAGACTTGGTAAGTGGATATTTTACTTATATTTTCATATAAAGATAATAAATTATCAAATAAAAAACTGTAGTGATTTCATAAACCTTTTTAAGAAAATTTCCATGTAATTGACATTAATATAATGATAAAATATATATTAAAGACTCGGGCATTCCACACTCTGATTTAAGTAAATCTTTAATGAACAATAATTCTGGAAATTGTAAATTCTGGCTGTCTGTTTAATAGGGACTGTGCATGAAGATTGTGACGCCGTCTAGTGGCTAAATTGAGATTTAGTGATGGAAGTCATATATGGTTCATACATGTCAGTTATAAAATTTATATTTTTAATTAACCTAAATACAAAAATTATTTATTTTCATCAAAAGTAACATGTTGTATTCGACGCTGTTCTAATACTCCGCGTCGTAATATATGGAGTTGTGCAAAAATAAAATTTTATCGGTTTCCTGTGAGTTACACTCACAATAAAACATAGTCAATGGATAAATGCTATAATATATTGAGTGTAAGCATTAAATATAAAAGTAAATTCCAGAAAAGTGCAGTTTAAAATATGTTAAGTTTAAAGCAAATAACTGTGAAGTAAACTTAGTTTGAATAAAATAAAAAAAAATTTGAATTATTTAATTAGTGTACCTCATAACCTCTTCATTTTATATTTTTCAGTACGAATCCTAAAGATTGGAAACCAACAAAAAATACTCGTATTTGTAGTGCTCATTTCATCAATACTAAAAGATCAGAAAATCCTTCTCGTCCATCTTATTTACCAAAAACTTTTCCTGGCCAGAAAAACGTAAAAAAAATATACTCAATCATTATACAGATTTAAACGGTTGCAACAACATCAAACAAGAACAACTGCAGGCAATGAGCAGTTAATAGCTAACAACAACAATAATAATATGTGATACTGAAATGGAGAAAAACAATGAATATTCCATTGCCATCAAGACACATCATGTAGAAGCCAATAATTTAAATATTGCCTCTGTACTAGCATGCCAGAGCCATAGCTTATCAAACTGAAGATGTCATTGATAATATTTCAAGTGATCCTACATATTTTTTTTGCGATTTGAGTTGTTCCAATGGTGCAAGAATTGCTGAAGTAGAAGTGAATATATCTGTGAAAAATACAGTGGACAAAGAATGTGAAGTGAACTTACGACCTGTGAGAAAATCTGTTAAAGATTTTGGTTATGATCCAATCAATCAAGATTCGTGAAAGGATTAAAGACTTCCAGTGTCGTTACTTTCCCACATCGATGAGATTGTTTTCGTCGTCTGTGCTCTGGTTAATATTGAGAAACCAATAATTAAGCAGTAAGCAAATAATATTGTAAATAATATACATTTATGCTAAAATAAAAGCGGTAAACAGTTTGACAAAAAACCGCCCATGTATATAGGCTTGCATATATTGTATGTTATTGACAAACAATATCCTGTTTGTACAGATTTGCCATTCTGATGATTATATGTTATGAAGTATTTGCATGAATTTTAAATTGTAATGCAAATTTCTTAGGAATAAAAAAAAACAAAATTCATTTTCGAGAATATAAAATAGCCCCCTCAAAGACAGCTAGACAGCTTCGGCTTTAATTTCGAACATTAAACATAATCTATACCAACTGTGTGAACTATCATAACCATTTGATCATTACAATAGTTGTGGATCATTATAACAAGTATATCTTGAATGAAATTCCAACTATATTTAGCATTACACAATTATACAGATATACACAAGGACATATTAGAGATTGGTAAAATGAGAATCTTAGAAATGAAATAATGCTGGAATAACATAAATTAAATAAACATTTTTGACGGCTGATAGCGGTAGTCAGATACAAAAAGTACTGGTTACCGTATTAAACTCTTCATGTTATTAGTCTTATTACAGTAACTGTGTTTCCAATAAGAATACATATTATAATAGACTATATCATATTTTTTAATTAGCAATTTAATTTCTCAGAATTTTATCATGTCATTATTTAGAGAATGGCATAAAAACTAATGGTAGTTCTTTGTAACAACTTTTTATTCTCTATTTAGTGGTAATATTCAATTTATGATACAATGTTTTGTACTCTGACCCTCATCATCAACTCTTTGGACCTGAAACATTTTAAATACGGACCTGAACTTTTTTTAGTTAGGAAGAACGTTTCACTTCAAAGTATATAATTCTTGTGGTTTTTCCAATGTCACTTTAATTCTGTGGTCAAGGAAATTATATCATATCTTTCGTTATTTACAAGCAACTGGAAATCAATTGGATATGTTGACGGAACAAAATTGTTTTTAATATTCTCCGAAGCTATTCCCATTTCATCTTTAATAATAACAAAGACAAGAATGTACTTTCAATGAATATGGATATAGATGGTTAATGTGATTTATTTTCAATGAAACACAATGAACTTTGTCAGTATTGATTTTGAGTATTAAACCTGAAAAGTGTATTCTGTTAAATATAGTTGATGTATTAAATCGTTCCTTTCTTATAACCAATACGAATACACTCAATAAAATAATATTGCCTTTATCTATTAAATTTATTATTTGTTATTACTTTTGTAATTCTGATTTATGACTGGCATAATTTGTTGCATGCATTACAACATAAAGTAATCTTAATGTAGCTGTAAACATTGCTTAACTTTTCCTCACATTACTAATGCAAATAGGACCATTAGTTTTACTTCCTACTAGTGTCGATTCATATTTAATAGTTATATTGTGTAGTGCATCTGCACAATGTTTTACGTAGTATGTTGCTTATCTTAAAAAACACAATATGTTAGAGAATATTAACAGCCAGCATTTTACTACTTTATAATATAAGTACTGTCCTACTAAAATAGATGTTAACTAAGATGACTGAAAAAGTTACTAATTTTAAGGGGTGTATTAAGTATTTTTTTGCTGTTATGAAGCTACTCCAAGTTATTAAACAAAGGGAAGATCTACACGGAAATTAAAAAAATTATGAACTAGACTAGAAGACAAAAAGTTAAATATTAAGAGTATGCATCTATAGAAGCACGTATCAAGACTGGCATAAAATTTAACAGCGACAATATATTTTTACCAGTTGGTTGACCTAAATAAAAAAAACTTTCTATCTGAAAATATTTTCTCTATCCCTTACATCATAAAATAAACCTCAAAAAAATATTTTATCCATTTAGAGTGAATTTAGGCAACACAAAAATTACTAATACCATTCAGGTAGTACTACCTAGATGCACTTTATATATTCCCAAAAGTTTCAATATTTTTATTTGATAAGTTAGGGAGTTTCCGCGTATGTGAATTTTAAAATATAACTTTCTTTCTTATGCGTTTTTTTTTTTAATTAAAAATCATCATCATGAGGTCATCAGTCCTAAGACTGGTTGGACGCTAATCTCCAGCTTCTCCTATCTTGTGCTAACCTACGCATTTCGCTAATTGTGCTACAACCCACATCCCTTACTATTTGCGAGCAGTAGTCTTTATCTAGGCCTACCTCTGCCTTTCTTCACTCCTATTTCTGCCTCCAAAATATCGCGGACTATTCCCCCATGTCTCAGCAAGTGCCTACCATTCTATCTCTTCTCTTCTTTATGTTTTTCCACATACTTCTTTTCTCGCCGACTTTCTCCAATACTTCTTCGTTTCTAACCCTATCAGTCCACGGTATTTTCATCATTCTTTGGTAACACCACATCTCAAAAGCTTCTAATCTCTTCCTACTTGCTTCCCCTACCGTCCAGGTTTCGCAGCCGTATAGTGCCGTGCTCCATACATATGTTTTCAAAAATCTCTTCCTCGTTTCTAAGTTTATTACCCCCGAGCTTAAAAGTGCTTTCTATTTGTTAAAAGCTACTCGACCCTGCGCTATTCTTTGTTTTATATCTTTATCGCTTCTTCCATCCCAATTTATTTTACTTCCTAAATAAGTGAAGTCTTTAACTTCCTCCAATCTTTCATTATTAATTTGTACTTTCGTTTTTGCTCTGCTCTCGCGCCCTCTGCACACTAACACTTTAGTTTTGTTTTTATTCACCCTCATTCCGTATTCCTCTGTCAACACTGCCTCCATTTCGTTCAACGCTGATTCTAATTCCTCTTTACTAGATGCTAATACTGCTATATCATCCGCGAATCTCAGCATTTTTAGTTTCTGTCCCTGTACTTTAATCCCGAAATCCACTCTATCTTTTACCACATTAATCGCCTCTTCGATGTACAGATTAAAAAAAAAAATAGAATCTATAATTAAAAATAGAATCTATAATTAAAAATAGAATCTATAATTAAAAATAGAATCTATAATTAAAAATAGAATCTATAATTAAAAATAGAATCTATAATTAAAAATAGAATCTATAATTAAAAATAGAATCTATAATTAAAAATAGAATCTATAATTAAAAATAGAATCTATAATTAAAAATAGAATCTATAATTAAAAATAGAATCTATAATTAAAAATAGAATCTATAATTAAAAATAGAATCTATAATTAAAAATAGAATCTATAATTAAAAATAGAATCTATAATTAAAAATAGAATCTATAATTAAAAATAGAATCTATAATTAAAAATAGAATCTATAATTAAAAATAGAATCTATAATTAAAAATAGAATCTATAATTAAAAATAGAATCTATAATTAAAAATAGAATCTATAATTAAAAATAGAATCTATAATTAAAAATAGAATCTATAATTAAAAATAGAATCTATAATTAAAAATAGAATCTATAATTAAAAATAGAATCTATAATTAAAAATAGAATCTATAATTAAAAATAGAATCTATAATTTTAAAATATCCTCAACAGGCAAAATAAATAAATAAAAAGCCCTTCTGAGATTCATATTTTCAAATACAACTCAAATTACTGTAAAAAAATTGTTATTCTGAAATCCATGTTTAAATATCTACTTCCGATTGTACTTCTGAACATGTTATTGTTTTAAACCTACAGATTGAAATAGAATTGCCCTTGCATTCCGATTGAGCTGACAAATTAATAAAGCTAAACTAATCAATGTGTCTTTCTAAATGCTTTTGTTCTTGATCATTACAAGCGCTATAGCCAAGCATGATGTCACATATATACATTAATTTACCTATTGCAAATATATAAGTGTTCCAGGATTATCTAATTATTTTATTGTTCTTTTATCATTGAATTCATGCACTTTGCCTTACGCCTGATAACTTAGTAAGTGCAGTAAATTTCTTTCTCTTCATTATTTACGTGCGAATAACAGGTAACATAATTTATCATAATCTACTTGACATCTAAGAAAAAAATAATGAACCCTTAAATGTACTTACCTTAATAAAGTATCTATTAAGACTAAGGTTATGCCTGATGGAATTTTGCCATCCTTTATCAGCAGTACGATAATATGGATAATGCTTCGTTATATAACTATAGATTCCGGATAGAGTCAGCTGCTTGTCGGGTGCACTAGCTATTGCTTGAACTATAAGCTGCGCGTAAGAAAATGGCGGTTTCGAATCGTCTTTACCGCTGCTACTAGCTACGTATCCGCCATCGTTTATTACAACAGGGGGTATCTGAAACAAAGCAACCCACATGTCAGGCATATACATACACATACATATCAAATAATGCAATAGGAAAGTGGGAATGATATTTCATTACAATTAAATGTCTTTTACGTTTTGAAGCATAAGATTATTCATTTATATTGTAAAAAACACTGGTTAGGAGCAACTCAGGAATGTATGAAATGATGAAAAAAAAACAGATAAGTTTTTTTTTCATCTATTTTTAAAAGAATTGAAGAACTGAAACCTGATTAATAAAAATAGGTTTACAGCATTAACTACAAAAATAATTATAATATATATTATATAATGATAGTGTAAATAATAATTAGTACACGATCAGAATTAGTATTCTATATATCTAATGATAAAAAGATATTACATATCATATGGAACCAATTATCACCATGTCCTGTAGCATCTAAAAAATGCAGTGGTACGAACAAAGTAAATTAAGAAATGCCTACCATCTGTGTTCAATGTTACAGAAGACCGAGGATATATATTTTTTTAATGTTGATGAACTTAATCTCCAAAAATTAACATAAATGGTGGTAGATAAAAAATTCATTGAATCATTGTCTGAAAATAGATATCTCGTAAGAATAGTAACACAGTCTTAATATCGATTAAATTAATCTCAGATTCAATCAGTTTAAGCATACCATTGACCAATTTTAAACGTGCCAGCAATTTGAAGCTACCAGTCTCAAGCCTATGTTTTAATCCCATGTTTTGTAGTCTGCAACCCCAAGTTATTATACAGATGACATTATCACATTATTATATTTATACCCATCTACTTTGTGGACATGAGAGAAATAGCTTATGTTTTATGAAGAAAACAGTTATACACAATATGCACAACTTTTGTAACATTTTCTTTATAACACAGACTTTGAAATACAATGTAGTTGCCCAAGGGGCATAATTATTATAGTTGTGAATGGTTTGAATAGTCCCTTCAAATTAGACAAAAAAATCTCTGGTTTTGTGAAATTTTTCCTACAGCCAAGCGATCTATACAGAAAGTTGTGTTAGGATTGTGTTAACATATTTTTCACCTAGCGCACGATAAAAAAAGGGTTTTTTAGATATAGACATATATATATATATATATATATATATATATATATATATATATATATATATATATATATATATATATATATATATATATATACGCGTTTTTGGCCGTTTTTGCGGTTTTTTGCGTTTTTCTGAAAAACTATGCATTTTTGGGAAATACATGACCTCATTTGATGTCGTAGATTTTGCGATTCTCCACAATTTTTGTTCTTTTCATTTTTTCGAAATTCTGCTTAGTTGCGCCGCTAGAGCCCGCTGAATTATTTTTGAGCTGTTTTTCGATTTTAAGCCAAAACTATGCATTGTAGAGAAAAATATAAAGAGATCAAAATTGTAGATATAAAAATTTACGACACATTTTGTTCTTTTGTTTTTTTTTTTTAATGTCGCACGGTTTTGTCACCAGAGGGCGAAAACAGTTTTCTTTTTTTTTTTTTGTAATACTCTTGTGCAAATGAAAAAAACACTCTAGAGCATTATTTTTATGTATAGGCAAAACTATGCATTTTTTAGAAAAGTTCAATCACAAAAAGTTGGAGAGCAAAAAACTTCCTACAAATTGTCTTACACTTTTTTTGTACAAAAAATGTATAGTTTTGCCTATAAATCAAAAATTATGCGCTAGTTCTTCTTTCGCACGAGTATAAAAAAAAAATAAAACGGTTTTCGCCCTCTAGTGGCAAAACCGTGCGACTTTGTAAAATAACAGAATGTGTCGTAAATTTTTATATCTACAACTTTGATCTCTTGAACTTTCTGTATCGGTCGCTTAGCTGTTGAAAAAATTTCCCTCAATTTTCCTAATTTGAAGGGACTAGAAAATGGTTCTATTAATATGATATTGGCCAATATGGAATGCCCAAAATAAAACTATCTATTCCAAAGTTAAATTAGATAAAAACAAAAGTTGGAGTATTTAATGATCTTCCAAGTGGCAACGAGTTGATATTTTTATTGTCCATACATATTTGAATGAAGACAAAAATATGTCCCACATTGTATTAGATAACAAATGAGACAAAAGAGTAAAATAAAATCAGTTAAACTCCACAAAATCTATATACATCACATTTTAATTTTAAAAACTACTTACGGATATTAGTTAAAATAGTTATTAAAAAAAATCAAATGAAATATTATAAAAACGAGTAAACAAAGTTCTAAGAAATCTCAAAAAGAACATAATCCAAAATCTATACTAAAATATGAAATAATGTGACACAAGTGTGGTTATACTTTTTTTTTTTAGAAAATACAAGGTCTTTAAAGTCTTTAAAATATACAGGACATTGACCAGTTAATAGTTGTACATAATAAATTATGGTGAAAACTATTTTTCTATATTGTTGTTAATAACAAATAATATTTACTATTTGTTGGTTACTTTTGTAATAATGTTTATAATAATCAGTACGAATAACATTATGTGATCATCATGTATTACACAGTGACAGTGGGAGTCTTCCACTGTCTACCGTTTGGCGTATTGTATCGCACCACATCATTCTCGTTTATGTGAGATGTCTGTTTATCATAGTCCACTCTAAATATCAATTGTGTTGAAGCAAATTGAGCCTGTTGCTTCTCCAATAGGCAAATATCAATCGATATAATATATTATTTCGAGCGTTAATCTAAAATCAGTGCCTATACAAGGTAGAAGAATATTTGAATTTTAGTTACCGGCAGTACTTACAAACTAACACAATAAATCATATTGTGCCAGTTATTTTGGACGCAATTGATGATCCTGATATTAGGATAAGCATAAACAGATAAATGTCTGGCATGAAGTGTCACGATAAATGGTTTCATGCGTTTCACATTAAGATAATATCTATAAATTGCTGGTAAGAACATGAAGGATATAGGACAATGAAGAAGGACATAGGGGATAGAACATTTTGAACATTTTCTATGATTTTATTCCAGATCGGAATTGTACTACTAAATAAAATTGTGTAATGTACTTGATATATGAAGTGATGTACATACAGTTTGCTTCCTATATGAGTTCACTAAGTATTTATGTTAAGTGCTATCATACCACTACATTCAAGACTTCCAAGGCGAAAAATCTTCTCAGCTTTCATTAACTACAATCCTGCATTTGATTGTGTGTTACGGCAAAAATTGTTTATGTTTGGGGTAAGCTATAGTATAATTTGTATTTTATGCAACATATATGAAAAAGCTACAGTTCAGGCAAGAATCGATCTAGTGAATTTGATGTTTCAGCCGGTATTTTACAAGACGAACCTACGAGTTCCTTTTTTATTCTCTTTATTGCTTGCTAACTTTTCCGTGAACATGTAAATAGTATCAATATCAAATATATAAACAGTATAATTCCTTTATATGCAAATAATGTGGTAATATTAACTAATTTAGCGGCAGATATGAGCTGCAAACTTCATCTTTCAGAATTGTATACTGCTGAAAATAAACTACCAATAAATATGAAAAAAAATATGTTTTTCTAGAGAATACTAGAAATAATAAAAATGAGATTTTTTTTCTAAAGGATATCCAGATTAAGATAGTTTTCAGATAAAAATATCTCGGTCTTATATTTATGTCATTTCCACTTTGTTGGAAACTAAGTTGATCTTGATTTAACAATTAAAATAAAACTTTTGAACTTTTGAACTTCATTTTGAACTTGAACAAATTCATCAACTTGTTCTCTTTTTAAAAAAAAATCAAGTCATATTGTATTCTATAGGTTGAAATACCACTAGCGGAAAATATACATACATATACAACTCAACTCTACGTTTAACATTCAATGCTTGGTTTATCATCAAAATTTTTGTTCTATAATTTATTGAAAAATGTCAAACATATACTATGTTTTTCTACATTTCAGGGGAGATTACCTAAAAAAGAAAGGAAGGTAGTACACTTCCAAATTTAGGAGTAAAACACCCACATACTCTACAATTTCTAACATGAGGGGATATAAAAAAAAATTAAATTACAAATTGGAATTAGGTATCTACTTACTGAATTCCCATTAGAAGTAGGTTGTCTATAATCGGGACTGTGACTTGAAATAACATGGTGACTGTCATCCCTGTGGGCCACTTGAGCAGCATATTGCGCAGCCATCTGCAAATCGGCTTGTACATTTCTCTTTCCATGTCCTCCGCCATGGCCACTATGTCCACCTGATATGAAACCATTCTCAATTAATTTAAAGTATACGTTGTATTCTAACAAAATTATTAACATGTCAAAATATATTAGAAATACTATAATAATACACTTCATTGATGGGTAAAATAATATTTATACAGGGTGTTTAGGAACTTGGGAATTTATTTTTAATATGGAATATATCTTGATTAAAATAAATCGCACCGTGGAAGTATTTTGTCTGCTAAATATGTCGTAAATTAATAATATATTGACAGGTTCTTTATTAATATAATTAAAGATGGATTTTAATAATAATAATACGAGTATGATCACTAGAATTTTAACAATGTTCACTGCTACACAATAAAACAGAGATATCCAAAAGATCAAGTATTAGATCTCAATTAAAGTGAAAGTCCATCAAAATATTCTCAAAACAAAGATGTGACCGAGACTGAAGCTAAAAAAACATTTTCAGCTGTAGTGAAGAAGTAAAAACAAGGGAAAATGTATCAGAACCTTCAACTTACTTGATCTACTCCAGTAATTATAGCTTCAATAAGGAAACGGAATTGTATATGGTAAGTATAAGATATTTTCAAGCTACCAGGTATGTAAATATAAAACCGGAATTTGCCTATATATGCCCTAGCTGCTAATGTATGTAGTTACCGTCATTCCGCGTCATTGGCGTCATTTTCTTGTTTTGACATGCGATAAAGGTTTTTATCTCATAACAATACAACTTTCATACAACAACATCGTTTTTAATAACGTTGAACATGTTGAATTTTGTGCTTGGAAACTACGATTTGCGAACAGCATTGATTTTCTGTTACCATTTGAAGAAAACTGCTGCAGAATCGCATCGAATACTTGTCGAAGCCTACAGTGAGCATGTTCTTGGTAAATCACAGTGCTTGGAATCGTTTAAAAAATGTTGACGTGATATACGACGAACGTGGAAGACCACCGAAAATTGAAAAGATGGCGAATTGAAAGCATTGTTGGATGAGAATGACGCTTGACGCAACAAGAACTCGCGAATTAATTAAATGTGATACGAGAAGCCGTCTCCATACGTTTGAAAGCCATGGGAAAGATCCAGAAGATGGGAAAATAGATTCCACATGAACTGAATGAAAGCCAGCAGGAAACCCGAAAAACTATTTGCAAAATGCTGCTCGCCAGGTACAATAGAAAGCCATTTCTCCATCGAATTGTGACTGGCTGGATGAAAAGTGGATATATTTCGAGAATCCTAAGCGTAAAACATCATGGGTAACTCCAGGCGAATCACCAACATCGACTGCAAGGCCAAATTGCTATGGACGGAACACAATGCTCTGTGTTTGGTGGGATCAGAAGGGTGTGATCTATTATGAGCTGCCAAAACCTAGCCAAATCATTATTACTGAATTCTATCGACAACAAATGATCGATTTAAATCAAGCTTTGCGTGAAAAACGACCAGACTATTAAAAAAGGCAACACAACATGATTTCCCTTCATGATAATGCGCCAACACACACAGAAAAACCGGTCAAGGACACGATTGAGGCGTTTAGTTGGGAAATATTTTCGAATGCGGCTTACTCACCAGACTTGGCTCAGTCCGATTACTATTTTGCATCCATGGGACACGCACTTGCTGACCAGGGCATTACTTCTTACGAAAATGTACGAAAATGGCTCGGTGACTGGTTTGTCTCAAAAGCCAGAATTTTTTTGGCATGAAATCCACAAATTGTCAGTGAGATGGGAAAAATATATAGTTAACAATGGACAATATTTTCGTAATTTTCGAATAATAACATTTTTTTTGTATCATTTTCATACTACAAATGTGTATTTTCTATACCGAAAAAATCCTATTTCATATTTAAATACCTAGTACATAGTATCTGAAATTTTTAAATAATTTTTCTTTTCGGGAATTATTTGTTTGTATTTTGTACAAAAATTGTTACCTTTTTCTTCAGTTAAAAACAGTTTAATTTATAAATTCTTTTTCAGGTTAAATCACAGCACGCAGCACCATGAATTCATAAACAAGTCAACAAATAATTTTGTGTATATTGACAATTATTTGTTCTGTAATTTTTATGCAATATTTCGGATTTTACACACGTATGCCATTCCTACAATCTTTATTAGAAATTATTCCCTAAGTTTCTAAACACCATGTAGAATCTAAATATGACTATATCTAGGATTTCGGCTAGAGGACCAAATAGAATTAATATGAAGCCCAACATATGTGTGTTCAACTGGTGTGTATTAGCCTTGTTCTGGAATATTTAGAGACCTTTGAAAATGTCATGTAGTTTATTAATACACTCCTTAGGAGCTGAGGTACTAATTTAGTGCTGGTCGCCTGGCTGTGGTAAATTCATCAGAACTTCAAGTACTGCACAAGTGCAGAACAAAAACTATCTTTTGTTAATTATTCTTTACTATAATTATTTTACTATTCTTGTTTTGTATTAGTTGCTGTTCTATTTTCAGTATTTTAGTCTTATAAAGTTTAAATATGTTTTACCTGTACCATCAAGAAAGAATATAATGAAACATTGTCGATACATTCCCCTGAAATATAGTATTAAATTGGCAATGTCCTCTATTAACGAAAAGCACAACTAATTCAGTATTGCCTGTATATCACCGAAATCTTTCAAAAGCGTCTCATTACTTTCTTTCTTGATGGTACGCATCAACGGGCGTTATTTTAATTTTTCAACTATCAGGGCTTACCTCGTGGACTTGCGGGGCAACTATTGGCAGCACTAAGTGTACCTGTAGGAGAAGGAAAGGGGCTACCGTAATCAGCATCGGGTATGTTGATCCTTAAGGGCGGTAGCGTGGAGGCCGGCCCGCCCCCGGACCGATCCCTCATCCGCATCGGAGAAACTTCTCGGACCTTGGGGGGTGGTTCGCAGTTATCTTCTACCAAGGACTGAAAGGACAGCCGAATATTTGTACTAGGAAATCTGAAAGTGCATCTGAAACAAAAATATTTTGTGTGTTAAGGTACTTTACCAATCAAAACACGTCATATTCGACATAGTATTATCTTTCAGCAACAACTTATCACGTTTGTAATTCCCCCGATGGTTCGCTATAAGAGCGTAGCTTTTTTGTATTGATTTACGTTTAAATAAAAAATCACATATTTTTATATCTATATTTATATTGTATATTACATAATCATATAATATAGATCATTCCAATGATATTCATATAAATTTAAGCAGAAAGTGTTTTTGAATGCTTAAAATGTGTAAATTCTCAACTGAACAAATTGTGCAGTCCTCTTAAGGGTTTACAATTACATAAAATTTATTATTAAACAATTAACTGTAATTGTAAATAATTATGTCACTACTAAACTACACTATTAAATAATATCAGTTTGTTCTCACACATTAAAAAAAATTTGCTCTGCCAAACGTTATCCAAGATATTTTACACTAAAAAATAAAAAGATTTAAAAAACGCGATTATCATCGCTATAATTATCTCACTTTATTATCTCCAATTCAGATTAAACGAAAGTATCTTGTCATCACTGTCATCAGCTTCGTACATTTTCCTTATCATACTGACATTTCAATAAACAATCAGATATTGTTTACCTACTGTTTAGGAGTGACATTTTTTGCTGAATTGTGACTAATTTTAGTCTAAAGGTTCGCAATATAAATAGAAAAATAAAATGCTCACGCACTCTAGATGTGTATTATTTTTAAATGTGAGAGCTTTGCCTTGAGACTACCTTGATTTATCCCAAATGGAAAGTTAAAAAAACTTTAGTTAAATAATAGATGCCTAACCTGACAGACTACTTAAGATATTTTGCAACAAAATTGTGTTTAGTTACATTATAATGTGTAAAATGAATGTGTTGTGTTAGATTTTCTGATAACACGTAGTTTACTATAAATACATACATTGATATTGTAATAATTAATCAATTATCAATTAGAGTATTTTGAACTAGAAAAACACATTATTACTAATCTGCCAACAAATAAACCAAAGATAAACTATTTCTTATCGACGGAAAATATGTCTGCCAACTGGTTATACAGTACTGGTCAAAAAGCTCCACACCATATACAGTTTTCACTCAGGAAATTGGCGTTATTTGTCAACTTAGCTTTTTAGAAAGGAAAGATAACAAAAAAAACAATGATTAGATTAAAACGATTAGATAAGAATCATAAATTATTTGAATCATTCTTAATCTCAATAACGCATAATGAAGATTTATAAACATATTGTTATTTTCTATAGAAAGACAACAATTTATTCTAAATTATGAAAGTAAATACATAATATAAAAATTGGGTAATATTCAGCATACCATAAGATATTTGTAAATATTTCTCAGAAACAATGTCTAAAACTGAATGAAAACATTTTAATATACATATAAACGGTAATGATATAAAACAATAAATGAATGTTTAATACAAGGTGAAACTAAAAAAGAATGTTTGGTTCATTGAAATTAACAGTCACTAAATATATAGGTACATTCTACCACCGTATTAAGTCTAATATGGAGCCAGCGGTAGAATGTTTAGGCAGTTGTCTAATATGGCGTTTCTTTTAAGAACGTACAGTTGATTGTCCATAATTTATTTTTTGTACACAGTCTAGCCATAAATACTGTCCACAAGTTAATCGCAAATATATCGAGAACGAAAAGAGCTAGGGGAAACATCACTGAAATCAGTGAATCAACGCCTTTGTTACACCGGATGAACTGAAGCAAATTCGGTACGAAAGATCGAAAAAACTCATTCGCGAATTTGGCTCTGGTCGCTATAAGGTCATTCTTCTGACGAGAAAATTTTCACAGAGACTTACAACAAACAGAATGACCGTGTCTACAGTATAAGCTCTTATAGGAAGCCAAGGAGAAGGTTCCTAGAGTCCAGCGAGGTCATCATCCCGCTTCAGTGATGGTTTGGTGGGGCGTTTCGTATCACATTGTCCCCGCTATTCATGTTTGCGAAAAATGCGTTAAAACCTCGGCAAAAGTTTATCAAGAGATGCTGACGGACGTGGTTAAACCTCTGAATAAGACATTATTCAAAAACAATCATTCCAGCAGGATTCCGCTCGTGGCATAAGAAAAAGATGACGTAAAAATGCCTGAAGGTCAACGTTCCGGCGTTTATTAGCGCTGAAGACTGATCGTCCGAAAGTCCCGATTTGAACCCGCTTAACTAACAATTGTGACCACTGTTACAAGAGAAATTATGTCCGAAACGCGATCGCAATGTGGAGTCCTTAAAGGCATCTCTGAGGAAAGCAGTAACAAATTTCCTCTCGAAACGTTGAGCATGGCTATAGATGAATTTGTTCCGCGTTTGAAGTTGTGTGCTAAAGCTAAAGGGGGTCATTTCGAATAAATATCGAGATACATCATTGGAAAGGTACTGATTCATTGATTTCAGTGGTGTTTTTATTTTTCCCCTACCTCTTTTCGTTCTCGATATATTTGCGATTAACTTGTGGACAGTATTTATGGTCAGAATATGTATTTAGTATGTATTATAACTGAGTTTAGTATTCTTAAAACTACTTTAGAACTTTATAATAGGAAAATGACTACCTACTATTGTTGCCAGTATTGTCTATAACAAAAAGTAGCAGTTATTATAACCTATATTGCCACGTGAAAAGCAAAAGGTGTACAAAGCAACGGTCATAGGCGCACTGTAAATTAAACAGCATTGTAATTAAATGTTGTCTCCTATAAATTAATGCGAGGAACAACTGTTTCCGTTTCCTGATAGAGAATATGTAGATAATAAATATATTTCCTTAAGTTCTGATTATTTTTTTATCCGACAAGTTTGTTGACAAACTTAGTGAATATATTTAAAGAAAAACTCAAGTCATAATATTTGCAACCGGGAAGACAGTAACAATCATCTAAGAGGTACATTAAATAATATGGTGTAATATAAAAATATGTTTAAGTATTTTACCACACAAGGCAAATATCTATATTTAAAATTGATACCTGTGCATTTTAATATTTAGAATAATTGTGTAATATTTCGAGCTTATAAATATGTACAAAAATATGTTTGTATATACAAACTCGTAAAACCATTGGCATTCACAAACAGTAAGGGCACTTTGATGCCCCTAAACAATAATTGCAAGGCTAACTCTGAGCTGATTCTGCAGTGTAAAGGGTCATTGGATGAGCTGGGTCAAACAAAAGATGTCACTTTTTGTTGGGTGAAAGGACAGGTAGAGACAAATCGTGAAAACGATTGAGGTGGATACCTTGCCACGCC
Source organism: Rosalia funebris (assembly GCA_037954035.1). NCBI lineage: Eukaryota > Metazoa > Arthropoda > Insecta > Coleoptera > Cerambycidae > Rosalia > Rosalia funebris. The sequence continues at coordinate 18,902,127 of JAZFAV010000021.1, forward strand.
GAGGTTCTAGAGCTTTTGCGTTAGAACTATGACCGAAACCAGCAATAGCGCTCAGAGAAGCCCCTCGAAAGTTCCATCATGAAAGACTACACACTAAAACGCCATAAAGCCAGGTAGCAGTTGTGGACAAGCGAAAATACTGCACCTCGTAGCAAACTATCAAAATATTGCTTCAATCTGTCTCGTAGAAATCTGCGAATTTTAATAGGATCGTTGACAGGACATTGCAGGCTAAATAAGGATCGCCATATTACGGGCAGTACTATTACTTCTATAGTATGTCTCAGTTGGAACTACAGGATTTGAATTGCCCCCATTTGTGTTGTCAAAGATACACACAGACAGATGTAGATCTTTAAATTCCGATGTGTGTTAGCTCTTAGCAGATTCAATTGTTGTGCACGATGTCGAATTGATATGTTTGGATACTCCCGTACACTTTCCTTTACTACAGCAATATTTTCATGTTACCAACCACGACAAGGACGTATTGTTGGTGTTGTCTGGTCATAATAGAACCCGTCTCTTCAAATTTCTTTATTAAATTACGAACTGTTAATTCTGTAGGCACCTCATTTTGTCCTAATTTTGTGCGAATTTTTCTTAATGCAACTGTAAATGATCGCTGAGTTTCATAAAGCAGTTGTACACAAACTATTCGTTGTTAAATTGTTAATCGTGGCATGTTGACGTCGTATGGTTTGTAGATGACAGCCGTTAAATGTTGACGCCTTATCTTTGACAGAACACAAATGGCGCGCAATTCAAATCCTATAATTACAACTGAGACACCGTATACATGTAGAGGATGCAATCTGGAGGATGAGACTACGGTACATATCCTAAAAATCTGCCCCGCATTCTCAACAAAACGAAGAATTAGTTTGGGAACTGACCAGAAACGATAGATCATCGACTACCATCAAGTGCACCTCTTCAATACATTCACGCAGTGGGATGCCTAAGGAAGCGAGGTCGGTGTTTGACAACAAATTGGCAGCTCTGATGGGAGTAGCATTATAGTTCTGACATGATGGCCTGAGTGAATGTGGACTCTATTCACTCTATGGACTCATAAAAAAAATCCGAATATACAAATTTTAACCGTTGTAAATAATGAATAATTATAATAAAGATATCTTTATTTTATTTAAAATGATATAATTATTCACAGATTATCATTTCTCCAGCAGTTTCGAATCTGCCATCAAGAAAAGTGACAGGAAATGTATGTGTTACATATTGATATAATGTATATACATACGAGTATGTATATTTTTTTACTTTTCCGCACTCAACTATACTAGCGGAAAAGTAATGTAATCGTGTAAAGAGAAATGGAAAACAAAATGTTTTTCGTTTTTTTTTCGTTTTTCGGCCTAAAAACAAAAACAAACAATTTTTTAAAAAATTTGTCTGTCTGTGTGTCGTCGTTATCGTCGGCATTAAAATTTCTTGTTAACACGATAACTCAACTGAATCGTGTCGGATCGATCGGGTTTTGACTGATTCTGATCGGGGACGTCTCCCAGATGACACCTATTGATTTTGAGGTGGATAGGACACACCTCACCCTGTCCATGGGTCATGAGAAAGCACGATGGTAGACTATTTGAGAAATTCGTTTTGTTAATATGATAACTCAACTAAAACGTGTCGGATCGATCAGGTTTTGACTGATTCTGATCGAGAACGTCTCCTAGACGACACCTATTGATTTTGAGGTGGATAGGACACACTCCACCCTGTCCATGGGTCATGAGAAAGCACAACGGTGGACTATTTGAGAAATTTTTTTGTTAACACGATAACTCAACTAAATCATGTCGGATCGATCGGGTTTTGACTGATTCTGATCGGGGACATCTTCCAGACGACACTTATTGATTTTGAGGTGGATAGAACACACTCTACCATATTCATGGGTCATGAGAAAGCACAATGGTGGACTATTTGAGAATTTTTTTTGTTAGCACGATCACTCAATTAAATCGTGTCGGATCGATCGGGTTTCGATTGATTCTGATTCTTCTGATTGTCGTCTGACGTCTACCAGACGACATCTATTGATTTTGAGGTGGATAGGACACACCCCACCCTGCTCATTGGTCATGAGAAAGCACGAGGGTGGTCTATTTGAAAAAAGTAAAGCTGTCGCATATCACAGATATTCTGCATTTATGTGTTGGTTTATTTTTTCTCGGCCACCCAAGTTCCAGATAAAGATGTTCTACGTGCGGAAAAGTCCATTTTAAGGTTTTAAAACTGTTTAAAAAATTTATATTGCTTGATACATCACCAGTCCATATACATTTTATATAATTATGTAATTTAATTAAATATTTATAATTATTTGTGTTTTGTTATATTAAAGTTTGTTCATATTCGTCTATTTGATAGGATTCCATCAAACTCATGAATTATAAATTAATAAATTCAAGTTATATATCTTAATTGCTTGTGTTTCACTTGTAAAATTTGTACGAAACGTAATCTGTATAATTACAAACAACGTCGCTTCATTTAGAGACAATATGTACATAATTATTTATGAAGATATAACCATTTCCTCAGTTATTCAATGAATAAGCTTATAAAAAATGCTGGCAAACATTTCCACAGGCATATTTATATGTGCCTGTGGAAATAAATGTGCTAAATAAATATGCCAAAATGTGCTTTTGGCATATTTATTTCGCACATTCTTTTATTTACATGAAATTTTCATTAAGGAAATTAAAATGTTGTTTATATATACATAAAAAGGTATCAAAGCAGTTTTATGACTGTTTTGCGCCCTTCTAAATGGCACGGCACTGCTCAATGAGGGCAAACATAATCTCCCCACCAGTTATGTTTACCCCAAATAAATGTAAGTGTATAGGGTCTTTGCTGCTCTCCATTTTAGCTCGCCGGTGCCTGTAAATACATTTGACGGTACCTCCTAACATAATACAATAATATTAACTTTAACCAAATTTATTAACCAAAACTTTAATTATTATAATTATTCAAAAACACAGCGTTTTCACTTCAGACGTTACAGAAATAATATAACACTGCGACGAGACAGCGGTTAGATTTTCTCCAGAAATCTAACAATTTTTAAAATATTGTCTTGATATTATATAACATATTGATAATTTAACAGGAAAAAAGTATTTGTTTTTAGTGTTCTATAGTGTATTACAAATATATCAAGATGTCTTTTGAAAAAAGTCAATACACACGTAGTAGAATTGTAACTCGTCATAAATTCTATTATTTCTTATAATTTTTGAGGTTTTAAATGCTTAAACATTTTATGTATGACGGCCTACAATATCATCTGTCCCTCCTGATAAACAATTACAATTTTTGTAGACGTAAAGTAACATTTTATAATTGTTTGTTTATAATACATTTAACGCTGTTTAAAGTGATTATAAAAGGCAATAAATTCAGTTACGATAGTGATTTTTTAATTTAATGTCATCTAGTGAACGAAACGCTTTGTCTGGTACGCTTAGAGTAGAAGAAATGAATCTTCCACGCAACTTAAGAGAAGATGAAGCAGAGAGAGAGCGGTAACTCTGACGCTGACGTAGCCAGTGACATGTGGCTAATTTGTTATGTGTTAGACAATCAACAATTAGTCGAACAGTTAACGGGTTCAATGAAGTTGGAAGTTACTGTAGAACCCCAGGACAAGGTCGTAAGAAGGCTACAGATGCAAGAGATGAGCGATATATTATCTAGATAGTTTGGAGCTAAGCAGAGCCCTAGCAGCTGCTCGCAATGTAGCAATTTCTGGATGAATGATCAGGAGAAGGCCTAATTAAGGAGGAATAGACAAGAAGACCAGCTATTGACCATTGCGCACAAGAGTTACTAGACTGCGTTTTACAAGAAAACATGTGCCATAAATTGGACCATTGACGACTAAAAGCGAGTTTTGTTTTCAGACGAAACAGGAGTAAGCCATAAATAATTCATCAGATGGACATCAACAAGTCTAGCGGAAGTCAGGAAAGAGGTTTTCTGCCTGCAATATCTCTCCGAGGATCCCATTTTTCGGTGGATCATTAATGTTCTGGAGAGGAATTTGTTTCGATGATCACACGGATTTGGTTCCTATACGGGGGAGATCCATGAATGCACATTTCTACGTAGAAAACATCGCAAAAGAATGTGACATCATTTGCCCCGTTTGTCTTAGACAATTTTATTTTTATGCAGGATAACGCTCGACTCCACGTTACCAGATATGTAGTTTGGCGATAGCAAGGATAAAAGTGCATATGCCTTGACCGGGAATCGAACCCGGATCTCCCAATTGCCAGTTGGTTACTCTGACCGCTGAGCTATCGAGGCACACTCATTATCCTTGCTAATGCGCCAATTTAACGCGTCGCTACAGTACTCCCCCCCTAGAGACATGGTTTGTCTCGATACAATTAACGGAATGTGGCCGCGTTCACCATTCTTACGAATCGTTTTTCGGGATCCCCGGACTATAGGGCGAAGGATAGGACGGGAATCGAATCCGCGAATTTGAGATGTAAGCAGGGGCGGCTGGTGTATAGGTGCTGCAGAGCTGCAGAACTGTCAAAAAAATTAGATGTTTGTATATTTTCGCGACATAATAATTACTAAAATTTATTAATAAAATAATTTGGTTAGTTGGTGCAGCTAACCAAATTATTGCGTTAAAGTCGCATTCTGCCCGCCGTCCTCTATTGAGTAGTAGACCAGATGAATTATCTGGGTCTCTACACGAGCGCGTCGCGGTACATTGAACTGGGCCACACGAGGTAGTTCTCAGCACGGCTCGGCACACTCGTCCTCCCCCTCAACTCCCGCGACAATCCACACTTAGCGCTCGTAAATGCGCGAATTTACACGGTCAGTGAGCTGTATTTTTTGCAGCTAAGGCAACATCAGTGAATGTTTACTCCTTCCTACTTCTCGTACAGTTGGCGGGCGTAAATCGTACCTATTTCGTATTTCGTGTTAATTTGAGATTTTATATACTGTTTTGTGAATTTGTGTAGTGATTTATTGTACTAATTATTATACTAATACTAATTAATATTTATATACTGTGATAGTGACAATGGATTTAGTTTATAATTTAGTTCATGTGAAGCGATTTTTTAAATACTCTTATGAAGAAAAAATTGATTTAAAAAACAATAGTAGGCCATTGCCCGATATTGTTATTGAGACTGCAGGTGTTAGCCGCGGAAAAGCATATAAACGTCAATTTAATAGAGACATTTATTCGAAGAATAATTGGATTTGTGGGTGCAACAAAAAAAATGCGTTATTTTGTTTTCCTTGTTTACTTTTTGGCGGTGATAAAGCATGGACGGAGGTAGGGGTGGCAGATTTGGTGCACTTAACTGAAAAAATAAAAAAGCACGACAACTCCAAAAGCCATCTACATAATACAATGGAATTAGCTTTATTAGGAACAACTAATATTAAAGCGCAGCTAGATTCAGCTTATTGGATAAATGTGCAAAAGCATAATGATAATGTGACAAAAAAGAGATACGTTTTGTCAAAAATTATAAACTGCATAAAGTTTTGTGGGGCCTTTGAACTGGCGCTGCGAGGACATGACGAAGCTGAAAACTCTTAACTTTAAGCGAGCATCTACAAAATGCTTCAGCATTTAAAGGAATCTCTAAAGAAATACAAAATGATCTTTTAGACTATATATTAAAAGTATGTCATGAAGAAATAATTAAAGAAATTAACAAACCTTCATTTTTGGCAGTTATGGCAGACGAAACAACTGATGTATCTGCAAATACACAGTTAGTGGTAGTTTTAAGATATATTCTCGATGGTGAACCGATTGAACGTTTTTGGACATACCTGAAACCTACAAAATGTGACGCTGAAACTCTTTCGGAAAATATTTTAAGTGTTATAGACCCTCTAGTAGAAAATTCACCTTACAAGCCTTTTCTCTTAACCAAAGAATATGACGGCAAACATGAATGTTCTTCAAAAAGGTATTAAATTCCAAAAATTTTTCTTGTGAAAGCCTATATTTTTGTATAAACGGATTTTACATAAAAAAGTATCAGGAAAACGCGTGACCTTGAAAATTTTCAAAATTTTCGTCTGCGGCGCAATTTTTCTACGACCCCTACGGCGCCAGTAGTTTGGATACGTTTGAAATTTGCACGCGGGCGGCCAATACCCTAGGATCGGCCCTGTGCAGAACACTCGTTTCATTTCATCACGAGTCGCCACTGGATGTAAGGGAGGTTCGATGTACTGGGACGAATCACATCACGTCGGGGTCACCACTTTGGCGATAGCAAGGATAAAAGTGCATATGCCTTGACCGGGAATCGAGCCCGGATCTCCCAATTGCCGGTTGGTTGCTCTGACCGCTGAGCTATCGAGGCACACTCATTATCCTTGCTAATGCGCCAATTTAACGCGTCGCTACAGAAGGTACTGGACTACTTTTGGTTTATGAATTTTCCAACTATGGACTAGCCACCAAGAAGCCCAGATATGATCCCCATAGAGCATGTATGGAATACACTAAGGCGATCAGTTAGACGCAACATACCTGCCCTTATGACTCTTAGGACACTCGAACAAGTCGTTCTTGTCGAATGAGAGAATATTCCTCAGGAAACCATTCACCAGTTGATCAATAGCATGCCCAAACGAATGGAAGCAGTGATGAGATGAGAGCTATAGGAGGATCTACACGCTACTGAAAATTAAATCGTAAGAATTTCGATTTAATTTAACCTGCAGTTTGTTTTCTAAAGGTTTTCATTAACACCGTTTTCATTACATTTGACATTATTGTTCCTTTCTGTTATTTATTCATGTTTTTTTTTTCCTGATAATACCATTCTACTTTGTTAAACATTAGCTAAATTAATTTTGATAATATCGCGTAGGTACTGTGATTTTAATCTTCGAAAAAATAAATGCAATAATGTAAAGTTTCACTGATAATGTATTTCACCGAGTTAATTTTGTTCAGGAGTCTATTATTCGAACATATGGCTCTAGACGTGGCCTTAAACTTGATATTTTCGTTTAAATTATTAATAAACGCGAATTTACCACATGAAACAAATAAATATTATTATTTATTTCAAGGGCAGACCAGACGGTGGAATCCCCGACAACCATAAATGGAGATATTTTGTTTATAATGATATCGTAATAATTCGGTAACTTTCCTCGTTCTTCAGATACGGTACCGATAGAGCAATATTTAGTTCCATCTATTTATCCTCATATACCTGTCTTGTTCACTCAAGCGAATTAAAAACACTAGACGAACTAACGGAAATTTATTCGAGTATTTGGTATTCTTTTTTATTACAACAATCTAAGCGAATAAATAAGCGTCAAGAACCCAAGATTTTCTAAGAGGGGTTGCCGATGGATAGTCTGGTTCACTTTCCTCAACAGAATCGAACAGGGATTGAAAAAATAATAATTCTAATGTAATACAAAAATAACTACTATATTCTCCTGGCCGTGACGTAATAATAAACAAATATGTATGTTTTTCAGAGCGTCGAATATTTATAGTTTTCCCAGATCCTTTTCCTGTCGGAAGAATGAAGAATGTGCGGGAGCTATAAGTAAAACACCAACAGCTGTCGTAAACAAATTCAAAATGGCAAACTGACACTTTGTATTACGTATCTCAGCCGGCCGGTCACCCCAGTTACGAACTTAATTATCATCCTGTACGGTCATATTTGGTTGTAATGATGATATACATTATAACCAACTACTTTAAGAGATGATTCTACACCGAGAAAACAACTTATTTATTCCTGGGAAGAGGCTGGAACCTTCGATGCTGTAACAATTGATTTCCACGAACACCCACAAATTAGGTAACCACGTTGGAGTCATCAGGAAATGATTAAAACTCGCGTCGTTTAGAAACGAGCGTCGAATAACATGCAATGTTTCGATGGTCGTGGAAAACTGGTCTTCTGTTAACTTATTGATTACATTAATTACATTTATGACAAATAACTTTTCATTTTAGATATGGCGAAACAAAAATAAGTTCTTCTTAAACAAATCTCTATTTACTAAACGGCTGTTTTCGTGTGTGTGTCACGAAATTTTTAGGTCGATGTACGAAATGCTTTTCGTTCGATTTTCGGCATTTTAACAAAATCAATATAGTAAATCGACCCTTGCGAACAGCGTGGTAACTTTTTTTTATCCGAAGCCCCTAGAGGCATGCTCCGGAGGTGCCTTGGATATAAGCGAGGGGCGGCGCAATATTATTGCGATTTGCTTACTCATAATATATTGATCGTCGAATATATTGATACGCCCTGATCAACGCAAACATATTAGATAGTACGAGGGTGCGGTGAAAAGTCAGCAGGTCTAATTTTTTAATTGTATTGTACAGTACTATCCCTGACTACCTTGCATAATAATAACTTTCAGGTCGATTGCTTACGTGAAAATAGAAAAATTGGAGAAGCGTGCTGCCATCAAATACTTTTATTGGAAAGGTTTAACACCATTTCAAATCAAATAAGAACTGGATTCAACACTGAAAATCTCTTTTCCATCATATTCAACAGCCAAATAGTGGGTTTCTGAATTTAAGAAAGGTCACACGGGCACCACTCGATGATGAACCGCGCTCAGGACGCCCCGTTGATATTACAACTACCGAAATGATCGAGAAAATTCATAAAATCGTGGTAGAGGACCGCAGATTAAAAGTGAGTAAGATAGCTGAGACTACTGGGATGTCAACTTAAAGTGAATGCAATATTTTATATCAACATTTGTGCATGGAGAGGCTCTGTGCTAGGTGGATGTCGCGTTTGAAGAATTGCGTCGGAAGACTGTTTAGACCGACAATTTAGCAGTGTACAAGCGAAATCCCAACGAATTTTGCGTAATTTATAACTGTTGATGAAACTTGGGCCCACCATTACCCTTCTGAAAGTAAACAACAGTCACAACAATAAACTGGAGCAGGTGAACCAACCCCAAAGAACCATCAATGGTGAATACTACGTAGAGTCTATGTAGAGTAGAGTGACGAGGTGAAGGAAAAACGACCCCATTTAGCGAAGAAAAAGATCTTGTTTCATGTCATTGCAATGGCTACAATCAACGAATTGAAGTTCGAATTGTTCCCTCATCCAGCGTATTCACAATACTTAGCCCCCGGCGACTATCATCTGTCTGCTAACTTCAAAACATGGCTCGGAGATAAGAGATTTGTGAACAACCAGGAAGTCATCAATACTATAAATATGTATTTTGAAGGTATCGCCAAATCGTTCTATAAAAATGGTATCACTTCATTGTAGCACCGTTATGAAAAATATATTAGACTCGATGGAGAATAAGTGGAAAAATAATAGAAAATTAAAAAAATCAGGCCGGAAACTTTTCATTATACCCTCGTATTTAATGAAAATATTACTTAAGAAATACATTTCTTATCTATATAAATAAAAATGCAAATGTTCGTTTGTTCAAAATCTTAAATCTCCCAAAGTTCTTCACCGATTGCTTTGAAATTTTGACACAATGTTGCATTTGAACACGCGCGTTTTTATGTATCGATACTATTATATAGATGTCACACCTGTGACAGGTAAAAAGCCACAACAACGCGTGGCAGGGTACAGCTAGTGTAAAATAAAATTTCTTACGAGAAATAAACTTTTCTCTCAGTGTAAACTTATAGAAAATCTAAACCTGAACTGAAGTACGTATGGGAAACATTCAGTAGAGTTGGTCCATTAATAAAGCGAATGATAGTCAGCTATAAGAAAAAGGTGCTCGAGTAGTCCCTAGTCCCTAATTTGGTATCAATTTATCAGTTGCTGAGTTCTGTCGCAAACTAATAGAAAAATTCCACTATTTCGCTGTTCGCCGCTTAATAAATAAACTACGAACGCAATTGATTAGATCGCATTTAGCGCTCTCAATGAATGTTTTATCAAATATATACTTGTAGTAAAAGCATATAGGTCCAAGGTCAGTTTAAAAATTATTCCCAAAGGTCGACTTCGTACGTTATACAAAATTTATGGCTATCTTGTTTAGCCACGCATATCGATCACATTTTAAGCTTAACAGTAATATTAAAAAATTTTTAAACGGTTGGACTTTCGCTTTTTCAATTTTATCAGACGACAGGATTGCGGGAGGGAGTGCAGACTCTAATCGTTAATTTACGAACGCTGTTTCTGTTACGTAATTTTATGTGTTCGATATGTTTGTATGTATGCAAGCATTGATTGGGCGTATGTTATTATTGTTTCAACACAAAAACAAATAGGTATTAACGTACGAGGGACTTGCAACTGAATCGTTGCAAGATATAATGTAGTTATATTAACATGCAATTGATAAAACGTCAATGATAAGTTACAATATAATAGGATTATAAGTATAAATAGTACACCTAGTATAGGGTGTGATATTTAACTATGAAACTAGCATAAAATTTAAACGCTGAATACCATTCATAAGCAATAAATTCATGACCTACAGTTGACTAGACCGTACAAAACAATAGTTAGGACAACGAATATCCCCTTGTTCCGTATAGCTTGAATGGTCCCTTGTGAAATCATAATAACTATTTCGTATTTGAAGTACATATAACAACAAGGTAAATATGCCTAAACCATATATAAAATAAAAAATTGGGTAATTAAGGGGGTATTCTGGTCTAGAATAATACAACTTGGGCATTTTGTCGAGCTCGATAAAAAAAAAACTTATTTATTGATACTCGTATTTTGAAAATATACAAAAAAATAAAAAAAAAAAAATTAAATATGTCATAACCTGGTAAAGTAGACCAGGTAGGTAAATACTTCTCACAGATTCAATTGTTTTGCACGAAGCCGAATTGATGTGTTTGGATACTCCCGTACACTTTCTCTCACTCTGACTGACCACGACGATGACGTGGTGTTGCCTTATCAATAACAGAACCAGTCTTTTCAAATTTCTTAAGTAAGTTACGAACTGTTAACTGTGTAAGCGTTTCCTTTTTTGTCCTAATTTTGTGCGAATTTTTTCTTAATACAACTGTAAATGATCGCTCACTTTCATAAAACAATTATACACAAGCTATTCGTTGTTGAACTGTTAACCGCGGTATGTTGACGTCATATGGCTTGTAGATGACAGTCGTTAAATATTGACGCCCTATCTTTGGCACAATACAAATGGTGCGCAATTCAAATTATATAGTTCCAACTGAGACACCCTGTATAAATAACATTATAATTACTATACTTATAATCACTAGCAAGGAAAAGTATGACTAGTTTAAGGTTATTTTATGTTCCATTACTTAAAAAGTAGGATTTTTATAATTCTGAAGCTAATTTTCAGGAACTGAGACAAATAATTGTTTGAAGTATACGCAAACATAACGCTAGTAATGCTGCAAATTTCTTTTGATAGCATAAGGAGGCATATGAATTTGGATTGAACATTCCCAACGGTTATTTAAATTTATTTATTTTGTTAATAAATACTTTAATTTCAATTTCAAAACATGTAATTCATTATTATTTTATCTCTAGAGGTATTATAATAACACATTTACACGTTATTGATGGCACGTAATTTGACAAACTGACAGAATTATTTTGAAAGGATGATACATACATATGTATATGTATGCTATGAACGTTTTCCATTTCATAACCACTTTTGACTAAGATAACTTTTTGTATCTCGCTATCATTATCGGTGGCACGTTATCTTGTAGGTTTCTGTAGACTTCGCCACTGTCTACCAATATATCCAATTTCTTTTCAACGTCTAAAATACATTTAATACCAGATTTAGTACGATATTTTAGAGTAATTATAAATATTCATTAAACCACATGTAATGTTAGTATTAGAGTAAGCATTAATAAAAATATAACAATAAAAGCATAACAAATTGTTTTATACACAAAGAATAGTCTGAATCGTCTGTGGTAAAATTTTGAGGTGCCCCCGTATAATTTATTTCCACTATTACAGACTATTTAATATAATTAAGTCGTTTATTTTAAGATTCAGTTTATTACGTCATTTTTATTAATACACCCATATAAACACTAAATGATAACTTGCAGAACAATGAATATTCATAGTAGTCGTAACCACACATAGCAATACGCTTATTTAAATTTATCCATAAAAATAATTATAAACAAATATGTAACTGTTATCGCGGTTTATTACTTTGTGGAATGGTTAACACGAATGCCGGAAAAAAAGTAAAGATGTGAAGTAAAATTCCAATAAGAAACTACATTGATTAACGTGTATTGAAAGTAAAAACTTTAATAACATTCGATGTTCTGATAACGGGATATCCTCGTACCTACCTACGGAGTAGGACTTACACAACAGGCTCGAAAAAACTGGCTCCATATAACGCCATCAATGGCAGCAGTAATTCTAAATAGTGCTACAGAGGGAACTAAATACGAATGGTCATACGTAGTCGTACAGACAATGAGTAATTCGCTTCATTCATGAATACTTCGCGGTTTCACTTACGGAAGTTAAAATTATTCGTTATTTGTTTGGTAAATTTCCTTATACAGGGTGGCCAAATTCGCTCGGGCTTGGGATTTCCTCGAAAACTATAAAGGATACAGAAAAACCGACGTATGGTTTATTTTTATACACGCCGACTTGAGAAAGAGCAATGACGGATGTTTGTCAACTCCAACGTTCTATGTATAAGTATTTCCATTTCAGAGATACAGAGCGTCTTTCAAAAATGTACACTTTAAACGGAGTCGAATAAAAAAAAAGAGAGATATTATTAAAGCATTTTTTAAATTATAATTCAATATGTAAAAGATATTTATGTATCAACTTTCAACAGGGTGTTAATTAAGTATGTACACAAATTTCAAAGAATTAATCTTTGATTGATTTTAAGACAAAACGTTCCTATAAATACAGGTCCTAAACGGCTTCGTTTTAAAAATACGGGATGTTGAATTTTGTATTCCAAGAAGGTTTTCCTTTAATAATTACAAAATGCCAAGTCGTATCAAATTGAAATTTGGTGGACAATTTTAATTCATTAAGAGGGTACTTTTAAGCAGAAGACTATTTTTATCATTTTACCAATGGCGTGCGCAGGGATAACCTCCGTAGTTTAATTGAAAAAAAAAAAATAGTACGCCACTTATGTTTTAAAAATCTAGTACGATTTTCTTACAACAATTAATTCTAAACAAAAAACATCTCTCGATATTTTGCGATTGAATTAGTACTAATAGCTAATTATTGGAAAACCTTCTTGGAATACAAAATTCAACATCCTGTATTTTTAAAACGAAGCCGTTTAGGATTTGCATTTATAGGAACTTTTTGTCTTAAAATCAATCAAATTTCATTCCTTGAAATTTGTGTACATACTTAATTAACACTGTATATATTTCAACTTGTATATTTTATATGGAATACCCTATATTTTATTTTATTTATTTACCAGACACCATTTCATTGCAATTTAAATTGCTTTGGCAATGATATATTGAGTTTCAGAATAGTTTCTGGCATAACTTTGGCAGGGTAGTGACCTCACTAACAGAGACCTAAAACCAATATCAGAGAGAGGCAATCCAATAAACAATAAAAAAAGTCATGTCCTTTGCGATAGAACACCACTGGGTCGGATCAATAAATTGTTGGATTCAGGGCGAATACGGATAGCGCAGTTGACGTTAATATTCCGGGTCCTGCCCACTATATCTATCTATATACTAAACGGCTGTTTTCGTGTGTGTCACGAAATTTTTAGGTCGACGTACGAAATGCTTTTCGTTCCAATTTCGGCATTTTGACAAAGTCAATATAGTAAATCGACCCTTGTGGACAACGTGGTAACTTTTGTGTTTTGATCCGAAGCCTCTCGAGGCATGAGGTGTCTTCGACATGAGCGAGGAGGCAGCGCAATATTATTGCGATTTGTGTACTCGTTGCTTTATATTAATATATCCTTTCATTAATCGCATATTAATTTTTTAGCATGTGAAAAGTGGAATAGTATGCTAGTGTCTTATTTTGATATACTTACCCAGTTAGAGCAGCCATATTATAACGAAATACACAAGCTACGCACTTATTTTCGCAGCGTTATTTATTTATTATTATTTTTTTTTTTTTTTAAGAAAAAAACCACTTGGTCTGACATTTTAAAACACAAGCTTGAGACTGTTAGCTTCAAACTATTGGTATGTTTCAAATTGGTTAAAGGCTTGTATTTTGACCACGTGGAATCTGTTTAATTCGAGATTAAGTTAATCGATGTTGAGACTGGATTACTACTATGATAAAATAAACGAGTAACAATCCAAAGACCAATTAAATCCACTTAAGATTACAATTAGCCCTAAACCATCAGCGATCTAGTTCATCGCAGAAAAATCGACAAGAAAATGTTTTTATTAACCATTAATTCACCTTTTCAGTCACAAAATGGTTTTATTTACTTCTTCAATTTTGATAATAAAATTAATGTACGGTACCTACACTATTAGAGTACGATAGTCAAAATATAGCTACATATTTTTATTTTTCAGTAACCGTGTTTTATATACATTTATTATCAATTACAAGTTCCCTTCTATCTTATAAACAGAAACAGTAAATAGAAAACCCCGAATATGTGGTACCATTGTAAAAGGTGGTCCAACCATAATGCACGATGTTAATTGTGAGTCACACCTTAACATCAAGTTTTTTGCCCAACTTAATTTGACATTTCTTTGTTTCAGTGTTTGACAAATTCAACCATGGAGAGGTACACAATTGAGCAGCGCGTTAAGATTGTTGAAGCCTTTTACGAAAATGGGCGTTCAAATCAAAATGCATTTCGTGCACTTCGTGACTTTTTTGGTCAGCATAATCGACCAAATGTGTCCACAATCGGGAGAATTGTGCACAAATTTCAGCAAACCGGATCTGTAGGAAATGTGAAAACACCTGTGCATGCTCGCCCAGTTCGTTCTGCGGAAAACATTGCTGTTCACGATAATGTAGCAGAAGAGCCGTCAACCTCGACTCGCCGTCGTGCCCAACAATTGAACATCTCAGGAACATCACTGATGCGAATTTTGAATAAAGATTTGAATTTACACGCTTACAAGGTTCAATTGACTCAAGAGCTGAAGCCTACTGACCATTTCAAGCGGCGTCAATACGCCGAATGGTTGGTTGAACAAACAGAAGTGAATGGTGACTTTACAAAGAAAATCATCTTCAGCGACGAGGCACACTTTCACCTCAGTGGATTCGTTAACAAGCAGAATTGCCGCATTTGGGCAAATTAGAATCCACGAGTGATTGTTGAAAAGTCGATGCATCCACAAAGAGTGACTGTTTGGTGCGGTTTATGGGCTGGCGGCGTCATCAGGCCGTACTTCTTCGAAAATGAGGTCGGCCAAGCAGTTACCGTGAATGGTGTTCGCTATCGCGAGATGATAACGGCCTTCTTGTGGCCAGAAATTGAGGATATGGACCTGGACGATATGTGGTTCCAACAGGATGGTGCCACTTGCCACACAGCCAACGAAACAATGGCACTTTTGCGCGAGAAATTCAATGGCCGTGTTATCTCACGTCGTGACGATGTTAATTGGCCGCCACGATCATGTGATTTGACACCGTTGGACTTCTTTCTTTGGGGATATTTAAAAGAAAAAGTGTACGTCAATAAGCCAAGAACAATTCAAGAGCTAAAGGATGAGATAATTCGGCACATTAACGACATTGAACCTCAATTATGTCTCAGTCATTGAAAATATAGACCATCGGATAGAGGTATGCCACCGAAGCCGTGGCGAGCATTTGGCCGATATTTTGTTTCACACATAATTGCCATAGATCCTTCTATCATAATAAAAAGTATTAAGATAATTCTCTGAAAACTTTTTGCTTTATTTATAATTAACATCGTGCGTTTTGGTTGGACCACCTATTATTAGAATAACTTTAAGAATTTCATTTTTATTAAAAAAAAAAGAGGCAGTTGCAATTTAAAAAGTGCTGGGCGTCACAATTCAACCACAAAATCTGAACAAAAATTCTAGTCAATATTTTTAAAAGATAAGGTTGATTTTAAATTCGAACTTTTAATGTGATAGAACTAGTTCGGAAATTCACTGAATAGTTCATTGTGTGAACTATCTCAACCTCATGTCAACTACCTATCTCGGCCTTGGCTGCTAGTGAATACTGCACTACCAATAAATGGCAGGCACTCTTATCGAGTAGCACACCAATTTCTATATGGCTGTTGATTATTGTTACTACCTGAATTTCGCGGTTTACAACGCCTTAATAAAACAGTCGGAAGATTCGCACTACTACTCACACCAGCGTCGATAACAAACAAAAGGCAGGACCACGTTTATACATAAACGCCAGAAATTTCATAAAACCGCGACTACGTAATGCATTTAAATTCAAATATTCGTCGTCATAATATAAATATAAGTGAATAATAAAATTAGGTAAAAACTAAATAAGTAAAATTAACTCAACATCAAAAATCGAGTTATATAAGAATTTTTTTGAGAACATTTGTACAAGAAGCCCCTGTATGTATTCTAACCGGTTGCAGGATTTTGAACATTTGCAACGACGCCATTTTATCGTTATAAAAGAGACGAAACATACAATATTGTAAGAGAGGGACAAGAATAGCATAACGAATTTGCATAATAATTATATCGAAGAATCAGACTCCCTAGGCTGATGCCGGTTCTGAACATTCACCACGACCGACGCGACTTGGTCGTTATAAGGGGGACGAAAAATGAAACTTTAAGAGGGAGAGATAAGGATAGCGCAACGAATTCGCATAATACCGAAGAATCAGAATGCCTACACTGAACATTATTCACCAATGTTGATTGTCCACGTAGAGCTCATTTTCTGGCCAAAACTTGAATAGTATTGATGTTCGCTTTCGTGTAAGTAGAAGACAGACACGTTTATCGCACCAGGATACCATTAAGAAATATTGTAATGAAACACTTTGTCCATAAATATAGGCAATAATGAATTGATTTTAGAGCTAATTATGCGCTTGGTCTCAAAATGGCCATTGAGTATATTGAGTAAGAACATAGTTAACTCCGAAATTAATTTATATTACCTATATTTTAGGGAAATGTATCAAAAGCGTCTCGATACATTCTTCCTCAGTGGGACTGGTCCCATCCGGGCCGTATTTCAAATTCTAATAATGATATTAACGATTTTCATGCACGTTAGTCTCAATTTAATTAAACTGCTTAGAATTTACTCGAGTGACCATTTGATAATTGTTTACGTAAACATTTTATATAATTATGAGGTTTCAGTTGTAATTGATGGTCTGATTAGCTCCGAGTCTAATAATAGCTCTGTTTCGATGCTGTTTTATTTAATTGGCGGACTATGGGAATTATTAGAAAAATGATGTTGTATAAATACTAATAAAACAAGATGACTCGGAAAATAGAATATTTACCTATTTAGATTACGATCATAAAATACTCGATAATATAAATAATGAATGTTTCAAGTGTCATATTTTCCAGATAAATTTATTTCTCCAACGTTCTGTTCATAGAAATGTACCATCGGGAAATAATGTAATGAGACACTGTTGATGTTTCCCTGCAATATAGACGATATTGAATTAATATTGTACTTAATTATATACTTTGTTTTAAAGCAATCACTTTAAAACAAAGAACATAATTAATTCTATACTATTAATTAATTATTGCCCATATTGCAAGAATCGTAAATAACTACATTATTCCTCGATGGTATATTTACAGTGGCGGCTCGTGATGAAATGAAACGAGTGTTCTGCATAGGGCCGATTCTAGGGTATTGGCCGCCCGCGTGCAAATTTCAAACGTATCCAAACTACTGGCGCTGTAGGGGCTGAAAAAAAAATTGTGCCGCAGGCGTAAATTTTGAAAATTTTCAAGGTCACGCGTTCTCCTGATACTTCAGAATTTTTATATAAAATCCGTTTGTACAAGAAAAATGTTTGGAATTTAATACCTTTTTGAAGAACATTTATGTTTGCCGTCATATTCTTTGGTTAAGAGAAAAGGCTTGTAAGGTGAATTTTCTACTAGAGGGTCTATAACACTTAAAATATTTTCCGAAAGAGTTTCAGCGTCACATTTTGTAGGTTTCAGGTATATCCAAAAACGTTCAATCGGTTCACCATCGAGAATATATCTTAAAACTACCACTGAGTTTTTGCAGATACATCAGTTGTTTCGTCTGCCATAACTGCCAAAAATGAAGGTTTGTTAATTTCTTTAATTATTTCTTCATGACATACTTTTAATATAGTATAAAAGATCATTTTGTATTTCTTTGGAGGTTCCTTTAAATACTGAAGCATTTTGTAGATGCTCGCTTAAAGTTACATCAATCTCAGCAGAAAAATTTATCAAACCACGAAATATCCCCGGGTTTTGAGAGGTTTCAGCTTCGTCATGTCCTCGCAGCGCTAGTTCAAAGGCCCCACAAAATTTTATGCAGTTTATAATTTTTGACAAAACGTATCTCTTTTTAGTCACATTATCATTACGCTTTTGCACATTTATCCAATAAGCTGAATCTAGGTGCGCTTTAATATTAGTTGTTCCTAATAAAGCTAATTCCATTGTATTATGTAGCTAATTCCATTGGCTTTTGGAGTTGTCGTGATTTTTTATTTTTTCAGTTAAGTGCACCAAATCTGTTAAGTGCGCATTTACGAGCGCCAAGTGTGGATTGTCGCGGGAGTTGAGGGGGAGGACGGGTGTGCCGAGCCTCGCTGAGAACTACCTCGTGTGGCCCAGTTCAATGTACCGCGACGCGCTCGCGTAGAGACCCAGATAATTCATCTGGTCTACTACTCAATAGAGGACGGCGCGCAGAATGTGACTTTAACGCATGTATGGGGCATAACGCCTTTAAGGGCTGCTGTATGGGGATGAGCATCCCCATACAGCAGCCCTGACCAGAGAAAAATTGGAGGAATTGGGCTGGGAGACCCTTGAACACCCTCCCTATAGCCCTGCGACTTTCACCTCTTTGGTCCTCTCAAGGAAACCATGGGCGGGCAAAGATTCAACAACAATGAGGAGGTTGAGGCCTACATGCGCAATTGGCTGGAAACACAACCAACTTCATTCTACGATCAGGGCATTACAAAATTACCTACACGCTGGGAAAAATGTGTTTCCAGATCAGAAGATTATGTAGAAAAATGATCTGATATTCTTTTTTTTTCAAGTTCAAATAAAAAAAAATTAAAAAAGGCTCGTTTATTTTTGATTCACCCTCGTATATTCATCGGTATTCGCTATGCAAAGGTCTCAATGTGACTCACTCAAGACCACGCTATATACTGCGCACCTCGTGGGCGATCCTATATCGCAGTTTTGAGACTTGTTTCTATTCTTGACAAACTGTACTTGTATGTATTTTTGTATTAGATTGGTTCCTTTTTAAATAAAATTTCACTCGGATTGCTGATGGTTGTTATGGTGGGCATTTCATATGGTTGGAGTATATCACGATCAACTTTGTACAGGATATTATAATCTGAATGTGATGGTTGGTTTAAAATAACAATCGTAATATTAGATAGTAGACGATAGATAGATGTAAAGGTGAAATACTTGCCTCTGCACATAAACACGCTAACAAACATTTAATTTAGATCGATTTGGATAGAATTTCTTAAATCGAAGATTTTCAAATTCGTTGTTTTGGCAGATGCATATGTGATAGCTGCGTTTATTTTGGATCAAATGAGTTTGTTTTATATACTGACAGAAAGAATCTCTTTATTCGCATCCCATTAATCCTCGTTTCGTTTGATCGTACGCAGTAAATGATCAATGCAGCTGTGGCGTGGATTACTGACGGAACTGCGACCATGCTTAAAGTTGGCAACATATTTAAAACATCTTTTCCCAGATGTCCTTGTCGCTATTAGAAAAAAGTATTCAGGAGTAAACCAGCTCACAAACACATAGGTTTTTGTCAAACCCCTAAACGGATTCGGGCATTCCAGACATGTTGTCAAGGACTTCCATTATCACACCAGAATATTTTAAGTTCACAAATATGACTTCATTCGATAGTAGAGCGATCATCCTCCACTCACTACAATCACGTATTTTTAACATCTTAAAGAAATTAAGGGAATGTTCAATGGAGGCAATTATAATGCTCCACAGTGTATATCCTTGTTTCACAGCGTAATTTACCTTCGCCAGCATCCACATGAAATAAAAGGTAAGTGGAATTTAAATAATTTGTAGGTATGCAAGTAGTATAGCTATGTATGTCCGAGCGCACTTTCGGGCCTCTATCAACTCACTTTCGGCCGCTATCAGCTCAACCTCGATCCGGAGGGCGTGTGTTCATCGGGAGTGACCAAAGATGTAGGAGTGACCAGAGGGTCGCGAAGAGTTCTTGTGTGGGTGATCAACAATGACCAGAGGGTGTAGAAAAACAGCCCTGTACGACCTGTAGGGGCTGTTTAAATGGAGCTATACGAGCTGTAGGGGCTGTTTTTTTTCTGCACCCTCTGGTCATTGTTGATCACCCACACAAGAACTCTTCGCGACCCTCTGGTCACCCCTACATCTTTGGTCACTGCTAATGGACACATGCCATCCGGATCGAAATTGAGCTGATAGCGGCCGAAAGTGAGTTGGTAGCGGCCCAAAAGTGCGCTCGGACATACATAGCTATACTACTTATGCATATATACATTATCTACCCTATGAAGGTTGCACGCTATTGAGACGTGACGAAATTTACAGGTTCAAATATAAGGATTCGACGTCAGCTTAGAATCAAAAGTCATACCAAAATATTTTACGCGTTGTACACATTCGATCAAAACATTATTTAAATATATATCGGGATTGCACAGATTACGAAAACAAGAGAAGTGTATAGCGTTTCATTTATTTTATTACTATACGCCGAAACGTATGTATGTATGCCTCAACATCGTTCATATATTGGGTTAACTAAAATAGAAGTAGTCTGCACTAGAAGTTAAGTCATTAATTGCTATTGCAAGTAATGTGGCGCCTAATGTGGACCCTTGAGGCACACCGCTTGCAAGATTAAAATTAATACCTTTTGCTCCTACATTGAACGTACACAAGGAAATTTGCAATAAATTTAAGGTGTGCTTGTACGAGTATACCCCAGTTATGTAATTGTTTTAAAATCAAAAAGAAAAATTAGTTTATTATCTTCGAGAATTTAAGAGGCCCTTTAGGAAAGATCTTGATATAAAGAAGAAGATTTATGTATGTGAAAGAATAATATATTGCTTGTAAACACAGACTTGAATTGTAAAATGTGTTTCTGGGATTCCATTGTAAATAAATATGAGGTATTGGCTATGGTTATTGACAACATTGAAAATACAAACACTGAACAAAATAGGAATCAATAAATAAGTACATCGATTGTGTTCTATAGAATGGCAAAATAATTACCATTCTCCCTTTCGAATGTACCTACAACTGGTGACGAAATCATTAAGTCATAATCACCAAGTCCATTAATCATTAATCTCGCACTTTCAAACGATATTACCTTATATACGTGATATGATTTAGGCACAATTAAATTTTGGCCAACGCCTATTAAACACTTTTAAACTTCGGTGACAGAAAATCTGTATCTACCTGTTTAAAGTACAAGCAGCGGAATAAATAAACCGAAGTAACACCTGCACTCATTAGTATTCAATATTTGTAAAAATATATGGCATTAGAAAGACTCCAAATTTAAATAGCTATGACATGTATCACACCGAGTATCAGACCTTGTATGAAATAAACAAATGAAAATATTGTGTTGTAACATAGGTATTTTCGGCTAATATTACCCAATGTAAATGCCTGAAAATGATTGCTACAATTTTACGTTTATAGGATTTCATATTGCATTTCGAAATGTAGATTTTTATTTTGTACAAATACGCATTTTCACTGTGCGCCTTATTAAGAATAAAGTGAAACATGCAGACATCGAACACTATCCGTTTTTACATTATTTATCAGTGGCAGACGGAATACATAACCAGCGTGCTCAGAATTTATCCACCGCTAAACAAACAATAAAACATGAGGTAATTGTTGTATCCATGTGCCCACAAAATAATATTAATTGTACGTCAACTGTTTTATTTTATGACGAAAATAATAAATTGCAACAGAATACCTAAGTGCCTACAATAAATTACGTAGACACATATTTGTAAAACAAAAATAAATAGTGGGTAATTAATAATGACCCTCTATTTATAAACTTAATAAACAACATTTGTAAGGATATCGAAAAAGATAAAACGCTTATCAGTTGTCGGTTTTCTTCATCGTTTCATATAAAATAGAATATAAATACAAATTACCGGTTTTGTTTTTATTGTACTGTACCCCAATAGACTGTCTGGTTAATCATTGCAAGTATGATAGAAGACAGTTTTATATATGAGGCCAAACAAAAATCAATATTAATCACCGACTGTGATTACCCTTACACATGTTTCGTGCTTATTTATTTATTAATAAAAACCGGTAAAAACAATCCCACAAATATATACATTATCTGTCTATGTTTTGTAGTATATTAATTAACGAATGTCCAATTGATTTGTATTTTTTTCTTTTTATCATACTGCAAAAACCATCATAATATTTGTATTTTGGTTTTTGTTTCGCACGACGTGATATTTTAAATCCGACGTGGCCATGGAAGTATATTTAAAATTAGCCCAGAAGTCGATAAAACCGGAAATAACGCGAACAAATGTAGCCACAATAAAGTTGCTATGTAAACCGGAGAAACAACAAAGTTAGCAAAAGAATATTTTATTTCATTTACAAGTAGAAACCACGTGCTAGACTACTGAAATGAAATGGAAAAATATGTTGTCATGCAGTTAGACATCACATCAATACTAGTTTATTTTGTATTTACTATAAAGGTAATGAAATCTGACACTTATGTCGCCTTGACATAAAGGTGACAGTTGGTAGGAAATTGCCTGACGTCACTAGCTCAATAAATACTTCACATGGATTTCCAAAATGACTCGCGATGTTTATTTGTACCCTGCGGTGTCCTCGAGAAAAGGGTATTGATTTTCAATAAGCCGAACACAAGGAAATTAGGCAAAGATGACACGTGATTTACACCATGTGTAAATTTTAACCTCTCAAGGCCTCCTGAGATAAACATGCAGCAATAATGAGAACAGCACACTTTGTTTACATAACATTAACTAAACTTACGTCTTGGGTAATCTGATTGAGGGGGCTCCTTTTCTTTGGAAAACGCCATCCACAAAAACACCGTTTTTTCCATTGCACATCATGTAGAAATAAGGGTGTTCGAAGAAAACTTCCAAATGCTTCCGCGAGATAAAGCTAGAATGTCCCATATTTACATCTACATCACCACGTGAACTGTTCCTCCCGATTATAACTCGATTTTGTCGGACCAAATACTCGAATTCGCGGCCTTCTATTCGAGCTATCGCATCACCATTATCACCGGGACTCCACTGCACCTTCGAGGGGCTCGCGGGGGCCGACTTCAAGGAAAGGAGAGCCCATGCATCGCTCTCCGAAGTCATCGAATATGTGGACATGGCGATTCACTCACTTCACTACACTTCTTTTTAATCACACAGTTTTGTAATTTTTCGCTGTTTACCTACTAATCGCTATAAACGTGGGACTCGTGGGAGTCACCTGTGCTGCTGCTGTGTGTGTGTATGTTGATTTCATAACGTCTCAGTCGGTGTTGGTAGAGTTGTTGGTAAACACGTGAGGTTGTCGTCGAAAACGGACTATGTATGATATTTCCATCTGTAATGCAGTCAATGAATTAAAAAGAAAATATTTACCAACAGTACAAAATTGCCTAATTTTGGTCTGCAGGAAACTATATACTCGATATTTTACATACATTAATCACAGAATAAAAAGTATATATCACAGAATAAATATGTTTCGGTCATTATAAAGTGATAAAGTCTTGAAAATACTTACCAAATTTTTCATTTTCGAGAGTGTTGAACACGAATATGGTTTCAATTTCATTCACTCGGACACAGTTTTCGAGAAAATGGATTTTCCACTTTTCCGCAATACATGCCACTTTCCTTATCAAATAATTTTCACTTCACACTACGTAGATAGTTCATATTAATACGAGTGGATGCTACAACACTTCCTTTATACAAACCATATATTAAACCGTCTTGAAACCTATTATTCATTACGATTTTCTTCTCTTCAAATGTTTACAATTCAGATACAATTGTCATCCATTGTAGTACATGTTTTCAATCGTGCGCCCTCTATATGAGACCACATGTACTAGTTTGTTTACAGGGGCTCCAAAAGTTAACTATGAATATTAACTGAACTAAAAACGCTGTTAATTTGAAGAAACCTAACCTAACCCAACCTAACCATAATAAGTAAACAGTTAGTTTAGGTTAGGTTCCTTCAAAATAACAGCATATTTAGTTGTTAATATTCACAGTTAACTTTGGAGCACCCTGTATACTGACTAGTACATGCGCTTTCACATAGAGGGCGCAATATTACAAATATTACAATGGACGACAATTGCCTGTCAAATTTAAGAACATCGTAATGAATAATAGGTTTTATGCCCGTTTAATATATGATATGTATAAAAGGAGTATTGTAGCATCTATTAGTATCAATATGAGCTGCCTACGTATTGTGAAGTGAAAGTTATTTGATAAGAAAACGTGGCTCTCGTGTGGAAAAGTGGAAAATCCATTTTCTCAAAAATTGTGTAGGAGCGAATGAAACTGAAACCAGATTCGTGTTCAGCACCCTCAAAAATAGGGGGGTTGGAAAAATTTAATAAGCATTTTCAAGACTTTATCACTTCTGTATAATCGGTGACTACAGTAAGATAAGATGAATATGACGAGTATGAGCGACTTGCTAAAGCGACCGATAATGACAGCTAAAGAAACGTAACATAAATATAATAAATAACCTGAAACGCAGGCACCAATATTTTTAACACAACTTGAAGTCTTGAAAGGGGTAATAAAGAAATGGTAACAGTCTTATTATTTGGATAATTATGTAGATTTAGATAAAAAATTGTCAGCATTTTCGTTGTATTTACCAAAAATCTTTTACATTTTTATCTTATCATCCTTAATTCTAAATAATGCTATTTGTACATAGTCTTGTTTATATTTTAATCACTCGTAATATGTAAAGATGGATAGGTATAAATATTACACCAAATAGTTTGTGTGAATTTAATTTTTCTTTTAGGGAAACCAGTTTTCGTAAACCGCCTATATGGACTACTTTTAGAAAGTTCAATAACAATCAGAGCGTAGGAGGCTTAAGAATGGCCTTTAACGAACATAATAATACTTCAGTGAGTAGTATTAATGGAGAACAAAATTACGATGATGATGATGATAATTTAGATCATAACTACTTCGATAATATAGTATTGGATCAAAATGATGAATGTAGGGATGCTCAAGATGAAAACGAGGATACTGATACTCAGTATACTAATAGAATTCATTCCATACATAGAAACAAGCATTATAGTTCTCAAAACACTAATATAACACATTCTGCAGAAGCTAGGATAGGTGATGTAAATAGGAAAAAAATTGGTATACAAAAAAGTGCAAGTAAGTATATACTTACTTACATTGTGTATTTAGAATATCAATAAATTGAGATATATAGCATAAAATATCAGTTTCATATTTAAAAAATTAAGTTGAAGGATTGTAAACTATACAAAAAGCTATACTCCGTGTTATATAATTGTACCCAAAATAATATATAATAGATTTTTTAGGATTTTCTCTCCTGAATTATTGGTAGGGGAATTGTTTTTTAAATTTAGATACAGCATAACATCGTCTCCATTTATCTGTCTATTCTCTATTTTCTTTTGTCTTTTTGTTGTGAAAGAGTAAGGCCCAGCGCCCATAATACGACTGTTTTGGGACAAAGGTTGCAAACCAGTTGAGCTTACAACTGTTTTGTGACCAGAATGAAACTTCTGTCCTCAGATGGACAAGATTAATTGTGGATCAGGTAGTGTATCTATTCGAGTAGTGCAGTTGATTGAGCAGAGCAGTGATGTAACGAACATCTCATGGTTCGATACAACTTGAAACTGCGACCGTGGAAAACGATCGCGTACAACCGGTTTGAAACTGATTGCAAACTAATCTCATTTCGATCGGCTCGTGTGCAGTTTCCCACCACTATACGCTGCCGTGGTCACCGAACAGTTGTAAGCTCAACTGGTTTGCAAGCTTTGTCTCAAAACAGTCGCACCGTGGGCGCTGGGCCTAATATGTACCAATGACAAGAAAATATAAAAAATTAATCACTATGCTTTATAAATATTAAAATAACAAGAATAAAATTATCTGATAACTGATTTTTGTCAGGAATTAAAATTATCAATCAGATAAAATTCCACAATATTTCATTATCGTGAAAAAGGAACAAAATGGATTTTCTCTATAAAGGTTAATCTAATAAATGTAGCATTATGAATTTAATACATGATCTATACTGATAAGCAATTTTTATGTAGGTACGATAATGTATATGATTCATAAAAACGATAATAATCCATCCTTCATCCATTATAATACATCTGTAAATATTTATTAACGAGATACATTTGTGAACAGGTATGGATATAACTATAATTTGGTATGCTTGAGAAATTCAAATTAGTTCAATTTAATTTTTTTATTGAGAACTAAATATTTTTTTTTTTTACTTTTTAGCGACAATCTGTGTCAACTCTATTTTAAATGTTATATAAAAATGTGTTTCTATTGGTTGTTGCTAAAGTATTTTTCATCAAATATTTTATGTCATGTGGTTAATAATACTAATAAATAAAACTATTAATCTGAGGAACACCAAAAAAATCAAAACTTAAAACACGACATAAATTAGACTATCCCCCAAACTTAAAGCTATTTGAGCTGGGAATACACATTAAATAGATAATACACATTATCTAATAAACTGAGTTATTGTGGTGACAACAATTTAAATATTAGTTTAAATAAATTTAATTATGGTGATATAGAATTCAGACTCAACAGAGCTGAACTTCTTCAACTCCGATTTCTTAAAGTCCTCTGTATCATGAAATTATTGGTAAGCATTAGCCATACGCATCTTCTGTACAAGAATTGTCTGAAATTCGATTTTTTTTTACTCAAAAGCTTTTAATGCAATAAAAAGTGTTTGAATGTGATAAGTTCCATTGGTATTTTTTAAATTTTGGCCTTGATTACTTTCATTATCAATAATAACAATTGTTAGGTGAAATGGCCGAATCGATCGAGAATCATGCTAACCTTATTGTGGCTAAAATGGAACAGGATCCTGCATTAATGGAGGATTCCCCTGAATCTGAAGAGCTAAGGAAGTAAGTTTACTTGACATAATTTTGTGTTTATACATCCAGTTTAAACAATATATACCAGGTGTTTTTTTTTTCTTTAAGAAAAACACCTCTCTGTTAATAGCGAGTTTACAATATAGATTAAAAAAAAAAAAACTAGAGTGATCAATTATTGTATATAAACAATTTTTCCAGTGAAACCATGTTTCTAAAATCGAAAACAACTTTCCTGTGAGTAAAAATCTTCAAATTCTTCTATTACCGTGGTAGTTCACCAACTTTTTATTTTAAATGTTCCATTCCAAAAAAAAAAAAACTGCCACCCATACAAACAGATACCATCAATACTGGGAAGGTGGTGACCCCGAAAGATGAATCCAATCTTGTGAGTTTTTCTTTTTCTAGAGCCCAGGTAAAACATAGAATTTTTAAAATTCTGTAGAGTGCTGAAGCGAATTTTATGAATAATGGAATGTTTAATCATCATAATAATCACTACTGGGCTACTGAGAATCACTATCAGTATAAGGAAACAAATTTTAAGAAGTCATGGTTAGAAGTTAAATATGTGGGTTGGTTTAATTACCAATCACATTGTTGGCCCCTATTTTTATAATATGAATGTCAATGGATAATGCCTATTTAAATATTCTTCATCAATTTGAAAACAATTTCTTAGATAACTGTCATCTTGTGAGAACAAGACAGAAGCACAATCTCTCAACCTTAATCATTTGGACTATTTTCTATGGGGCTTCAAATGTCAGATTTACAAAAATGAATAGCAAAACAGACAAATGGTAAACTAGGTGTGAGGGTTATTAGAAAATGTTCCAGAAAATATGATATTTAGAGTGACTAGATATCGTGACAACAGTACAGGTTTGCCTTAATAAAAATGGGGGAATTTTTGAAAAGCATTGTCAATGTTTTGTTTTTATGTGGTATTCCAAAGGTCTTTGTTTTATAAAATTATAAAATGTTCAAAATCAACCAAATACATTAAAAAATTTGTTAGTCATCGCCGAGTTATTATTCATTTTAGATATGGTTCTATTTGGATCATTCTATAGAACTGAATAAAAAATACAGGGTATCCATTTAAAATTCAAAAGCTAATGCCATTTTAGAAGAGATATAAAATATTTCGTCTGTCAGTAGTTTATATCCCCATATAAAAAGAAATTGTACAGAACCTGTATCGTAAACTGTATCGTAAATCCCCTATTAACAAAGATGCATAGGTGTTTCCCTTTTAAAAATCCACCCTGTATAATTGAAAGTGAAAAATTATTACAATAAATTTTTCACTGGACAATTGTATATATTTACTTTTAGAGAGACCCTGAGAGATATGCCACAATGTTTGACATTAAAGAGGCATGTGAAATTTAAATTGTCCAAATCGGTCAGTCAAAAATCTAAGAAGAAGCCACTCAGTTATTACAAGATGTTTAAATATCGATGGAGCATTGCCATGTCAAAGGTAAATGCCATAAACAGTCAAAATGCTAATAAATAATGTTTTATGATTTAATCGTTATTCTTTATAGTTTAAACTGAATTTGAAAAACCTAACCTACACATTTGAACTGTGGTATGGATCCATTAAGGAAATAGAAGGTAATTTAGGTTCTGGCGTAACCTCATTCTTCAAATTTCTAAGATGGATATTTATCTTAGATCTATTCATTGCCCTTTTATCTTTTGCCTTTATTATTACACCACAACTGACTTTTGACTCTAAGAATATCACGGACTTTAAGGACTTCAAATGGAGTGATATATTTTCCGGAGAGGTAAGTTATGTTGCATCTGAAATGGGAAAAACTTATTTTTTATTTTATGATATAATAAATGGTACATATGTACTTTTCACCAAGTAACAATTTTTTTTTGAAGTTTGTATACTTTTTAATTGTTCATTATTGGTCACCCTTGGGTTCATTGGTTATTAAAAAAAAAATAGTCAGTCGTGGTTTTGGGTTATTCCTCTATTGAAACTATTTAACAAAAAAAGGGCTTCAATATAACAATAATTTCTAGAAATTATTCTTATAAATTATTTCTAATTCTAGAATAATTTCTAGAAAGAATAGAAAATACAAATCACAGAAAAAGCACTTTCATGACACAACATGCAGAAAAGCATATTACACCCTGTATATTTAATAACCACTGTAATTTTGTGGTATATTTAATTTGCACTCTTTTGTTTTAGGGGTATTTAACAAACACATTTCTATTTTATGGGTTTTTCACAAATCAATCTATTACCATATCTGTTTTAACATACAGCATATCTGATGCTTATTTTTTCACCATGGTCTGCCTGTATTTATGTTGTTTTGCCGTTTTAAGTATTAGGTTCGTTTTTATTTATTTACTTTTTATTTAATTATTTTTTTGTGCTTAAAATTTATTATTCAAAGATTTACATCTAGTTATATCGATTCAATATTGATTTTCAGTGTTGCTGGATCTTATCGTAGAAGTTTCATTGAAACTGAAGGTGGCTTGAAAAATATTTATGCACATAAAATCTTTTGCGGATGGGATTACAATATAGCCACTGAAGCTGCAGCTCGTTTGAAGTCCCATGCTATTTATAATGAACTCAAAGTAAGATCATGTTTGGGTATCCTCTTTTGGCTGTAACTTTTTTATATATATGAAGTTCTAGTTTCTAGATATTTACTAAAAACTAATAGACTATAAGAAATATTGAGTTTTATAAATTTACCTTTATTATTGTTATTATTTAAGGAGTTATTGTATGAGGATATGCGCCAGTCACAAAAAGATTCATGTATGGTAATTTTTTGGACAAGAATGATGCAATTGATGATGAACTTATTTATTTTCACCTGTATGACTATTACTGGCTATGGTGTGTGGTATTTTATGGATCAAGCTGCCAGGGAACACTGGCCATCTATCTATACAGCCATCGAGGTCAACGTTATTATGACTCTGTTTCCTCTTATTTTTAGTTTTGTTGTCCAGTAAAGTATTATAAGGTCAGAAATTTGTAGAATTTATATAGGTTTACTTTTTTAGGTATGAAGGCTATAAGAGTCCCAAGACAATGTTATATTTTACTCTGATAAGGACTTTCATATTGGGTTTTATTATAATTGGTGTATCGGTGACGTTTTGGTTAAGAAACCCCAATAATGTAAGTTTGCCTAATAGACATGTTCAATTTGATATTTCCGTTTAGTGAATATCTTACTTATATTTGAAGTATCATGTTCTGTTCACGAGAAATAGAGGATCATTAGTTTAAAATATATGTTATATACTATTGGAAACGAACTTAAGAAATGTTCAATACATTCCTCTAAAATATAAACATTAATGAATTAATATTCGTATGAACTAATGTGCTCTTAATCTCAATAATTGCTTCGCTTGATTTACTCAATAATTGCTTACTTAATGAATTAACAATACAATGAGTAACAATAACCATATTGGTAGTTGTAGATGTTCCAGATAAAAACCATGCTGGCATAAAAATCTCACATGAAATAACAGAACTTTATACAATACAGTTTTAAACAGTTTTCCAAAATTAGATAGATTGTATAGGAAAATTTGCAGTTTGAAGAAAATATTGATACTTTATGAAAAGTTAAATAACATTGTTAATAAGAGATAGAAGCAGAGTATATTAACGATAATGATACTTGTTGGACCCTGCCCCATTTGTGAATTTATTTTTACAACCACTTCCTCTCACGCTTTAAAATTGGTTGAGGGCTTGTATTTTTTACCTTGCTGAACTGTTTTAATCTACAATTAATTAAATTAATGTTGAGACTGTGTAACTCTATTCACTAGTGTAAGTCGTCATAGAGAAATCTAATGTTTTTCTTTAAAGTTAAAGTAGTATCAGATCTGCTTAAAATGAAATCAAGGAGTCTATCATTCTCATTTTTATATTATACTGATTATAAGTCACAATAAGTCATAAGAATTTTCAAATGAGTTGACATAGTGGCCCATAGCTAACAAGTTCTATATCTTGATATAATAATATAGGGTATAAAGAGCTAGGAAAAAGATCTAATAATACTGTTTTAAAAAAAGATTGTCTTACAACTGGTATTATGCCTTCATCCTGGGTAGTATTATCATCATGAGGTCATCAGTCCTAAGACTGGTTGGACGCTAACCTCCAGCTTCTTCTATCTTGTGCTAACCTGCGCATTTCGCTAATTGTGCTACAACCTACATCCCTTACTATTTGCGAGCAGTAGTCTAATCTAGGCCTACCTCTGCCTTTCTTCATTCCTATTTCTGCCTCCAAAATATCGCGGACTATTCCCCCATGTCTCAGCAAGTGGCCTACCATTCTATCTCGTCTTATCTTTATGTTTTTCCACATACTTCTGTTCTCGCCGACTTCCTCCAATACTTCTTCGTTTCTAACCCTATCAGTCCATGGTATTTTCATCATTCTTCGGTAACATCACATCTCAAAAGCTTCTAATTTCTTCCTACTTGCTTCCCCTACCGTCCAGGTTTCGCAACCGTATAGTGCCGTGCTCCATACATATGTTTTGAAAAATCTCTTCCTTGTTTCTAAGTTTATTACCCCCGAGCATAAAAATGCTTTCTTTTTGTTAAAAGCTACTCGACCCTGCGCTATTCTTTGTTTTATGTCTTTATCGCTTCTTCCATCTCAATTTATTTTACTTCCTAAATAAGTGAAGTCTTAAACTTCCTCCAATATTTCATTATTAATTTGTACTTTCGTTTTTACTCTGCTCTCGCGCCCTCTGCACACTAACACTTTAGTTTTGTTTTTATTCACCCTCATTCCGTATTCCTCTGTCAACAGTGCCTCCATTTCGTTCAAAGCTGATTCTAATTCCTCCTTACTAGATGCTAATACTGCTATATCATCCGCAAATCTCAGCATTCTTAGTTTCTGTCCCTGTACTTTAATCCCAAAATCCACTCTATCTTTTACTACATTAATCGTCTCTTCGATGTGCAGATTAAAAATTAGTGGTGATAGCGTACATCCTTGTCTTACTCCTTTCCTAATACCCACTTCCCTTTTTTCCCCTTCTACTTCTATAACAGCAGTTAGCTCTTTGTATAGATTGTGTACTACTCTCCTATCTCTATACTTCATTCCCGCGCTCTTTAGTATCTCGAACATTTTTTTCCATCTTACGTTATCAAAAGCTTTTTCTAAATCTACAAATCCTATATAAGCGTTCTTTCCTTTTTCTATTGTTTTCTCTAACATTACTCTTAGTGCTAGAATAGCTTCGCGAGTTCCCCTATTTCGCCTAAACCCGAATTGGTGTTCTCCTAGTATTTCCTCCGCTCTATTTTCCATCCTCTTCTGCACTATTCTGGTTAAGATTTTTGACGCATGGGAGGTTAGGCTAATCGTTCTAAAGTTCTCGCATTTGTCGGCTCCTCTCTTTTTCGGCATAGTAACGACAATGTTCTTCTTATAATCCTCCGGCATCTCGCCCGTTTCATATATGTATTTTACCAGATCAAACATCCTATTTACTACTTTCTGTCCCGCACATTTCAAAATTTCCGCCTGTATTTTATCTACACCCGGCGCTCTATTGTTCTTTAGCCCCCTTAGTGGTATTTCAAATTCCTCTCTCAATATAGGTTTTCCTACATCTTCCCTATCGATGATAGATTCTTCCTCTAATATCTCTCCTAATTCCTGACCCTCATATAAATTTCCTAAGTACTGCTTCTATCTATCCGCTTTCTCCTCTCTTCCGATCAGTATGTCCCCCGATTGACTCCTAACGTTTCTACTTATTGTTCCTATATCCTTGAAGTTCCTCTTAATTATTTTGTAAGCCTCATCGGTCTTGCCTACTCGCAGTTTATCTTCTACTTCTTTGCATTTATCCTCTATCCATTGTTCTTTCGCTTTTCTACATTTTCTAATGATTTCCCACTTTATTGCCTTATAAGTTTTCAGTCCTTCCTCGTCTCGTCTGTTTTTGTAGCCTCGTCTCTTTTGCATTAAGTTTAAGATTTCGTCCGTTATCCAGGGCTTCCTAGCTTCCCTTTTCTCGTGTCCTAAAACGTCCGTAGCCGCGGAATCTAGACTATTCTTGATACCCTCCCACTCAGTTTCTGCGTTCTTGGTTTCGTCATTGCTCGCTTTATTTATTAATTGATCTGTTTTCTCCTGGAACTTATCTTTCATATTCTGATCCCAATATATCTACATTTATACGTTTCTTATCCTTCCGGGTTTTCAGATTTTTGAACTTTAATCTAGCTTTCATGACTACCAAGTTGTGGTCGCTGTCTACATCTGCTCCTGGATAACTCTTACAGTCTTTTACTTGATTTCTAAATCTCTTCCTAACCAGAATGTAGTCTATCTGATACCTGTCTATGCCTCCTGGCATTTCCAGGTGTCCCGTCTCCTAACGTGATTCTTGAACAATGTGTTCGCGACTACCATATTGTGCTTCTCACAGAATTCTATCAGTCTGCTACCTCTCTCGTTTCTGTTTCCTAATCCATAAGGACCTACAAATTCTCCTTCTTTCCCCTCACCTACGACTGCGTTAAAATCTCCCACTATTATTAAATTTTCATGACCCTTCACAAATCCTATTACCTGCTCTATGTCCGAATAAACGGCTGCTAACTCTTCCTCACTGTGGCTGGAAGTAGACATGTATACTTGCACTATTGCTGTTTTCACTGGCTTCGAATCTAACCTGACCATCATTACTCTCTCGCTGTATTGTAGGTAGCTATCTACACACTGTCCTGCGTTCTTCCGCATAACGATCCCTACTCCCGCGTTTCCATTTACCGATCCTGTGTGTATTACCCTATAGTCAGCGCTCCAAAAATCTCCTACTTCCGGCCAGCGCATCTCACTTATACCTACTATATCTAATCCTAACCTATCCATTTCTATCTTCAGATTCTCTAGCTTCCCTGCCTGTCTCATGCGTCTGACATTCCACGCTCCGACTCGTGAAATGCTACACTTCTTACTATCCCTACTATTGCACTCGATCACGTCTCCCGGAACAGTCCTCACGCGGAGATCCGAACGGAGGACTATTTTACCTCCGGTGTTTTTTGCCCCAGGAGACGCCATCATTATTTGGGATAAGCTTTCTGTTAGCTGTTCTGAGGATTATAATGTGGTGGTTTCCTCTTGCCTTCCACATCGCAGTCGTGTGTGTCATAGCACCATACCAATCCCCACGGTTTCTGCCACTATGACTACTGAAAGAGCTGCTGCCCTCCTTCAGGGACTTGTCTTAGTCTGGTTTTTCAATAAGGACCCCCCCACTATGGTTGAACCTATGGTACGGCTCCTTAAATCATTAAAACGCGAAAGCCAACCCACCCGTTCTAGTTTGCACTAGAACTTCGTCAAGGTGCAAGTCCTATCGGATCGGGGGTAGTATTAGTCTTTCTAAAAATTTTTGATCACTGAAATACAAAATAATCATTAGGAAAAAGTTCAGAATCAAGAAACTATAGAATCTAACCATGTTTTAGTACACCTAAGGAAAATTTACATGCAAGCATATAGTTACGAAGCTTGTGTCTCAGATTTTAATCTATTTTGATAATAAAAATCAAAATTATCGTCTGATGGACAGTCTTCACTGTAGCTGATTTCACTCATATTGATTTGCTATTTATTAACAAACAATGTTTATTTATAATGTGGCAGTTTTTTTTATAAACATTACATTTTGACTGTCATACATAATCATTAATATCAGATAGGTTTAGTGATACACTGGCACAAAATTTTTCATAGCGATTAAGACTGCTATATAATTTTTAATTAGATGGTATTATATACCCTACAAGCATCATAATTAACAAACAAATAACACTGCTTTAAAAAGTCACAATAAGAGTCAGGATCAACTAACAAGTAATGCCTGATATCTACGAATATTCTTGATATGGCGTACTTTTATATAATTTTACATTTACATTCTGATGTTTAGTATATCTTACAACTTTGTGTTCATCATATCTCTTTCAGCATCTTTATCGATCATACCAGCTATTTGTATCCTAAAACTACTTTTTTTCACAACATGAATGTCATAACTTGATTTTTCAATTTTTGCTCCTGAAAATGCCTAAATTTTTGTACTGTTTGAATCCAATTATGATCACAGATCGCCATTACTCGACTTTTTAACTTGGGCACATTTATGTTGAGTTATTCAAGCTTATAGATATTACTCAGTACATTACAGTTCATTTTGAGCATTTGGTTAATCAGTCTTTTGGCTATCGCAAATCGATGACTATCGCAAATTCACGCATGCCACTGTTTTATAAAATAATATCACAGTAATAGGAACAATTCGAATATCTGCTAACTTGTCTACAGCCAGACATAATTTATCTCATAGGGTGTAATTACATCTCCATAATAAATTCAGAATTGCCTATATTTCTGGGGAGTGTATACAAAGCGTCCAACACCTTGTTCTATGATACGTTATAAAATATGTAAATGTTTTTTAGGAATGTTGGGAAACATCCCTTGGACAAGAAATTTATCGACTAGTTTTATTTGATTTTCTATTTTCTGTCATAGTTAACCCTTTCGTTGATGTAATATGGTATAATTTCTGCAAGTAAGTAGATCAGCTGAAAAGTGCTTTATAAAAAAATGTATTTCATTAAATTAATTACATTGTAATAAGCGATATTTGGTCATTTATAAAAACTATACACTTACTAAGTTGAAATTCTTGTCGGTTAACCGTAAAGGATTGAATTGAAAGATAAAAAGCACAGATAACATGTGTATACATAGAAACAGTAGAAATGAAATAAATGTTGTGGTAATTTTTTTAAAATGTCTCAGTATACATAATTTTAAATACGTTATATACATATGATATATTCATAAAATAAATGTTATGTTCTATACATTGTAACAAAGTTGAAATACCCCCATTTAATCAACTAATTTTTTCAAATAAAGTATTTAAGAGTACTCGTTCATATAAAAATAATAACTATATTTGTTACAAGTATATTTTTGATATTGCTAATGCCATTTTCCAATTTTTTGGAAAATGGTATTAGAATAGATTTAGATAGAAATACCAATTGGCATTTTCAAATAAAGTACTATTTTCAGTACTTTTTTTTCATTGATCTTCTGAATACAAAATTTAATAAATATTGAAAGAAGTATATATTTTAGTTAATATTAAAAAAAGAAATTTGGGTTAGTCATCCTTTTCCTTTTCTACTATATATTGTTAATTATTAAATGAGAACTGATTGATAGAGTGTCATTTGAAAAAATATGTTATCCATAGTAGTTCTGGAATAATTATATCAAAATTGACCTATATTTCTGAATAATATACCCATTCAAAAATATAAGCCAGCTTTGAAAGCATTAAATCATTAAGTTTTGAACATAATTGTTATAGATTTTTCCAAGATTTGTCATATATTAAAATTTTAGAAGCGGTTAACAAAGTAAAACATTTTCATTATGTAACAATTATTAATTTTGACTAAAGAATAAAAATATGTCACGTTCACGAGTATATTCAACTTAAATCAGTTTTGTATAGAATTTTTGAATTCAAATATAAAATTGTTACATTTACAAAGTTTGTTACAATTCAGTGGCTCTTTCTACCAAGAATAACTATGAGAAATATTGGAATTGCTTATTACCATACATATATAAATTCGCCGACATATTTTAGGTTGCTTAAAAAAGGACACTTGCATTTTGATATAGCCCGGAACACGATGCAGATAATATACAATCAAACCTTGATGTGGGTCGGATTTCTATTTTGTCCCTTCCTTCCAGTTATAGTTGTCCTCAAACTCTTATTAATATGGTATGTTAGAAAATTCGTCGTGCTAAAATTGTGTCAACCTTCTTCGAAGACTTGGAGGGCGGCACAAGCCACCACATGGTTCTTAATGATGGCATTCTTAAGTTTGCTATTAGTTATGGGCCTGCTGGGATATATCATAACTTAGTAAGTAAACGGTACATTTATATACACGGTACATTGTGGAGAGTGGTCTGTTCGACGTTTTTGGGAAACTAAGAATAATTTAAAACTGGACATTTGTTAGCACGGATTTTCATGGATGCTCTATTTGATGGAAATACTATCATGTATGTAACACTTCCGGTTGTACCTGAGATGGGCATTACCTTTATATTAAACTGTATACAATGTGGTTTTTTTGTACCCATTCGAATTCTATTCACTATTTTAGGATAACTTTCAATATAATTACCTATCTGTGAAACTTGATTTTGAAAGTTTTGAGATGTTCCGATTTTAATTAATTCTTACACAAAAACTAACATACATTATTATTAATAACTTTCGCTGTGGTAAAATATATTAACCAATTTCTTTGCCATATGATTATGAGACATATAGCTTCTACATGTACAAACTATAAATACTTCAAAATATACAGGGTGTCCAAAAAAGGAGGTCGAAAATTTGACCACCATTAAATTGGTTGTGTCAAATAAAACAGTGCATTATTCTATTAGCTGTTTTGTTTAATACCTCTGCCATTGATATAGGCATTCCTTATAGCTATCATTTACGTATGTTAAATTACTACTGAATTTTAATGCGTTACACTCTCAAAATATAATATTCTAAAGGACATATCACAATCACCTTCCATTGAAAAAAAAAAGCGAGGTATTTACATAATCTCCAATCAGGAACAGATCATTTAAACCAAGTAGAGAAAAGAAAAGTTAGAGTTATAATGGGAGATAGCATAAAAGAACTTTAATAAAAGTAATAAAGGATATTATTTAAGATCCTTTACTTTATTTAAATTATATTAATAAGTTTTACTTATAATAATAAAAATATGGAATAAAGTGCCAACAATCACATTATTTAAACTTCTAACTGCTACTATTTAAACTACTGAAATGTACCTTTCAATTCACACTAGTTTTGATATTGATATTTATTATATAAATTTACCATTTTTCTAAATAATATTAGATATCTCAAAAACCATACACTTTAGCTACAGGAAATGCCATTGGATCAGAAGGAAATCAATAAAAGAAGCAATTGAAATTAGGAAATACAGTATGTTCCATTTAAAATGGGTGATTTAATTGAAATTGAATTTGTGGAAATGATATCTTCTGCTCTGGACCCTGGACATTTGGAAATGTTTGTGGTTCATTCATAAGCTCCATACACATTTCATAAATTGTGACAAAAATTGGTTATTAAATTTTGTCATAGCAGAAGTTATTAAGATTTCATTAAAATGAAAATATATTTCATTGAAATGAAAATTTCTAGTTATATAAATAGGGAGTAATATTGAAAATTGTCTTAAAATGGTGAAAGCCCCTATGGACAAATTATCAGTTTTATATTATTGGTAGTCAGAAGATCTAAAAAACACTTGCTGTAATATATTTCTTCCTATATATGTATGATATATTCCTATACATTTCTTATACTCATGTATTGAATATATACTTCCATACAATAGATCATATATTTTAGTGCTGATCCACTAAAAATTGTTTGGACGAGAATAAGTCATTTCCTAAAAATAAATTATTACCATTTTTTTAAATTAATATAGAGTGGATTTTAAGAACAGTTTTAATTAATAACTGTATTAGTATTAGTACTGTATTTTATTACAATAAAAACATTATATTAGTCATATTATAAAACTTTGCTTTTTATCTTTTTCAGTATGCCAACTACAAATTGCGGCCCATTTAGAGAATATGACTATATGTATGAAATTGTTACTTTCGGTGTGTTAAAATTGCAGAAAGGCAATGATATCTGGAGAAGTATGTTGTTTATAACTAGACCTGGGGTTATCGCATTAGTATTAATAGCATTATGGTAAGTACTTTCTGTTTGAAATGGCTTTTTGTATTTCAAAATTAATTACACCTTCAATCAAACTAAAGCCAACAATTTTAGGGAAACACCAATTCAAGTATTGTCCCGCTACATTATTGTAAATTGTTGATTTTTTAAATTTGATATGCATAGTAGTTTTTGATATTAATTCTATGATTTATTCTGATATTTTATAGTTTACTATTTTCCAAACTTAGTGAAGAATTTGAGCATTCTATGCAAAAATTGCAGGCTATTTAAAATATTTTAGAGGGGGTAGTTTTGACAAAGTTCTATTAGAAAGGAAGTTATACTTATAGTGAAACTGAGATAAAAGAATAAAAAGGTCATGTGATATCGTTACTCTGCCACTACTTATATCGTGTAATGAGATATTCTTCAGTATGAAAACATTGAAACCTTATTGAAAACATTTTTATACATATTATTCTGTAGACATAACTTTACAGAACAATGTTTTATATAAGCACCTACGTATAATTTATATAATGTCTTACAAAATTAAATCCAGTTTGGTTTGGCTACACATTTACAGCATTAAATACATCTTTAAAGTCGTTTCCGTGAACGATGTCTGAAAAAATGTCCTTAATAAAAAAAAACGACCATTCGGCATCTAAAGATGTAATATGTGTATAGTTGAAATGGTCTCTGAAATTATTTAATGGACCTGTGTCATTATTCATTAGATATCGCTATTGCTACAGATATTCCTTCATCTAGCACCATGTGAATTTTTCCGTTTTACACTGTCAAATTGTTCTTTAACATGAATACATTTTTCGCCACTTAAAGTATATACAGCAAGGATAGGAAAAAGTATAAGACTCTCTCTGTATAGGTAGAATAAAGAGTAAGGCAGCATTCGGAGGGAAAAGGATGTACTTTACGCGCGGCCAGATCGAACTCCGTGTCGATATATAGGGTGGTCCAGGTTAAACGTCATTAATTTTGATAGGTGATAGAACAACAAGAAAAAAGTAGACTACTACAGTAGATGTACTACAGTAATCTGTGTGAGAAATTTGATGGAAATCGATCGAGTGGTTTAGAAGTTATGATGAGCAAACCAGTTTTTTTTACAACTTTGACACTCTGTATCTTTGTTAGGAAACATTTTTGAACAAAGTTTTCTTATGAAAGTCTACTTTTTTCTTGTTGGTCTGTCACCTATTAAAATTAATGACGTTTAACCTGGACCACCCGGTATATATTAATC
Organism: Rosalia funebris; assembly: GCA_037954035.1. Classification (NCBI taxonomy): domain Eukaryota; kingdom Metazoa; phylum Arthropoda; class Insecta; order Coleoptera; family Cerambycidae; genus Rosalia; species Rosalia funebris. Next base: position 18,942,815 of record JAZFAV010000021.1, read on the forward strand.
GATATTTACTCTGTAAAGGTCTCAATGCCACTTAGTGAAGACCAGGCTATTTACTGCGTACCTCGCGGGCGGTCCGATAGCGCAATTTCGAGACTTCTTCCTATTCTTGTTAAACTGTAGCACTTTTTGCACATAATTTACTATATATGTAATAATTTATTCAAAAATAAATACCTACTTTGTAATTTGTTCATGGCATTCACTAGTCCTGGATGGTTCTAATTACTATGAATAATTGTTAAATCTGTTCCTAGTGCACGAGTGTATTACTTACGGGCGAAGGCGCAAGCTCAACGCGGGATTGTGGCAATATATAGAGAAATGCTGATATGGGAATCCCGAGATAAAGAATTCTTGTTACAAAACATCTCTCTTGTTACAAAAGGGCGTAAGTACATACATAATTAAAGGAATTTATATCATAATCTAACAGAATATTTGTATTTTATTTGTGGTTTTTAAAAAATATATAGCCTATGGTGGAAGGCCATAACAAATCATATTTTTCTTTTTATTTCAGAATGGCAATACAAGCTACAAGACGGTCGTGAATTTGATCCTATAATTTCCATGCAGAACATGCAGAAGCGTGTTGATTCTGAAGGTGACATTGATGTTCCACGTAAGTTTCAATTTAAAGTATTGTTTTTTAATATTCACTTACTTAGGTTGATATATCTCAATCTTTAACAGTATGATTTTTATTATTTGAGATATATTATTTTTTTATTTACAGGGCGTTCTAGTCAATATCTATATATGACGCCATCATCATGTAAGTATTCATTTATTTATTTAAAAAAGTTGCTCAATCAAGGAAGTGACAACAAAAATATTTAATTTTCACTGATCTGGACTACATTGCCTTCCTTGGTGAATTTCACAAAATTAGACAAGAAAAAAAATTAAAAATAGGAAAATTATTACAACAAAACATTACTCTTCTCCTTTAATTATTGTAATTAAAGACAGTACAAGGAAATAACAGAATCTAGGACTCGTATATTAGGGAATTACATTTGGAATTAAGTGTAATAAAACTTGTGAAACACGTGAAGAAAGGTTATAAAGTCAATGACGCTACAATAGTTGTTTCTTTTACCTGAGATCTCATTTCATTTCAGTTGTTTTGTGCTGATTAACTACTAATCAGCTTCAACTGCAATGACCAGTTAGCCTAGAGAATAACTGAAATGAAATAAGACCTCGGTTAAAAGAAACAGTTATTTTAAATCTAAAGAGAGAAGAAAGCGTTAATGATTCCCTTTATCCGTGTTCAGATAAGGGAAAATTGGGTTGTAGGCTAGGAAACAGTTTATTAGTGCTACAGTTGGTCAAGCATGGCAGGCCTTTCAACCGGTAGAGGGTATCACTCTAAATTTTTCGTGAGTCAGAGGGAACTTTTGTCCTTGATGCACTGTCAAAAAAATCAGTTTTGGTGATATTTTGTAAGAGAAACACGTTAAGTGCTATCAATGCCGAGTGCCGATCGCACTACGAGGCTGTGTTCTTGTGCACCCATCGAAAAGGTCCAAAAATGTCGCAACTAGCGACTGCTAATATATGACAAAGTCGAGTTCATTTGTACGGAAGTGGGTATAGCAACATAATGTTACAAAAAATGTCAATTATTTAGAGGAACATAGTTCAATGGGCAAATTTGGCCAAAATATCGTGAATCTGTTTTCGCTGAATCCTGGCTTAACGCTGCATCGAAAACAATAAAAATTGAAGCAAAAAAAAGGGTTAGATATATCGTACGAACATTCCGAACCCGTCTCCGTGATTATGACTTGAAATGGCGCGCGACAGTGAAGAAACGTTTGTTAACTGAAAAACGTGTGACAAAGCGATTCGCTTGGGCACGCGAATATATCATTCGAGCTTTTAGCAATGTATGTTTTACCGTCGACTGTTCTATATGGACACGTTATATCCTCACGCGATCCTGGTCAACTCCACCAATAGGCTTGTCCAGCGGATCGTCAAACACGGAGTAAAGGTACATCTTTGGAGCTGCTCCTCAGAGCAGGGGTTTCGCACTTTTCACCTGTCTACCGACAACCTGAATGCCCAGATAATACAGGAAATCTACCAAAAGACTTTGTACCATCTACTAAACGTCGGTTCATCGATAAAAATCTCTCTGAGCTATGTACCGATTGGAAAACACAATCTGGAATAGTCACTTTGGATTGACCGTCGCAGTAACTGAATACAAATCCCATCAATAATTTATGGGTATACATTAAGCACAAGCTTCGTGGAAAACGCACACTTTGAAGGAATTATTTCACGAGATTCGTCGGATTTGGAGGTCCTTGAGGACTAGAATATGTCGTCAATTTGGTCGAAAGCATGCCTTGAAGATTCGAAGCAATTATTGACGCCCATGGCGACTGGACGCCTTATTAACCCAATCGTGTCTTTGGTCTGAAATGCAATGCATATACATATGTATTGAAAATTTTGTTTAATATATTTTTATATAAATTAACCCTGCCACTCTTGTACTTGATAGACTGTCAGTAATGTTTTAAAAAAATATGAAGTTTTAATCAAACATGTTTTTCTTTACTTTCCAGCCTCAACTGGTCCAACATCTTCAGGATCAGAACTTGATGCTCGCCTATATTCTAGATATAAGAAATTTTCATGATAAATTATTAATTTTATTATATTATTACCTCTTATTATACACACTTTCTGTAGACATACAAAATTGAAACTTCCAAAAACGAAATAATTATTAACTTTGCATATAGAAAAACTTTTAATATATGTATATATATTCATAACTTAAATGACAAAAGTACAGTACATAGCAGTGAAGCTTCTTTTTGTTAAACTTTTTAAAAATTCAGTTCACTAGACCTTTTTTTTTGTTTTCCTCGAGGGAAAAACCTTCAAAAGACACCTGCCCTCTGATGTTCTGTTATTATTTGGCCACGTAGTGTCGGATTCGTGTACGCCTACTGACTAAAAACCCCCCGCTATCCTATCAGTGTGATGCCGAAGAGGAATCGCTCTCGCTTTACTTCTCTTCGGCATATCAATCAGGATAATTACAATCAGTTCACTAGACTAGTATGTAATTTAACCAAAAACATTTAACAATATATACCAGCTACAAAGAGAGTAATGATATACTTTCTATTTATAATACATTTCCATAAAATAGCCATATTGAATTCATTTTTAAGTTAATTATGCTTTTAGTAGATAATGGGTGTCACCATTTTGAGACATTAAAACATTATTGCCTACATTTCAGTAAAACATATTGAAAGTGTCTCTTTATATTGTCTCTCAATGGTATATTAAAAATGAGCTTTCACTCTGTAAATGACAACACAAACTACACATGAAATATCTGGCTGACCTATTCAGTCCTTTTAGTAGACTGAGCAGTTTAATACCCCCACATCAAAAGCAATAGACTTATTCATCCATAGTTGAAATTCAGTTAAGAAAAACCAAATTGTTTATTCAATTGACCCACTAAAATGAATAATTTACTTATTTTATTTGCTACAAAAAAAAATTAATATTCCAAATCAGAGGCCATAATTTTGTCACCTTTAAAGTCATGTCAATTAAGTTTTGAAAACAAAATATATTTTGGTAACTAATTTTTATTCTCTAGGCATTGATCCAATGGTTAAACTGATATTAAAATTGTTAATTAAAATATAAATTAAGCGGTTTTTTTTTATGAAACATGCTCTACAAAAGAGACTTGTAATTTTACTCTTTCTGACGTATTTTCCACAGTACAGGTAGCAAAAGTATATGAAAAAGACTTCAATAATAAAAATATTTTAATTTATAGTTTGTAGTATATCACAATTTGTATGTCTATAGAAATATGTATAATAAATAGTTGTTATCAAGTAGACAAACTTGAAGCAACTTAAAATAATCATAGTGCAATATGTTATATAAATTGACTGAAAAGTTTTTAGTTTCAATGACTAGTTAAATTCTCTGTTATATATTTATCAAGTATTAAATTATATTTTTAGACTTTACCAAAGGCTCACAAATAACTGAATTTGTTTACTTCAAATTTATTTTAAATTGACTGAGAAGTTTTTAGTTTCAATAACTAGTTAAATTAACTGCAGTGGCGGGCGAGCGCCCAGGTAAAATCCTTTTCACCCAACCAGTCGCCCAACCTCTTATATCACCACTATATCACATTCGCACAAAATAATATACATAACGCCCTCGCCCGCCTATTTACGCCCAACCGCAAAATAATGCTAGCGTCGCCACTGATTCTCTGTTATATAAAGGGTTATCCAATTCTGGTTTCGGAAAGTAAATTTAAAAAAAAACAAATAATTCAGATTTTGTTGAAATTTTTATTTCATTATAAAGTTTGGTCTTTGCCATTATGTGTGGAATACAACATCATTCAAATGTCCTCCACGGGACCATTTGCAGGACTCAATCCTTTTGAGGTAATTTTCGATGACTTTTCCGCACATTTCGGGCAATATCTCGGCCATGACTTCACGAATATTGGTTTTCAATTGCTCCAAATTTAGAGGATTGTTCGCATAAACACGATCTTTTGCGTAGCCCCACAAAAAAAAAGTCTAAAGGTGTTAAATCACAGGATCTCGGAGGCCAATTTACGTCCGCTAATCTCGAAATTACTCGTCCTGGAAATTTCTCTTGCAATAGAGCCCTACTTCGTCGTGTGTGTGACTTGTGGCCCCATCTTATTGAAACCACACATCGTCCGTATCGATATCTTCAATTTCGTGCCAAAAAAATTCCGTTAACATGTGGCAATAGCGTTGAGAATTGACTGTAACGGTAGCTCCTTGGTCATTCTCAAAGCAAAATGGACCGATAACACCACCAAACCACAACGCACACCAGACAGTGACTTTTTCTGGATGCATTGGCTGCTCTTCGACCACTTGAGGGTTTTCAGAGCCCCATATACGGCAATTTTGCTTATTCACGTATCCACCGAGGCAGAAATGGGCTTCATCGCTGAAGAAAATTTTGTTGGAAAAATTGGCATTTTGTTCTTGTTGTTCCAGTACCCAATTGGCGTATATTCTGCGCTGTGCATGGTCCGCAGGCTTCAATTCCTGTGTGAGTTGGATTTTGTAAGGATGAAGGTGCAAATCCAAATGCAAAATTCTCCATAAAGAGCCATAAGTCAAGCCCAATTGCTGAGCACGACGTGGAATTGAGAAATTTGGGTCTTCAGCCACACTTTCAGCAACAGCTGCAGATATTTTCGTGATTGCGTACATTACGATGATGCACAGGCCTTACAATATCCGTGACCGATCCAGTTTCTTCAAATTTTTTCACTGTGTATGCAATTGTTCGCTCATTTGGGCGATTATGACGACCATAATCTGCTCGTAACGCGCGATATGTGGAAACGGCAGAATCACCATTTTTGTAAAACAATTTAACAATTTTAACGCGTTGTTCTGTCGTATAATGTTCCATATTGTAAAATGGCAAACCTTTAACTAACCAAAAACCAGTTTGACAGACAAATACAATTGACAGCTGTCGAACAGCAGGGTCTTACTTTCCGAAACCCGAATTGGATAACCCTTTATTTATCAAGTATTAAGTTATATTTTTAGACTTCACCAAAGGCTCACAAATAACTGAATTTGTTTACTTCAAATTTATTTATTATCTTTGACTGAAAAAGCAAAATAATGTATTTAAATAGTGTTATATTTATAATATACAGTGAAATCTCCTTAAGTGGCACTTTGGAGGCTGTTAAGGTACATCAGCCTAAGAAAAGTGTCCGCTTATGAGAAAAATAAAAAATATAAGTATGTACATAAAATGTGCATTTAATTTTTGCATACTCATGGTATTAATGTATAACATATAAATTGTTTGTATTATATACAGGTTTTTCAATAGGGACGCTGAATTGTTTAGTAGTATATGGCAAATCACCACGGAAGGTTATAACGTTCAACAACGTGTGCAAATCATCAAATTTTATTTTCAAAATCAGTGTTCCGTTCGAGAAACGTTCCGCGCATTACGTTATTTTTATCCTCTCCACAACCATCCCGCCAAGTTGACTGTTCGACATTTGGTGGCCAAATTCGACTCAACCGGTTTGCTAAATAATCAGACAACATCCGTACTTCACCGATATGCATGGTATGCTGAAAACATCGCTGCTGTGCGTGAGAGTGTACGGGAAAACACGAGGCAGTTAATTTGTCGTCGTTTACAAGAACTGGCCTTTCTGCCACACCAACTTGGCGAATTTTACGTCGCAACTTGGGTCTGCACCCGTAAAAAATCCTACTGACTCCAGGAACTTACTAACGTAGACAACGATAAAGGTAAACGACCATAGACAACGGCATTTGTTCGCTGATTGGGCTCTGGAGCAGTTTTGGAGCAGTGGAAATTTTGTCAGGTGGACCCAAATTTCGTCAAAAAGATCATCTTTAACGACAAAGCCCATGTTTGGATGAATGGATATGTGAACAAGCAAAATTGTCGGATTTGGGACGATACCAATCCACACGAGATACACCAACATCAAATGCATCCCGAGAAAGTCACTGTCATGAATCATCGGTCCATACTTCTTTCAAAACGAAACTGGCATTGTCATAACCGTCAACGACGAGCGCTACAGATCGATGATAAGCAACTTCTTGTGGTCTAAACTGGATGATATGGATACCGATGACATATGGTTCCAACAGGACGGCGCTACGTGCCATACAGCGCATGCCATGATGGACATTCTACACGAGCGATTTGAGGTCATGTTTATTTCGTAGCGGCGACGTGAACTGGCCACATAAAATATTCTTTCATATAAAAAAAAGTTGAATGGATATCTCACACACAACTTGATTTATTTACGTTTAAAAATCGTGCGTCCTTATTGAAAGAAACTTTATGTACATATAAAATATTAATTTAGAACGTTCAGCTCTCATGGGAGAACATGTGAGGAGGGGAGAGAGAGTGCAGTCGATCAAATTCACCTATTTCTTAGTTATAAACATAGTGTTCACCAGTCATGGTGCAATGTTATAATCAAATTTTTGGCTCTTAAAAGCGCAAAATTGTATAAAAATCTTCAGAGATTAACTTCTCAGTTTCAAGAAAAGATACTTTCAAGAGCCCGAGCCTTCGTGTGGCACAAGAAGTTCTTTGGAGACCGAGAAAAAGTCGAAAACCTGATCTAACAACGGCGCCCTTGGACCAGCATTACAGAAGCACACATTGAAGCGATCCGAGGGATTATTCAGGATGATCATCGATTTACCATAGCTGAAATATCTCTAGAATTAGGCGTAAGTTACGGCACCATATAAAAAATTGTAACAAACAACTTATTATTTTGAAAAGTGTCCACTAGATGGATACTTGGTTTTTACAACTCAGATAAAAAAGAAAGATGTTCAGATGTTTGTCAACTCCATCTCGATTATGAGCATTGTAAGAGTGAAGGTGAAGCTATTTTGGAAGACACGAAACAAAGTAAAAAAGTATATCGTATATCCAAATAAAATAACCACAAAGAACATTAGTGCCACAGATGCCAGCAGGGAAGTACAGAGGTGGAGTCGATTGCACCGCGTTGCTGTGATATTAAAATATAGTTTTATTCTGGTAGTGTTCGACTAAGAGAAACATTTTTTCACATTCTTATATTTTTTTGTGGACGGACAGATATGGACGAATTTTTGTATAAAAATTCGTCCACATGAGAGTCCGCTCAAAAGCGATCAAGTTATATGGAATTTTGTAATATTTGATTCCGCGCTATGAAAAAGTATCCACTTAATAGTTTTGTTCATTCACTGAAGGTTTCTGTTATAAGAGATTTCACTGTATATATTTATTTCTTTATAAAAATATATGTATAATATACGTTATTCAACTATGCAAGTTTTGCTAGAAAATATTAAATATATAATAATTTTGACTATTATTATTCTCGTATGAAAATACACTTAAATATAAACAAACATTAATGTATAAATAATTCCTGTCTGTAAGGAAAAATACAGAAGATCTGCCATATTAACCGTTGGTTGCTAATTGTTATCTTGGTCCTATCAAAGTTTTCTAAAAAATATTTAATATGCAGTTTTTTCTGTTATGTTCTTGTTATGGAAAAAGAAACCTATTTGTAACAAGGAAAGAAAGAAGTTAAAACTTGGGAGTTATCTTGCTCTAATCAATATTACCGCTAGACCTATCCTATATGTTAGTACTTATATAAGTTTGGGTTTCTTCATTTCACTAACATATTCATATTTTATTTATTATGTGAATAAAGACTGTTGATTTACAACTATGGGTTTTAATTAGTTTCATATAACTGAGCATCAAAGAACACGCCGTATACAATTAGAAAGAAAATAACGGCGCAATATTGTAGAAAGGTACTTAAATACACACATAAAAATATTTCATGTATTAGACAATAAAGGACTCTGCTCAAACTTTTCTTAAAAAAAAAAATATGAACAAAAAATCTATTCATGTATATAAAATGTTTATTAATGAAACCTACATTAACTTCAGTCATCGAGTTGACATAGCGAAGCAACACCTCTGTTGATCCAGTGCTTCTCAGGTAAATCACTGTTAAATGTTGTATACATAACAAAGTTGGTGGAGTGGCCTGTTGTCGATAAAACTCCCCTTCTAGCGCTTGTTTTATAAACAGGACAGGTATAGCATGGCGGTGGCTTGTAATCTTCTATTGCTGCCGGTTTTAGCCACATTATAGGAACTACATCGAAAAGAACCTTCGGGTAAGATTCATTAAGCTTTTGGAGTTTTCTGTCCCATCTCGCCCCTTCTAAGAATAGACCCTGTGAATTAAATACATTTTTATGTAGGTAGAGTACACATTATGGACGTATTACATTCATCTTACGTGTAGGTATCATTTATTATACTAATATTATTTTACCATATTCACAGAACATATAAGTGGTAGTCACATATTGTTGCATTAACATAATAAGAGTGCTGTTACTTTCATATGAGCTGTAATTGTCACAAAACCATAAATAAATTTTGTTTTTTAAATTATATTGATATTACATAATTCGGATATCTATCAAAACGCCAAATATCTTCTTTGCTGCATTCTAATCGTAAAATATATAGAAAAATAGTTTTACTGGCAACATGGTTCTTCATTTTAAGAAAGAAGTTCAACTAGAATCACTGATATAGTTGAATTTGCTGTTTCTTTTATAATGTTCCAAAATTTGCATAGCAAAATTGTATTTACAAGGTATTGATATATAAAACATGTACTATCAGAAAGAATATAATGAGACACTTGATGTTTTTTTGGCCGATAGCCCAGTTGGTTCAAGCACAATATGAGGCAAATGCGACTGGCTACTGATTGTCGTGACCTTGGTTGTATTCCAAGCGTTGGTGTTTTTTTTTTTAATGTACATTCTCCGCCCAGATAGCTTTGGATTTGCGGGATTGTCTAATTTATGTGTGCTTTATGTTTTTTTTATATATTCACTTAAAAATAGGCAATAATAAATTAATTTTTGGAATTATAGCGCTTGGCTTAAAAATGGCCACACCCTCTATTCAAAACCGTAATTAACTTAAAAATTGATTTTCGACATTTCAGGAAGTGTCTTGGCTTGTTGCATTCCTTCTGGATGGTACCTGCATATTTGTTTACCTATATGAAGTTTTGTAACAAGCTCTAATATACTTCAGTATTTATCCAGAGTACTGATTCATATAACTGGGAAAATTAAGTAAATTTGTTCATTTATATCAATTTATAGAGCCCCAAATCAGAATTGAATTAATTCATTTTAATAAATATCATTTATGTCACTTGATCTGTAGACCATACAGAGTTATCTGTTCAAATATACATTACAGACACTCTACCTAATACATTACAGACACTCTACACTATAACCTAATTGTATTAAATTTATTACTGTTCAGAGAGTACATAGAACTGGAGGTGATATATAAAATGATTTCGTGATATAAGAATTATTTACCAGCGCCATTAAACCTAATATCACAGTTTCATACTTACTCAAATAATACACAATACTTAATTAGTCTAGGCTAATTGTAATTAAATGAACAACTAATACCATACAGTTGTATAAAAGATTGTGACCAAACCCCTAATGTAGAAAATTTGCGTTAATAAAATAAATATACACCGTGTCCCAAATAAAAGGCTTGCCATGGGGATCTCGGTAATGGTAGATAGAGATACAAAAAAGGTTAAATTATATTCTTTATCTAGTATAATTTACTATGTTTACACAATTATATGCCCAATAATATAGTACCAATAAGTCACGAATATCTAGATTAATTTTGAAAATACTTTAGAAAAAAAGCGAAATTCTGGAAAACATATTTTGGTATTTTCTGACGTGTGACGTGATATCGTAAACGCGAAAGTACTTCATTGTCACTTCTTATTCTTTATTAGATTCTCTGAATGAATTTGTATCTAGACTTTTCGTTTCCCCTCGGCCATCATCAGATTTCTGATTTTAAATATAGAAATCTGGATTTTATTACATTTTTGTCTTCAATGGACAGACCTTTGTCTGGATGTATTTTTTTATGTAGACGTTTAACAACTAAAAAGTTATCAATTTCAAAATCATTAATTGTAAAAATACAGTAGGAATAATAGCTACTGTATTATTATAATAATACGCTATATTTATCACTAAGTACAAAAACAATTATAGAATAGCGTTGAAGTAATTGTCTTTTATTTCAAGATATTTCGTAGCCATACACTTGGAAATCTGACTAAATGTTCTCAAAATTTCAACTGTCTGTTCTTCTACATTATTATACTGGTCTTTGTACCATATTTTTTAACATAAACATAGAGGGAACAATCCAAAGGTGTTATGTCAGTTAAGGGTCGCGACCATAAAATGGGACCTCGATTACCAATCTACTAGTTATTAAATACATTGTTTAATAAACAAGTGTTTATAGAATACCTGATGATGGTTAAGGGACATCTAGACCAAAATATGTTCACAGAATCTTTCACAAAGAATAAAAAGTAGCGATGAAGAAGTAGTTGCATCTCTTCAAACGATGTCAGAAAGTACTAAAAATAAAATTTTCTGAATTTCGTTTGTTAACAATACCTTCGAAACTAATTTATTTATGGTATACATCTTTTTTTTTTTGTATCACCATTTCCAAAATTCTCATGGTGAGCCTTATCTGGAACACTGTATATATTATGATTTTTTCATTTAATTCTTTTAAACCCAAATTCTTAAAATAAGATTCACTTTTTCAAGTAAATTATATATTTGTATTTAAGTAATTGTAATAATAGTGTGGTAATATATCTTCCAACTGAAATATTGTACAGATCCATTTTTTGATAAATCCAAATAATTGAGTCCATTATTTCAACATTTGTATTTCGACTCATGGATCATTTGAATTAAAAACCCATTACTTACATTTATAAGTACACTAAATTCCTCAATTTCCAAAATTTGCTGCGTCCAGGAAATTTTAAATACAAAAAAAAAGTTTATTAGATACGCACTTTGATCATAGGATACATATCATTTGACCATAGGTACATATATTTTTTGTATTTACCTTACAATAAATTCCAAATAAACAACATCGATCAGCTTCATCCTCAAATTCCGTTGTGTAATACTCGAATTGAATCCAATCGATTGGCAGTTTCTTTTTCCTGGAGTAATTCTGTAAGACGCCCGTCAGAAAAGACTGGGTAAAATAGAATCCCGACAACCAAAAGACATTTGGGGCGCCGTTTTCAATCCAGTCTTGGAAAAATTTCAGTCTGAAAGCGATATGACACGTTTGATGAACAATTTTTTATTCTTAGGACTGATATGAACAAGAAATATTGATTATTACCTTGCAATTAAGTCGTTTACGTAAGACCCCAGTGGTTTCAGACTGGGATAGCTCTTGCTCGCCCAAACTGCAGGCACTCTTCCAACCACTAAGGCAGTACAAGTACCCTCTAGTTCTGCAGACATCACTACCAAGCCTTTGACTGCTTTTATCATGTCGCGAAGCGTATGTTTTATCACCACAATTAGTCTGTTAAATCTGATTAACTCCTAGAAATATATTATATTCAAATTTAGGGAAATTAAAGTGTTTCATATAGAAAAAATAAGATATGGGATTATATTTAAAGTATAAAATTCCAAATTTAAAACAAACAGCACAGTTACAAAATAAGGCTTAATATTAATAGTTATATAATTTATTTAAACTTACCTGTCTCAAAACAGTGTTCATAGAATTGCTGTACATGACAGGATATCTTTTGCTAACGTCTATCACATCAAAAGTATCTGGTACCTTCTCCAAAATGTCGTTAGCAAGGTCGATAACCATTTCCTGGCTGTCGTCTCCTCCACCGCCAGCAGTAATTTGTGTTTGAGTCAATAATACTCCTTGTAAAAGCTAAAATATAAATGACTAATACCCCAATAATAATACAGGGTGGCGCATAGGAACTTGATGATTTTTTAAAGGAAATACGTTAAAAATATGAGTTTTTATTTAGTATTTTCCATCGTGGCAAAGGTAATTTATACCATTTTATATTTTGAATAGAACATCTGTGAAATTAGCTCCATTATTGCGCATACATTGTTCTAATGGACCTCGGATATTTTCTATTACTCTCTATATCATTGGGCGAAGAATCAGTGCTGTCTTGTTTCTGATGTAAATCGTGAATATTGGAAGGTCAAGAATACACCTTGCTATTGGGGTAACCTCATAACCAGTAATTACAAAACGTCAGCTCCGGAAAAGTGAGCTACGTCTGACATACGCATAAGATTATTCCACACCTTCGTCTTAACTGAAAAATCACATTCTACACGTTGCGTCGTCTGGGGGCTGCAAGAAATTATTCCGCAAAATTCTACTGAGGCTTCGATTTGAAATGTCTAAGGTACGCTCTTGATTCCTGACTGAATCTGCGAAACTGCGATAACTGATTCGCCATTTAAAGCAAAACTATTCTATCACGAACGCACAACACTGCCCAGTTCACAGCTCCGTGTCGACTGAAATGACATTAGGTGAGGTCTCTCCCTCGTACTGGATGCGATGAGTTCATGCAGTTGCCGATAAACAACAATTAAAAATCATCAGGTTTCTATGCCCCACCCTGTATAAATTTCAGACAAAAATTCCTAATATATTTTAGTTTTCTCAATATTAATAGATTTACTTAGTTTCATCAGTAGATGCAATATCAAAAACATGTTAAGTTTTAGCCTTGAGTAGAAGAATTAAAAATAATACCTAATTACTAATTGAAACTTGAATTTTCAATTGTAATCATCACCGATAGTGGTGCCGAATTGGCAAAACGTGTGGGGTGTCGTATAATTTTCGGTGTCCTATTTTTTTTTTTCACAAATTTTGTACATCTTTTTAACTTACGATGTTTGTCTCCTGGTTATCCTTGCTGATATCTGCGTTTTCATGTAAACCGAAGACTTCGGGTAGGGGATTGAGGGGCAAAGATTTGATATAGGCAACACAACCCTCATGGGTGCTATCCAAGGGTACATAATATATGCCACTGGGTGAGAAAGCATACCTGCAAAATGTGAAATATGGGATTATAAAATTCGCAAATCATGTGTACCATATGTGTGGATCATTTTTATCCACAGGTATTACTAAACACTGTTAGAATGTTTGTGGAAGTTAAAGCTGGTAGTTAAAACCTAGTTAGCTAACTATCTATAAGGAAAAGTAAAATAAATAACGTTACATACTGCTCATCAATAATAGGAAAAAGTGTGAGATTCTGATGATGCGTAGACGAAAGAGTGAGGGTATTCGGAGGGAAGAGGATGCACTTTACGCGCGGCCAGATCGAACTCTGTGTACAATCACATTTTGTATTGAACACTGAATATTCATTCTAAATGTCTTAATACAATTGAGTAAAGACCAGGCTATTTACCGCGTACCTCGTGGGCGGTCCGATATCGCAGTTTTGACACTTGTTTCTATTATTGATGAGCAATATATGACTTACATGGGCTTGATAACCACCTCGGGAGTGTAAAATATCGACAGCAAGGAATTTAACAATCTCCTGTCTTTATCATCAGTAACTCTTCCACCATAGTTGCATTCCCCAGTCAAATAAGTTATGGCGTCGTAAGGCACATCCAAATAGTCAGTCAAAAACATCTAAAATAATAATAATATAATCTATAACCATCTGCGTCTCCCCCTCACTTACTTGCAACTGCAGAACGCATATCCTTAAATCAGATTCATTAAATTCGTATGGTATATTCCAACCCAGAGGGCCAAATTTCCTCCTTTCCTGAACTAACGCGTGGAAAAAACAAAGGCTGAACAAAAGCGGTCTGAAGGCCTTCCAATTGGGACAGGAATTGTAAAATTTCGGATCCGATATCGGATCCGACAGATAGGACCTTATCAGGTTCTGTCGTAAACCTTTCGGAGCTTCGTTTGTCATCTTCACACCTAATAAGGAAATTAATAGAATAAGAGCAAATAATATTTTTAGCCTACACTGATAATGATAATTTGATTTCTGTAATAAATTGAGTAAATAATATTTAATACCGTTCTGTAGAATAGCGACAGGGAAGGCTTTACTGGGATAGCTGGTTAGCCACAACCTGAAGTTGTGGTGGGTATTTTCAGGGATGATAACTTCATCGCAAATCCTGTCGAGTTCTCTCATCCAACTCTCTGCTAGATGACAGTTTTGTAGTACAGCCCACTGGCCAGTCTCCAATCCAGTGTTAATCATATTAGATGCAATGGGACCCTAAAGCATATTAGAAGACATTCTTAGTGTAGGTCATAGATAAATAACAGAAAAAAGCAACCCAACATGGGACCCTTGAGGGGCTCCTGAAGTAGTGATATACTTATTTAACTTAAAATTATTGTAACCAATAAAGTGAGGTCTATAATTTAGGCATTTAGAGAAAATAAATAACAAAATGATCAATAACGTCTAAAACTTTAGAAAAATTTGTGTGCACTACATCTGTTTGTCATAGGGACGCTGTTGCTTCAATTATACATATTCTGATTAAATATAGACAAGTTATCATCAATCTTTTTCCATAAAACTGTGCGTTAAATTAAGATGTTGACGAAGTTTTAATTAATTGATATATGCATAGAGTTGTTTGTATACAGAGATTTCTAAGGCATGTGCAAAATTATGTAAACCTGGTATAGGATTGTAATTTTCTACATTAGTCTTGTCCCCCCATGATTTGTTATGGGACATAATTTAACAGAGTAGCAACGTTGCTGCTTCATACGTAATAATACATTAAATATTGTTAGTAAAGGTATAGTCACGATCCCTGAGCGGTCCTTGATTAGAAAACTTGGCATACGGCCAATGTAGGATCAAAATAATAGAAATGTATCATAAATTATTCATTGGTTTATATAGGGTATCTCAGTTGGAACTATAGGATTTGAATTGCGCGCCATTTGTGTTCTGTCAAAAATAGGGCGTCAATATTTAACGATTGTCATTTACGAACCGCGAGTCTAGATTCCGCGGCTACGGACGTTTTAGGACACGAGAGAAGGGAAGCTAGGAAGCCCTGGATAACGGACGAAATCTTAAACTTAATACAAAAGAGACGAGGTTACAAAAACAGACGAGACGAGGAAGGACTGAAAACTTATAAGTCAAAAAAGTGGGAAATCATTAGAAAGTGTAGAAAAGCGAAAGAACAATGAATAGAGGATAAATGCAAAGAAGTAGAAGATAAGCTCCAAGTAGGTAAGACCGATGAGGCTTACAAAATAATTAAGAGGAACTTCAGGGATATAGGACCAATAAGTAGAAACGTTAGGAGTCAATCGGGGGACATACTGATCGGAAGAGAGGAGAAAGCGGATAGATGGAAGCAGTACTTAGGAAATTTATACGAGGGTCAGGAATTCGGAGAGATATTAGAGGAAGAATTTAGCATCGATAGGGAAGATGTAGGAAAACCTATATTGAGAGAGGAATTTGAAATAGCACTAAGGGGGCTAAAGAACAATAAAGCGCCCGGTGTAGATAAAATACAGGCGGAAATTTTGAAATGTGCGGGACAGAAAGTAGTAAATAGGATGTTTGAACTGGTAAAACACATATACGAAACGGGCGAGATGCCGGAGGATTATAAGGGGAACATTATCGTTACTATACCGAAAAAGAGAGGAGCCGACAAATGCGAGAACTTTAGAACGATTAGCCTAATTTCCCACGCGTCAAAAATCCTAACCAGAATAGTGCAGAAGAGGATGGAAAATAGAGCTGAGGAAATACTAGGAGAAGACCAATTCGGATTTAGGCGAAATAGGGGAACTCGCGAAGCTATTCTGGCGCTAAGAGTAATGTTAGAGAAAATATTAGAAAAAGGAAAGAACACTTATATAGGATTTGTAGATTTAGAAAAAGCTTTTGATAATGTAAGATGGGAAATAATGTTCGAGATACTAAAGAGCGCAGGAAAGAAGTATAGAGTTAGGAGAGTAGTACACAATCTATACAAAGAGCAAACTGCTGTTATAGAAGTAGAAGGGGAAAGAAGGGAAGTAGGTATTAGGAAAGGAGTAAGACAAGGATGTACGCTATCACCACTAATTTTTAATCTGTACATCGAAGAGGCGATTAATGTCGTAAAACATAGAATGGATTTCGGGATTAAAGTACAGGGACAGAAACTAAAAATGCTGAGATTCGCGGATGATATAACAGTATTAGTATCTAGTAAAGAGGAATTGGAATCAGCGTTGAACGAAATGGAGGCAGTGTTGACAGAGGAATACGGAATGAGGGTGAATAAAAACAAGTGTTAGTGTGCAGAGGGCGCTAGAGCAGAGCAAAAACAAAAGTACAAATTAATAATGAAAGATTGGAGGAAGTTAAAGACTTCACTTATTTAAGAAGTATTTATTTAAGAAGTAAAATAAATTGGGATGGAAGAAGCGATAAAGATATAAAACAAAGAATATCGCAGGGTCGAGTAGCTTTTAACAAAAATAAAGCACTTTTATGCTCGGGGGTAATAAACTTAGAAACAAGGAAGAGATTTTTGAAAACGTATGTATGGAGCACGGCACTATACGGTTGCGAAACCTGGACGGTAGGGGAAGCAAGTAGGAAGAAATTAGAAGCTTTTGAGATGTGGTGTTACCGTAGAATGATGAAAATACCGTGGACTGATAGGGTTAGAAACGAAGAAGTATTAGAGAAAGTCGGCGAACAAAGAAGTATGTGAAAAAACATAAAGAAGAGAAGAGATAGAATAGTAGGCCACTTGCTGAGACATGGGGGAATAGTCCGCGATATTTTGGAGGTAGAAATAGAAGTGAAGAAAGGCAGAGGTAGGCTAGACTACTGCTCGCAAATAGTAAGGGATGTGGGTTGTAACACAATTAGCGAAATGCGTAGGTTAGCACAAGATAGGAGAAGCTGGAGGTTAGCGTCCAACCAGTCTTAGGACTGATGACCTCATGATGATGATTTACGAACCATATGATGCCACCATGCCTGGGTGTCTCATTTAGAACTATAGGACATGATTTGTGAATAAAACTAATAATATTTGACAAACTAAGGTGCCTTATTCTTTAACATAAAATTAAGACGATACGACTCATCTCATTTGGTATGATGCCATTCGTTTAGCAAAATTGTCCGTAACACGGGCATATAAAACTGGCTCTATTTCTCGAATAATACGTTGAATGTATGTTTTGAGGCTATCGATTGTTGGGTGGCTACACTCAACTTTGAGGCTATCGAGCTTTGAGCTGGGTGACATGCACTTTCCTTTGAAATGACCTCAAAGTAAAAAGTCCAATGGTGTTAAATCCATGTGATTTAAACACCATTAACTTGCAAGCCAATTGATGTCATCATTTCGCGAGACAACATGGTTAGGAGATTTGGCACGTAACAAAGTTATGGTTGCACGTGCTGTATAACACGTTGCACCGTCTTGCTGAAACCACATGTTCAAATCCATATTTTGAATTTGGTGGAAAAATAAATCGTTTAATATGTCACGGTAGCGTTCTCCATTTACTGTGATACCATTACCAACTGTTATCTCTGTAGGCGCTTCATTTTATCCTAATTTTGTTTGAAGTTTTCTTAATGCAACTGTAAATGATCGTTCGCTTTCATAAAACAGTTGTACATAAACTATTTGTTGTTGAACCGTTAATTGAGGCATGTTGACGTCGTATGGCTTGTAGATGACAGCCATTAAATATCGACGCTCTATCTTTGACAATACAAATGGCCCGCAATTCAAATCCAAATCCTCAGTTTCAACTGAGCCACACTATTTAATGGCTATTTACCTGTCCTTGTCCTAAAGAGATGGTCATGAGACTAGTTTTAGAAATACCCCTATCAGTGGCAAACTTCATAAGGCTAGCCATAGGATCGGAACCGGCTGATAAAATAAAAACAAGGGGCGTGCAACAGTTACTATCATTATAAGATTCCTCCAAATTAAATTGCGGAGGTTCCAAGTACGATGCTCCCATTTCCTCAACTATATACAACTAGAAAAAAATATATATAAATAATCACGAAAATGAATACTACGACTACTTACTTGCACCCCCGGTACTACTTTATCGGGACGCATACAACGCAAAGCCACTAGCCTTATCAGACCTTTTATCTCGTCTAAAGGCTTAGGACAAGGTATTTCGTGGGGATTCAGAACGTCGTAGAAGCTTTTCCATTCATTGGGGTTTTGTTCCACGGATTTCTTAAACTGTTCTAAACTGGAAAGGAGGGTACAATTAGTTTACTGAAGCAAAATGGTGGAATATCAGCGCACCCTTTCAATTGACTAGCCCTTACGACTTCGGACCAAGATTTATCTGTTAACCATTTAGGCGCAGGGTTAGGAAAAGGATTCTCCAAGGCCACTCCTCCTGTGAGCAGGAAATTCCACTCGTCCTCGTCTATTTTGCCCTGCGAGAACATTATGAAACGTTTCCTAAATTATATTTTAATGTACACTGAGTCTGCGAAAGTAAGTATACAGAAAAGAATCCAGTACTCTCAGATATATCCCTAATGATTTCCACCATCGTGTTCACACAAAATGGCGAGCCTCAATTTTCTAGTCAATCGCCTACTAAATTTTCCTCTCAATAAAGATGGGTTTGAAAATGAAAAAGCGCTAATCAAAGATATAGCTGAGTGTACTGGATATTCTGTTAGTACAGTTGAAAAAGTGAGTAGGAAATTTAAAGAAACAGTTCAAAATTCCTCGACTTTTCAAACTGAAAGGGAACATCCAGAAAACTTTGTTTCTATTCCTTAAGATCCTCGATTCACCCGTGGTAGTAGTAATATTTTTAAAGATGTAGGGATGACCCTAGTGCATTCATCAAGAAATAAATTAAAAGAACTTAGGCAATCCAAAAGACAAAATTGAGCCGATTTACGAAATCAGCTGTAACGACTGTAATCAAAGGTACGTTGGACAGACCAGACGATCTATTCAAACCAGGATCAAAGAACACATGGCGTATTTCAAATATGGTCCATATTACAGATAAGTCCAGTGGTGTCCAACATGCCTTGGAGAACAACCATAAGATAGATATTAGCAACTTAAAATTAATTAGGAATGTAACAAATATTAGACAACTAGATGCATGAGTTGATATCATATTTTTGTACAAAAAGGGGGGATTATACTTCCTTTCGGATATACATCATCATGGGTCATGTTGGAGTTTTTTTTATGAGAGTGAGTTTTTAAATTAAATCGAATCCATTCCTTTAATCTGAAACTTATTTTATTTAGTGATAGCCTCTATAATGATAACAGGTATAATAAAAAACAGTATAATTAACAATATAAGGTACAGATAAGCGATTAATCATGAAGTCAATTAAATATTATAGAACGTTGATTGTTCTGATCTCCAAACATTTAGAGCTACATACGTTTGAAGAAGAAACAATCACAAATAAATACAAATTTCA
This sequence comes from Rosalia funebris, assembly GCA_037954035.1. Lineage (NCBI taxonomy): Eukaryota > Metazoa > Arthropoda > Insecta > Coleoptera > Cerambycidae > Rosalia > Rosalia funebris. The sequence goes on from JAZFAV010000021.1 coordinate 18,962,907, forward strand.
CGAAGGCATTTTAACAAAATTGAACAATTCCTATTCATTGTGTACAGAGTATGGAATGGGGGTAAAGAAGTCGATGGCAGCGCTTGCAGTGGACACAAATTGCATTAAAGTAGGCTCTCAGGTCATATGTGTGTTTACAAAAGTTAATTCGTAAAGGAATTTGAAAATGGGCCATTATATTTGCTGTGTTGTAAATTGCAATAATACTGGAAGAAATAGTAAATGGAAATGTTATCGATTTCCTACGGCAGATTGGAAAGTATAATAATGCAAGAAATGGACAAAAAGGGTGTACTAAGAAGTTGCTTATTGGTATTATTCTTATTGAGGCTTTATTTCATTTAAGTCTAAAGTGGCAGGTGGAAGGAAAAGTGATTCACAAATGAGTGTAGAATCTGAATTAATAAATTATTTGGAAGATGACATTATTTTGATAGACGGAGGGTTTCCAGACCTAAAACGGATTTTGAACGAAGCTGGAAACAAGTAAAGATAGTTGTCACCTTTTCTACAGGAAAAAAGTCAATTTTTCAGAGAGGAAACTCAAGAAACTTACAGTATTGCCCATGTCAGAATTCATGTCGAGAGAATGCAAAAACTAAGAACTTACAGATTTTAAATAAAATTGTGACTTATCTATTCCACGTTGATGCTATTGTACATATTTGTTGTGTATTGGTAAATTTACAACATTAATTCTTATAATTCTATATATACATTTCTTCTTATTTATTTATATTTATTCTTATTTATTTGGCATTACATAAAATCTATATTAAATTTCCTACATCTTTTAAAGTGAAACTTCGTTTTTAATGAGCCACATTGTTGTTAATAACAGCAATATTTTCCAAATACGACGTTTGTAAGTAATGTTCAAAATAAAATATTTCATTACATAATATTGCATGCTTTATGAAACCTTCAACCTATTTATTGAAAGAAAACGCATTCTAAGATCTTTGTCCACAAAAACTGATGCCGTGCAATTAAATTTATTGCGATTTTACGTGCAATTTTAATATTACCAATTTAATCAGAATTTCTGACAGGTACATGATAGCCTACAAAGTTGTGAACGCTACACGATGCTGATGTTTGGCATATAGCGAATACTCAACACATTTCATATCTATTCACCTGGTATCTGAGGATTCCAACAGTCAAGACAAAAGAGAAAATCAGCTTATCTTTCTCAAATAACGACCTACACACGTTCCTGTATATGCTGTTGGTGAAATGGTCGTTCAGATAACCCAGTCTTTCGTCCAGCACCACCGATTTGGTGCTATTCGTAATGGACTGGTGATAGAGGTTAATGAACCACCCCAGGGAATACTGATACATGGGATCTATGTTGGCTAAATCCGATATGCAGAAGAACAGGACCGAGGAGTGCCTGGATACGGGCACGTATTGGTTTCTGGCGAAATCAATTTCTTTCTCGGTTTCCGCGGCTAGCTTTTGCTTTTCTTGAATCTCTGCCGATAGAACTTTGCTGGACGATAGAATCGTTATAGCAGTTTCGTCTTCTAAAATGTTTCCTTCGGAAGAAGAAAGCACCTGTAGATAAAAATGGATAGTATATACATATATATATATATATATATATATATATATATATATATATATATATATATATATATATATATATATATATATATATATATACGAAAGTAAATGATAAGAAAACATTTACCTCCAATATTTTATCTTCAAGTTCTTTTAACATTTTTTTATTGTTAGCGCTCTCGACGATCATCGCATTTTTCTTCTCCTCGAGTTCAGGCTTTTCTCTCGCTACCACTATACCCAGCAGTTGATCCTGCAAGCCCTGTAGGGTAATCATGAAGTTAACCAGCGTCACTTTTACGGCTATCTCAGGGAGGTAGTGGGGGTTCCTTAAGCGGGTAGTAATGAAGAATCGAAAATCGAAAGAATATTCCAAAACGTTGTCGCCCAATTTTAAGTACCAAACTCCCTGCTGCTTGAAGATGCTCTTCACTAGGACGGGATCTAGAGCAGCGTCGATTTCTTGATTGACGTTTTCTAATAACACTGGAGTACCGAACGTTATGGCGTTCTCTAAGACTCGTACGTAATTGGAATCGGTAAGTTTTATGACTTGAAGTCTATTGTTCTTCTCCATATTCTTTACCCATCTGTTGGCTTGACCTGAGGAGAATTCAGGTAGATAATATTCTCAAAAATGGTCATAAAATGGAAAAGGCTCTCGAAATGTCCTCTCGAAAATTATTCAAACATATGCTAACTCCAACAAATACCTTTAACCAATATCACTTCTGATATCTTAATATAAAGCTATTAAACTAGAAAATAAACATAAAGATATACTGCTAGTACTTGAACTGTCTGAACTTTAACTGTCATAAGTTCTTAAATTATAGAAAACCTTTATAACTGACACAACTTTTTAACTAAAATAAACAGAAAAAATATTTCTAATAGTATAAAAACTTTTTCATTTGTCAGAATCTACATTTAAGTAGTATCATATTCAATTTATATTCAGCCTGAGGCATGCAGAGAATTTCTTTTATATACAAAAGTAGTAAATCAATAGATTGCGTAAAATATCACTTCGACAGAACATTTTGCCTGTTCTCTAATCATTAGGTGTTATAAATCATCCAATACGTTGCCTACCAGATTTAATAACAGCATAAATAAAGGACATATATGTAGTTCACATATCTCTAACATTAAATCATCTTCCTAATGGTCAGCAATGCAAGCAAAAATAAATAACTACGTAAAAACGAGCCATGGGCAGAAAGTTTATAGCTTCAATCTTGAATAAATATTAAGTACACAATCCCCAGTGACGTGCACATACATCTTTACATTTATAAATATTATCACGTACAGTGATGTTGTATGGCGATATATTGCGTGGCAATGACATGGGACATAGGCGATCTACAGTACTGTGCGCAAACGTTAACCATGCCGCAAGTAGCATGATTTAAACTTTTTCAACAGTGGATGGAACTGGTCCGAATTAAATATTTGCAATGGTTGGGAAGTTTATTGTACTTTGTACAAATACCATTGTATTTGTAGTGTAAATTACGTTACAAATTTATTCCTTGATTATATTCATGGATGATTCAATGAATGTAGATATTTTTTATATTACAAAATGTGTTATAGTGAGACTAGAACGAGGTAATACAGTTTGTCTACGGCTATACCTGAAGTAAATACTACTACTTCATCACAATTACAGAATGTTCCCGGATATTTTAGACACCGTCTGTCGCAAAGAAAAAGCTAAAAACAAGGTGCAAACGTGGATTGAAAGACAAAATTACAAATAAATCTATTTATTAATGTCAATAAGTCGATTTTTTTACTACAAAGATGGTTCTAAAAAAATATTTCGGTAGCCATCAAAATCCGTAAAATATTTAATAAAGTGATATTATTTTTGGGGTGCTTCCCCACATAAAAATCTCATCACACGCCACTGTTGCAGATATAGTACAAAAATCATTTACTGCCACTTTCCTCCACGGTTCCTGATCGCATATTGCTTAAATAACTATGGTTTGTATAATGATTCTTTGCGTGTACGTCACAGGCAACAATCGTATGAATCAATCAACTGACATTTTTGAACAGTGTCGTGCCGAAAACACATTTTAGGATAACAGTTAGTACAATACAAATCCGTCAACCTATGACAGAGTAACGAAAAGGTTCTCCACAAAAACATTCAATGGGAGTGATATTTCCATCAAAATAAATGAAATAATTGTTCGACAAATTATTAACTGTCTATGCCGTACGTAGTTGATTGAGACACTTTGACTGATTGACTGGTAATTGTGGCATATTAGTAATAATTGCGAGTGGTGTAGCATATGATCCGTGCGTCGGCATCGTCACTAAATTGATACACGCGCAAAGATCCATTATACAAATTGTAAAAGCTATGAAATAGAATGTACATAGGTACTTTCGAGTAAATGAAATGCGTGTTTTAGCTTAGGACACACATCTCTAATTGGAATAATCAAAATTGGCCGTACGGAGGGGTTAAAGTCAAACATTTTCCTCTCTTTATTCATAAGTTATTGATAAACAATGAAGCTCTAAGTTAGTTTAAAGAATACCTGAGAAAGTTGCCTGAGTCTTTAGAGAAAATTTTATTTATTGGTTCAGATGTAGTTAACAAAATTTGAACTATAAAGTAGATTATTTAATGTAGAAGAGGATCAACGGTCTCTTGAAGATAATGTGAGATAAGTATCCTGTTGATAGAATAAAATATAAAAAATCCGGATTTAGGAAGTTATTGAAGATGACTTGGATCTCAAATTTAAATTTAATTTTCATAGTGGACTTCATCCTTAATAAAAAATCTTTGAATATATTTCTCTGAATCAATGTAGACTTATGTAAAATAGAATAGTGAATAAAAAATATGTAAAACTAATATTGGCTAGAACTATAACTTTGACTTATGCGAGAAGTATCCATGTTCAGTTTCAGCATAAATACAGTAAAGCGTATAGCCAGAGTAATTATATGTAATTTATTGTAATAGTAGTATAAATATTCTTTAGGGCAATAACTTACATGTCTTTTATTTTTTCAACATTTTGTTCCGTGTTGGTCGACCTTATTTTCATCGAGGCGTGCTCGACAAAAAAACTATGATGCAAAGTAAACTTGGGAATTGTATTTAAATAGTAGTTTTGTGACATATTGATAGCACCAGATTAAATTAATATCACTCACCACATGAAATTTGGAGGAGTTATTATTTTAAAATTATTTCACCTTGAGGATCAATCATTAGCGGCCACCTCCTAGCAGTCGTCGAGATAATTCCATTTTCAACACTGTAATTATCAACAGGCAATCCAGCTATATTCCAGGCCCTTATCACAACTGGCTCCCCCATAGTGAGCACTAGAGAAAAATTTGCAGAACATGGAATTCCAGTTCTCAGCGAAAATAAGTTCCATTCCCTCAGTAAGTCTTGTCTGCAATAATACAATGAAATATACTTGTTACATGTCAATATTAAATAGAAATATAACATTAGTCTTTTATATAACTACGAGGGTAGTCCTAGAAGTAGCCGACCTGACGTATAGATGGCGGTTGTTCTTTGAAAATAATGACTGTGGTAGAAAGTACAAACTTATAAAGCTTAAGTTTGAAGTTTGACGACGCTACATTGTTTAGTATTTGCTTGGCAGCCATCAATAGTGAACTCTCTCAGTAAATTTGTGAACATCGAAAAAATTGGTCATCGTTCTGTAGCATATATTCATTTGAAAGACGTTAGTCCAACCAACATCAAAGCGGAGCTAGATTCTACTCTGAGGGAGTCTACTCCTTTATTTACAGCCATGCCATGAATGCTGTACATCGCATATTGGCTGAAAATTTGAACACGAAAAAGCTATTCGCAAGATGGGTGCTGCGATTACTCACAATGGAACAGAAACAACGTCGTGAGAATGTTTCAATCGAGTGCTTGGAGAAGTTTCACAGGAATAAACCCGATTTTTTGTATCGATTCATTACCATGAATGAACCATGGGACCATTACTCCACATCTGAGATGAACGAACAGTAAATACAATGAACTGAAAGGGAATAATCGGTTCCAAAGAACGCGAAGGTAGTTCCATCTATAGGCAAGATCATGGCGTCAGTTTTTTGGGATGTGCGTGGGATAATTTCCATTGAATAATAATCTTCAGAAAAGGAAAATAATCAACGGCGAGTATTATGCGAAATTATTGCAACTTTTGGGTGATGAAGTCAAGAAAAAACGGCAGCATTTGGAGAAAAAGAGAGTTTTGTTTCATTGAGACAATGCACCAGTTAACACATCCGTTATCGCAATGGCGCAAATCAGTGAGTTAAAGTTCAAATTGCTTCCTCACGCACCCTATTTGCCAAATTTAGCCCTTTCGGATTATTTTCTGTTTACGAACTTGAAGAAATAGCTCGGTGGTAAAAGATTTGCCAATAATGAAGAGGTGAAGTTTACGGCTAAATGTTAATTTGAGGAGCACGACGATTCTCGCTATAAACAGGGTATCGACGCTATTGAACGTCGCCAAGAAAAATGTATCGAACTAAAAGGAGACTGTGTACAGAAATAAATATATTTTTTCCAAATTTATTGTTTTATTTGTTAGGTCGGGTACTCCTGGGATTACCCTCGTCTAAAATGTATATTCGTCTTTGGCAGACCTTATACTAGAAATATAACGAGCATTTTTTTTCTTTTTAAGAGGAGGAGAGAAAAAGGTCAACCAACCTTCCTCGCACCCTTCTCTCTCGTCCTCCGTTTTGTTTCCTAATATTATACCTGAGTAGGTGCAGGTAGACACCATGTCGAAATTCCAACACAATCGATATTCCCGGGCCAGCTTAACCGACACCGGCTCTGCGTCGCTGCGTGGATCTGTTAAATAGGGAGAAGGTGTTAAGTCCCCCAATTAGTGTCCTGGATGATATGATCTTAATATCTTCCTCCAGGATCAGATTCCACATTCTCAAACCTTGCACTGATCCTGTAGACCAAACGCCGCGCCACGACAGGGTAATCGACCCAAATCTTACATCAGCAACCCCTGTATGCTGGCTGATTTCATTCATGCATCGACCGTAGTAGTTTGTTTTTCTACGGTGGGCCTCCTCAAGACAAACTTGCTCTACCACTACCTGAGCATCGAGGACATATACTGTGTCATTTTTTGTCACAACAATGTCAGGCTTACGTCTCCCTTCTGCTGTAATGATGTTCGGTTCTTCTTGAACCGCGTACCCCCTTTTCCTCAAGTTTCTAGCTACGTATTTCGTGATCGCGTTGTGTTTCCGAACCCGGACATCGTGAGTGCGATGGCAAATCTGTTGGACATGGTTCATCGTTTCGACCATGTCACAACCGGCCCTGCAATTTCTATCTAATTGTGGCCTGCCTCTCGATGTCCGAGATAGGGTGGGCAACGCGTTCACACGCAGGTTGCAGGAGTTGAGGAAGTCTCTTCCCGAGAGGAATCTGTTCCCTTGAATTATCCATCTATGTTGCTGCCTTACTTGGGCCGATTTGCTTAATGCCGCTCCATCGATTGACTCGTGGAGGGCTCTGGCCCATCTGTTCTTAATGGTTTCGGCGTTTTCGATGTTTACGCCGTTATCATGTAGTCGCCGGGAACAGGCAGCAATCTCTTCCTCTAGGAATGCTTCCCCCCCGATATTCAACGACTTCAATGATGTTAGCCTCCGCATCCTGAGCTCTGAAATAACCCATCGCAACGCAGGAATGCTGAGTCCTCCATCCTTGTAGTCGGCATGGAAATACGCGGTAGGTGTATCTTTTGGAAGGTTAATCCACTTCCGAACCGCGCCCCTTACATCTTTATCTAGCCATTTAAGCTTGCTAATATGGGTTAGACCAAGCGTCAAGAGGTGATACATGCTTGGCACGACTACCGTCCGTAGCGCGAACAGCCTTTGCTGTGGTTTCAGTGGCGCTTTGGAGATCGCCTCAAGAGCCACCAGCAGTTTTTCTCTCACATCGGAGGAATATCTGCCTTCGGGTGTAAATGGAACTCCTAGGTATTTCCAGGAGTCCGTGGCCGCGCAGGCGGGAAGGTCCCGTCCATTGCTAGTAAATGTACAGGGCTCATCCACAACCACTTTCTTTCTTTTGGCAATGCTCTTTATCGCCACTGTCTTACATTTGGCCGCATTAGTGGCTAGACCGCATTGAGCTAGATATTCTGTGACGGTGTCTATAAGGGTTTGAAGGCCTCTTGGTGTTGAGGCAAGCAAGATGATGTCGTCCGCAAAAGCGACGGCATTAAGTTTCTTGTTTCCTGCCAACGCTCCGACTTCATTTGGCAGGATACAGAGTAGTTTGTCTATCACCATATTAAAAATAATAGGTGATAGAGGGTCACCCTGCTTAACCCCTATAGCTGGTCTTATGTCATCGGATTCCCACCGCGGAGTGGAAATCCTGGTTACGCTATTTGCGTAAACATTCGTTATGTAGTCCACCATGGGAGCCGGTACGCCTTTAGAGACCATGGTATCTCTAATACATTCATGCGTCACCGAATCAAAAGCCTTAGTTAGGTCAATTGACGCTATATAGGTCATCCCTGATGACTACATCTAAGAGATGGATGTTTTCCGCGCATCTATCTCTCTCACGAAACGCCTTCTGCCGTTCATCTAGCACAATATGTTGGTCTAGACGTGTTGCCAAGATCTTGTGCAAGCACCTAATTATCACCGAGGAGATGGTTATTGGTCTAAACTCGCTCGGGAGATTGGCATCATCTACCTTAGGGATGAGGATTGTCTTTGACCTTAAAAGCCTATCTGGCGGACGATCACAGATCATTAGCAAATTCAATACCCTGATCAGAGAATTCAAGGGGAAGGATTTTAACGTAGCTACCGTGATTCCATCTGGTCCTGGAGCCGATTTCAAGCTAGGGAAACTTAGCTTAACTTCTTGCTCCGTGAGTGGGAACCACAGATCATTAATAGTATCATGTTGTTCATTTACACCTGGAGTCATGTGTGCTTCTTTGGTAAGGATATTGCGCCAAAACGGCACAGTATCCTCCATGGGAGATGTCGGCCCATTTTTAATATTTCCCAAAAGACTTTTCACACATTTACCAGGGTTCTTACGCCATTGTTGTTGCGTCTTTTTATACTCAATCCTTCTTCTTTTCCTTCTACCATCAACGACAGGCTGTCGCCTATCCCTGATGACTCTCCTACGCCTGTCCCTGATTGGAAAGGACAGGTCAAGGTAATGAGCCAGGAGTGCTCTGAGTTCATTACTTGTGATTGTTCGTAATGAACTACAGATATCTAGCAACATCTCTTTATTTGGATCAGCACCTTCATGGGGGCCCAATGCTTCGATGAAGCAAAAATAAGAACGCTAATGAAGGTACAATCGATGTCTCCACTTTGTAAGAAAGAAGCAGAACGTGTAGTGTACTCAGGGCGCCGTCATATTAAATGCAAGTGGTCTTTGGATAGTCGTGCCAACGTAGTACAAACGGAGCTAGTAAGCATTTATCATAACACCTAAAGAGCCCGTAAACAAATAACATATAAAACAATCAATATCTACACTGAAAGTAGACAGTCATTCCTAATCTTGCAGAACTATAAAGTAAGCACAAAAGCAGTGTGGAAACACCACCACGCACTGGCAAATATTTCCCACGTAAATAACATCTCTGTGTGCTGGGTGAAGGGACATACACAAGTGGAGGCGACAAGAAAGCTTGCAGATTGACTGGGACGAACGTCTGTCAGTCCAAATACTTATGGGCAGTACACTATCGGTTTTAGCAATAACATGGACAGGGAATTTATGAAACTGTGGGATAAAATAGGGAGAATTCTTAAGATGTTCCAGCAGAAAGTTTCCAGCACAAACTGTTTTGACAATGTCTAGGAATTTACAGCTGGGAAGGGAATTCTAACCCTACACTGTCAACTAAGGAACACCTTAATGATATGAAGGTGAATTCGCCCCTCTGCAGACGCTGTGAATATGGAGAAGTAACCATGAAGCGTGTATTTTGTGACTGATCTACCCTTTCCATTAGTAGATAATCTTTTTTGGAGTAACGTTGATTAACTATAGTTAACGTTAGAAAACTTCTCCTAGGCGACGCCATCATTTATTTTACAAAGATCGAATTATTAATGTCCGAATACAGAGGTATATAACATACCTAATATTTTAAGTACAATTCTTTATAAAATATTCTCAAATTCCCCATAGATAATTAAAAAATAATATTTATATCTATGAATCATTGTACTTAAAATGTTAGGTATGTTATACATCCGTATTCATAAAGAAGTGGGGATTAATTTTCAGTACAAAATAAGGAGAGGTACAAGAAAATGTTGAAGAAAAGGTTTTGCGCCTATTTCTTTTTATGCCTATTTTCATCATATGCTTAAACGCTCATCCTTTTAATTTCTATTTTACATACCGAAATCAATGCCTATTATAAAGTGTCTGTCAATAAGGGCGCTCGATTTTTAAACATAAATAAAGCCAATTCTGTGTGAGATATCTACTCAATTTTTTTTTTATTTGAAAGAATATTTGATGACATTAAGGATGAAATATAACGTAACAACGTTCAAATGTCCGTCATGGCTTTGATGTATTCGGGAGGTCCAATTTTCGATGACTGTGTATCATAAATCTGGCTGAATTTGTAGGATGGCATTCGTTATGTTAACTTTGAGGGCATCAATTGTTTGCGGTTTATTCACATAGATCTGCGATTTAAGATAGCTCCAACGGAGGAAGTCTAAAAGCGTTAAATCGCACAATCGGTGACCAGTTCACGTCACCGGTGCTCCAGATAAGCATGCCCTCAAATCGCTCGTGCAGAATATTCATCGTGGCATGCGCTGTGTCGCACGCAGCGCCGTCCTGTTGAAACCACATGTCGTCGGTCCATGTCATCCAGTTTAGACCAAGAAGTTGGTTATCATCGATCTGTAGCGCTCGCCGTTGACGGTTATGGCAATGACAGTTTCGTTTTGGAAGAAGTACGAACCGATGATTCCGCCAGACTAAAATCCGCACCAAACAGTGACTTTCTCGGGATGCTTTTGGTGCTGGTGTATCTGGCGATTCATCCAAAAATGGGCCTCGTCGCTAAACATAATTTTTTTGGCGAAATTTGTGTCAACTTCCAACTGCTCGATATATTCACAATAAATTTGACAGATGTTTCTTTAACTACATGGCTACTATAACCTAACAAATTTCGAGCGTCCCTATTGAAAGACCCTATAAATGACTATTTTTTACACTCATCCAACTATCTATCGATTAGCCAAAGATTTACTATCCAACATGTATTTTTATTAATTTTCCACCTACCTATAGTCAACGGTAAAGGGCCCCAAGTAGGCAATTGTTCCTGCAGACAACAGAACATCGCCGATAACATTATCCAGCAAACCTTGCAGCTGTTTTGCAGTTTCAGACCACCTCGCCTTTTCTCCACCAAGACCTCCTATGAGCTGTTCCGCTCTGTCCAGCTTTTGAGCGCAAAGATTAATTTCGTCCTCGAGGTCTTTCTTCTTTTTTGTTTCCGCGGCGAATTCGTCGTTCAGGGCTTGCAACTTATCTGCAACCTACAAAAAGAAAAAACGGTATATTGAGTGCCGTTGAGATATTAGAAGATACCTCTTGCAACTGGGCTCTCTTGGCGTTTAGAGTGTCCATTTGGAGGGCCAATTCTGACTCTGCTTCCTCGAGCGCCGCTTTCTTTGGCGCGACAATTTTTATAACCCTGTCGTACACCTCCATGGCTCTAACCCATTTGCAGAGACCTTCGCAGGCCGTCGAGATGCTTTTTATCCTTTCGGGGTCGAATTCTCGATCTGGCATATACCTTTATTTAAAATTTGTGTTACTTTGCCATTTCTTTGGTTATAAATTGTTACTATAAAAATAAAAACAGGAGGCCAATTTTCCACGAACACCGAGCTCCGTTTCTCGACTCGTCAACTAAGTTAGTACCATCGGTGGATAATTAAAACTCCTTGAGTGATACTCTCTCCTCATGATACCGCTCAGTCCCGATGATGTCAACTTGGTTGGCGACATCCGCGTCTAGAAATGTGTAATCTTACGGTTTTCGTGGAAAATTGGTCTCCTATTTTTGTTATTGTATCGAAACTTTAGCTCCTTCCCAAGATTATTAGAACTAATTTCTTTCATACATGTTAAAATTCCGGGACTGAAAAACGCCATTTTTCTATGTGGTCATAGTAAAATGGCGTGGTCATAAAGTATCACATTATATTTACATTCTTTTTGGAACTCTGGAACACGTTAAACCTATTTAAAAAATATTGTCATAATAGTACTTTTTAAATTACAAGCTTCTCTTTTTTAACAAATTTGTATAAAGTTAAAGTGTAAGTTTTTCCAGTACAGCGGTATTCCTGTTTACCTTTGGTAAGATAAAGAGCGTTTTCAGAGCGTGTTCAATCATTATTTCCATATCGATTCGAACCTATTGCTTGAGATCTTCTAAATTATATAGCCTATTAAAATAGGCCTGCGATTATAAGTAACTAAACAAGAAGAAATCCAAAGGTGTCAAATAATGGAAACATTGTGATCACTCAATTGATCTTCGTTACTCTATTCATTTTCAGGAAATATATCAACAAGAAATCACCAAACATCAATACTAAATAAGGAGGAGCTCAATATTGTTGAAACCAAATTCTTTGAAGATGATTACCCTCACTGTTTGAATAAAGAACTGCTAAAGCTTAAAATATGTCAACAAATAGAAATTCTAAACATTTAGCAGCAATCAAGTTTTCTTCAAAGAAATAAAACCTTAAAAATGGATCATCGTCATTTAATTGTTGCATTAAATATACTTCATAAAGGTGGAACATTTGCTGGATATTATTGTTTAAATCCAATTGCCTAGTATAAATATGGCCATATTCTCGAACTCAAGCAATACGTTCACAAACAAAACGTTTAATTTAGAATTTTCAGTGATTTGAGGTCTGCCTTGTACCTTTTATCTTATAAACAGTAAATAGGAATCTCATAATATGGAATACCTTTATAGTCGAAAATCATTTATATAGAAATAAGGAAGTTGGAATTTAACAAGTACTGTGATAAGATTACAGTACTAATAAGTAAAGTTTCTAAAAATTTCTAAAAATAGTTGAAAAAAGTGAATAAAGTTTGTACGTGAAGCAATTACTATATGTAAAATAAGATAAACATGTTTTTCCATCACATCACAACCATAAGCATCACAAAGTTATGAATATTGTACGAAACCTTATTACCATGCCACCATATACACAGTGCTTTCATTTAAAAACTACACCTAGTATTACTATTAGCAAGGAAAATTACTTTTACAATAAGCATACACTTAGATATTGATGGGTCAATATTTAAATGTATGACGGGGTTTAGATAATTAATATAGTCAATTATCACTTATATTACTACTGCCCTAAGTAAACGTAGGACTATGTACCTCTCACGGATTCTTTTCATGACAGGAGCGGGAATGTTATCCTTGTCATACGCCTTTAAATTCTCGAGAAATTTCAAATCACCCAATAACTTCGTCGAAGGTCCCCAGAAATCCTCTACCATTCTTCCGCTCTGCGGATCTGGCCTTCTATCTGGTTTTATTTGCTTCATAACACAAATCTAATAAAAAAACAAATAAAACGATATATTTATGAGTATGTCTACAAACAATAACTCACAGCTTCCATCACTAGTTTCACTCCCGAAGGAGGGTTCTTCATGGATTTTACCAGCGTAATATCCGCAGGTTTTAAGGTGTTCAGAGCATCGACGGCCGCCTCTAATGCTGGAATAGCTTCCGACAGATCTGATTCGCAATCGTCTTTTATGGCTTGAGCAGCTGCTGCTGCCTCGTTCGCAACAGCTTCGTCGGCTCCAACTATCTAAAGTCGTTAGTTTCTAGTTACCTTTTGTGAAGTTATTACGTCTATAGATTATAAAATACTTTTGTATAAGGTTAAATGAAGCCCTAAAGTTAATATAAAGCCTTTTCCTCAGTAATATTTGAAAAGACACTACCAATAATAATAACCTTGTTGCACATAATACTTTACAGTTTGTTGCAAGAAGATTAGCTTTAAATAAACAACACAGTTTAAATAAACAAGAATAATATATAGAATAGATATAGATGATAGGGAGAAGAAGGAGAAGAATAACACAGGTCTGCGATGAAAAAATTGTAGCATATTTAACTAGTGGGTTTAACAGTATTTCTTGTGCTGATTATGGAAAAAATAGTGAAAAAATTCCATCACCCCTAGATAAGTCACAAATTTCACCTGAAATTTTCTTATTTTCAGGGGTTTTCAGGTTCAGTATGCGTACGATTTTTCAATATTATAGCCTATATAAGTGGTAAATTTAGTTTGAATTATGGAGCTTTCATGGTCAACAGGCTACTAAACAATGTGAGTATGATATTTGCAAAAAAAAATGTTTTTATTCTATTTATTTGAATAAGACAATGAATCTAAACTCGGAGAATCCAGTTCCTACTGGATTAATTGTTTACTGGAAAGATAAATCTTGGACTCCCCATATAGTGTGTTCTGTGTGTGTTGAAGAACTGAGACAATGGTTTCAAGGTAAGAAGAAATCATTTCGTTTTGGAGTACCCATGATTTGGAGAGAGCCTAAAAATCACAGTGATGACTCTTATTTTTGTTCTTGTTCAGTGCAAGGGTTCAATTTAAAAAACAGGACGGACATTTCATATCCAACCAACATACGTTCGGCTATTCACCCTGTTCCTCATGAATCTGACTTGCCTATTCCTTCACCTCCGGATACCCTGGACAATATTTTAAACGATTTAGACCAAATGTCACATAGTAGCAGCGATAGTGAGGGCAGCTACGATCCAGGTACCAATGACCCTAAACTTTTCTCTCAATCAGACTTGAATGATTTGGGCCTGACGAGGGAATGACGAGATATGGGCCTCCCAAGGGATTCAGCGGAAGTTTTAGGGTCTATGCTTAAAGAAAGACATATGTTAGCCTCCGGTGTTTCAATTTCATGGTACGGATTTAGAGAAAAGTAATTTGTCCCTTTTTTACACAAGAAGGTGACCTAGTTTTCTGCAACAATGTACCTGGAATCATGGAAATGTTCAAAATCACGTATGAACCAGAGGAATGGAGACTTTTCATCGATTCATCAAAAAGGAGTTTGAAAGCTGTACTTCTTCACAATGGTAACCTATATGCTTCTGTGCCTGTTGGACACTCAATCCATTTGAAAGAATGCTACGAAAATCTTGAGTTTGTTCTCAATAAGCTCGGCTACTCTGACCATAAGTGGACCATTTGTGGGGATTTGAAAGTTATTTCCATGTTACTAGGTCAACAAAGTGGTTACACAAAGTTTCCATGTTTCCTCTGTGAATGGGATAGCCGTGACAGGAAACAACACCATGTCAAGCAGACGTGGCCAATCAGAAAGGCTCTTATTCCTGGAGTTAAGAATGTTGAAAGACAAAGTTTAGTGGATCCTAAAAAGATCTTACTTCCACTACTTCATATCAAATTGGGGCTAATGCAACAGTTTGTGAAAGCATTACCCAAATAAGGAGAGTGTTTCAAGTATATTTGTGAACAGTTTCCTGGTCTGTCCGATGCTAAGCTGAAAGAGGGAGTCTTTGTTGTGCCTGACATCAGAAAACTTTTAAAAGATGAAAGCTTTGTCACTAAAATGGAAATGGAAGAAAAAAAAGCCTGGAATTCCTTTAAATTTGTTGTAACAGGCTTTGTTGGAAACAAAAAAGACCCAAACTACAAAACTTTGGTTGCTGAATTGTTACAAAACTACACAATGTTGGGCTGCAATATGAGAGTCAAAGTCCATTTCCTTCACTCACATCTGGACTACTTTCCAGAAAATCTTGGGGCTGTAAGTGAGGAACAAGGAGAACGTTTCCTTCAAGATATAAAAGAAATGGAGCGCAGATACCAAGGTCGATGGAATGTCAACATGATGACAGACTACTGTTGGATGTTAAAAAGGGAAAATTCACAAGAACACAACCGAAAAAGTACCAATAGAAGCTTTGATGGAAAAAGAAAACGTTTTTACAAAAACTTATAATAACTTTACAACACATGTGCATCACTATTATGCTCATTTTAGCTAGGTATCGTTATTTTTTTTTTGCTTTTAATTCATGTTAAAATAATAAAAACAAATCCAAATTTTTCTGTTTTTTGTACTTTTTCCAAAAACTTCAACTTTATTTTGTAGGCAAGCCTTACGTGATAGAAAAAATGTCATTTTTGAAATCAGCGCAAAAAACTACACAAAGATCAGTTAACTAAATCAAAACAATTTTTAAAAAAGTTTTTTTGCAGACCTGTGTAATATATGGGATATAAATTAAGTAAATTTACAAGTGACTTAATGGTTATAAAACACTAAGAGGAACTATAAAAGAAAATGAGAAAAAAAACAACACATTTATATTAACCATTTAAGTGCTATACTGTATATATAATCTGTATATAAATTATAAATTAAATTTAACCAGGAGAGAAATTAAGTAATTAATTTAATATAAATGCACGATAATTTTAAAATATTCACAACCATGTATCTGTCGCTTTAGCTTTCTGATTTATTAGATTATTTGGTGTTGTCAACAATTCAAAATCAGTGATAAATGTGCAACCTTTATCACTGATTTTGAATTATTTAATTGCACAGTATATCGGACAGTCAAAGAATCAATGATAAATAGTTTCCTGTACATTAGTGTTGCTTGCAGTACAAATTTAAGATGGATTAATTTTATAAAAAGATCACCTATTATCAAAGGATTTTATAAAAGGATATAGAAGGATATAAATTATGGAACAATGAATTTTAATTGAAATTTATTTGCTGTTGGTAATTTAGCAATAGTACGAATTGTATAAACAAGTTTATATTTATGTAGGGCTGAGGAGATTTATATACATTCAAACTGGTATAATTCGTATACCAAGTATGAGCTTTTCCTGAGTAACTCTGTCACATTGGTGTAACTTATCATAAAAATTCAATGGAATCAAATTGTTGTTTAACTAGAATAGTCCAATTATGTCTTTCATCGTCAAGATCAAGAGAAAGTTGCCCTTTAAAATAAATGTACGGGTATCTTTTATTTGGCATAGATAGCATCTTTAGAAACCAGTGATGGCTTTAAAAATACTGTAAGATAATGAAACTTACCAGTTTCATATATTAGCAGTAGTTGTAGGCAGCAAGAGTACTCGTTTAAAAAATATATAATCGAACCTTTTTAATTAAATTCATATATCTTAAACACCACACAGATATGCAATTCATGATTGTACTAATGGACATGGACTCAAATAGTTTTATACGAGGTTGTCATGTACCAAGTTTGGTTTTAGCCATAACAGGAAGTAAAGCATGTGTATCTATAGCATGTAAATATGAGTTTTCACTCTTTTGTTTCATTTACATGTTTGAGAGTTCCTCTCGGCGTAATAATAAAGAATGACTGGCAAAAACTCATTTAACTGCAACTACTGTCAGGACTTGTCTGATATTATCTTATTGGTAATCGTTTTAATTTATCTTTTTAGTTATCGATTTTAGCATTACCCAGAACCGTAGACGTAGTGAAGATATGGTCCCTTTGGGGTGTTTTATTCACATGAGTCCCCTTACCCGTCACGTATAGGGTGTTTCATTTAAATGTGTTCCCTTACCTCTCACGTGTGGAGTGCTTGATTCCCGTGAATCCCCTTGCCTCTCATGTATAGAGTGCTTGATTCATGTGAGTCCTCGTGCCTCTCACATATGAGGTGCTTGTTTAACGTGAGTTCGCGTATGGGATGTTTGACCTCTGTGAGTTCCCTTGCCTCTCACATCTCACATATGAGGTGTTTTATTGACGCTCGTCCACATGCCTCTCACGTATGGGGTGATTCATTCACGTGAGTCTCCGTGCCTCTTACCTATGAGTCACGTGAATGAAGCACTCCATACGTGAGAAGTAAGGGGACTCACATGAATCAAGCACCCCATACGTAAGAGGCAAGGGGCTCACATGAATCGAGCACCCTATACGTGAGAGGCAAGAAGACTTACGTTAAACAAGCACCCCCTACGTGAGAAGCACGAGGACTCACGTGAATCCAGCACCCCCTACGTGACTGGCAAGGGGACTCACGTGAATCAAGCTCCCCATGCGTGAGAGGCAAAGGGGCGTGAATCAAGCACCATCAAAGGAACCAGATATAAAAGCAATAACTAAAAAGATAAATGCTATGATTACTAATAAGATAATATAAGGCCCGTCCTAATAGTACTTCCAGTTAAACGAGTCTTTACTAGTCACTATTTATTACTACGCCAAGAGAAAGACTCGCTCAAACGATAAATGATATAAAATAGTGGAAACTCAAACATTCCAATTTAATACGAGAAAAAGATAATTAAATCGATTTGACAACATACTGATGAACAGTCATTTAAACTGCTATAGATGAAAGAATAATGAATAATTTTCAAATCTTTGTGGCCATTGAGACTTCATTGTCCACTTCATCGTGTCAGGACTTGTCTGATATTATCTTATTGGTAATCGTTTTAATTTATCTTTTTAGTTATCGATTTTAGCATTACCCAGAACCGTAGACGTAGTGAAGATATGGTCCCTTTGGGGTGTTTTATTCACATGAGTCCCCTTACCCGTCACGTATAGGGTGTTTCATTTAAATGTGTTCCCTTACCTCTCACGTGTGGAGTGCTTGATTCCCGTGAATCCCCTTGCCTCTCATGTATAGAGTGCTTGATTCATGTGAGTCCTCGTGCCTCTCACATATGAGGTGCTTGTTTAACGTGAGTTCGCGTATGGGATGTTTGACCTCTGTGAGTTCCCTTGCCTCTCACATCTCACATATGAGGTGTTTTATTGACGCTCGTCCACATGCCTCTCACGTATGGGGTGATTCATTCACGTGAGTCTCCGTGCCTCTTACCTATGAGTCACGTGAATGAAGCACTCCATACGTGAGAAGTAAGGGGACTCACATGAATCAAGCACCCCATACGTAAGAGGCAAGGGGCTCACATGAATCGAGCACCCTATACGTGAGAGGCAAGAAGACTTACGTTAAACAAGCACCCCCTACGTGAGAAGCACGAGGACTCACGTGAATCCAGCACCCCCTACGTGACTGGCAAGGGGACTCACGTGAATCAAGCTCCCCATGCGTGAGAGGCAAAGGGGCGTGAATCAAGCACCATCAAAGGAACCAGATATAAAAGCAATAACTAAAAAGATAAATGCTATGATTACTAATAAGATAATATAAGGCCCGTCCTAATAGTACTTCCAGTTAAACGAGTCTTTACTAGTCACTATTTATTACTACGCCAAGAGAAAGACTCGCTCAAACGATAAATGATATAAAATAGTGGAAACTCAAACATTCCAATTTAATACGAGAAAAAGATAATTAAATCGATTTGACAACATACTGATGAACAGTCATTTAAACTGCTATAGATGAAAGAATAATGAATAATTTTCAAATCTTTGTGGCCATTGAGACTTCATTGTCCACTTCATCGTGGACATCGATCAGCCTCCTCAAATCCTCAAATAACAACATACTGATATTTGAACGAAATTTGCTGAGGACCACTTCCCATAAAGAATGTGCGGGGTTCATTGATATATAGAATGTAAAATGAAACCTCAGATATTATATGGACATCTTAAAACCTTCTTTAATGTTGGACGAATTAACAATTAATTTAAATTATATGCTATACATGCACATTAAAAGGTAAACAGTAAAATATACAGTAAAAGATGAACATTGAAGCTCTTATTTTACGTTGCTACTTGTTCTGTCATTAGCAGAACAGAACTGGACTGTATTTTAATTCACTCTTCCCAACAAGAACCTTACCTCCTTCTGCTTTTCCACAATAACCGTGTCCTGCTCAATTTTTATCATGAGCTTCTCAGTCTTAGCCTGAGCGACGATCAGTTTCGGCTGCAGATTCGTCAATTCGTCCTGCATTATGCTGACTTGCCCCGCAGCGAACTGCAGTTTCTCCAGTCCCACTTCGTACCTGTTTCTTCCCATGGTTATCTGATCGACTTTCAACGCGTACAAGTTCTTGAACGTCTGAATCAGCTCTAGGTAAGACGTGGGCGTGATATAAGTCTTCCTCTTTTGTTCCCGGAAGAATTTGTCTGAGGCGTTTTGGACGGTAACGTGGAAATGCTTGCAGATGGATACGCAGAGGTCTACCATTTCTCCCGAGAGGCCTGCCTGGGTCAGGAACATGTTGGCGACTCTTTCTAGGGCATCGTCCGGCCAGTTTTGGAACCAGTCGATCGTGCAACAGTTGATCAGTGACGGGAACATCCGGCATCTGACGCGGAAGGAGTCGCCTATAGGCGACATGCATAGTGCGACATGTAGGTTGCTGCGCACCCTTTCGATGAAGTAGTTGTATAGGGCCAAGGGGGTAGGCTCGATTTTTTTACCCTAAAACAAAAGTAACGTTATTTTAGGTGGGTACTTCAAATAAAGATCGTCCGGAAGATTATTGAGAAACAGTAAATTGAACCATCATTCCTTCATGATGAATTATTTAAGAAATAACAAATATTTATAAGTTGTTATTAAAACTACATTTTAAGCGCTTCCTGAATCTTGGTTACTTGGTTAACCTTAAATATACCCACCAATTTTTAAATAAATGGCGAAGGTGTCAATATCATTTTAGTGGTTAGATATTTTGTTCTAATCGTCTTTTTAAATGTTCCTGTTGTTCTTTGTTGCTTCCTCATGGAGAATGTTATAGCAGATTTTCAATAAGTTATATAAGCTACCTTAAAAACAAGGTACTTAACTTGCTCCGCAGCAAGTCTTAAATCCAGAAATATTGAGATGATGTTTTAATTACTTCTTTAAACCTCAAGGTTTATAGTGAGAACTTATCTTCCCATGTATACTATATATAACAATAACGCATCATAACCGTAAATATACTCAGACAGCAATTTTTAAATAAGTGGCGGATGCGCCAATATCATTTTAATGTGTAGATATTTTGTTCTAATCGTATTTTTAAATGATTTTGTTATCCTTTCTCACTTCCTCATGGAAAGTCTTATAGACAATTTTCAATAAACTCATTAGGTATATACATTATCTTAAAAATACAACTACGCCAAAAATTTTAAATCCAGAAGTATTGAAATGATGTGTTAAATTATTTATTTAAACCTGAAGGTTTATAGTGAGAACTTGAGTATCTTCCTATGATTAAACTTCAAACTTTAAAAAAAACAACTCACCATAACCTTAAATCCACCCAAGTAGCACTTTTCAACAAATGGCGGAGGCGCCAATATCATTTTAGTATGTAGATATTTTGTTCTAATCGTATTTTAAAATGCTTTTATTGTTCTTTTGCACTTCCTCATGGAGAATGTTATAGACGATTTTCAATAAACCAATTATATAAATCATCTGAAAAACACATCTCCGTCAAAACATTTTAAAACCAGGAGTATCGATGATGATGATGTGATGTGATATGATGTTCTAAATTATTTATTTAAACCTGAAGGTTTATAGTGAGAAGTAACGATCTTTATATGATTAAACTCCATGCTATATAAAAAACAACTCATCATACCATAAGTCTACCCAGAAAGCAATTTTTAAATAAATGGCGGACGCGCCAATATCATTTCAGCGCTTAGATATTTTGTTATAATCGCATTTTCAAATATTCTTGTTGTTCTTTGTTGCTTCCTCATGGAGAATGTTATAGCAAATTTTCAATTTTTCATAATTTCAGTTATATAAGCTATCTTAAAAACATATCTCCGCAGTAAGTTTTAAATCCAGAAGTATTGAGATGATGTTTTAAATTATTTATTTAAACCTCAAGGTTTATAGTGAGAACTTATCTTCCTATGTTTAAAATCCATACTATATATAAAAATAATGAATCATAACCGTAAATATACTCAGATAGCTTTTTTAATAAATGGCGGATGCGCCAGTATCGTTTTAATGTGTAGATATTTTGTTCTAATCGTATTTTTAAATGTTTTTGTTATTCTTTGTAACTTCTTCATGGAGAATGTTATAGCAAATTTTCAATAAATTCAATTATACAAGCTATCTTAAAACATGTCTCCGCAAAAATTTTTAAATTCAGAAATATTGAAATCATGTTTTAAATTATTTAAAACCAGGAGTATCGTGATGATGCTTTAAATTATTTATTTAAATCTGAAGGTTTATAGAGAGAACTTAATGATCTTTCTATTCTTAAACTCCATGCCATATAGAAAATAACTTATCATAATCTTAAATCGACACGTCAATCATCTTAGTGTGTAGCTATTTTGTTCTACTTGTATTCTTTAAATATGATTTTGTTGTTCTTCCTTACTTCCTCATGAAGAATGTTATAGAAAACTTTAAATAAATGACATTATACAAGCGATCTTAAAGACATATCTCCTCAAATAGTTTTAAATCCAGGAGTATTGAGATGATTTTTAAGTTATTTGTTTAAACCTGAAAGTTTATAAATAATATTCCCATGATTATACTCCATGCTATATAACAAAATAACTCATCACAACCTGAAATCTACGGTAGCAAGTTTTGAATAAATGGCGGAGGCGCCGGTATTATTTTAGTGTGTGGATATTTTGTTCTATCTTGAAAGAACAAGATATCTTGTGGATATCTTGCTCTTTCTTACTAAAAAAAATTTCAATGAATAAAATTATACAAGCTATCTTAAAGACATATCTCCGCAAATAGTTTTAAATCCAGGAGTATTGAGATAATATTTTAAATTACTTATTTAACTGAAGGCTTATAGTGAGAACTTAATGTAATCTTCCTATGATTAAACTTCACACCATATAAAAAAGTAACTCATCGTAACCTTAAATATACACAGATAGCAATTCTTATATAAATAGCGGATGCTCCAGTTTCTTATGTGTAGACATTTTGTTCTACTCTTATTTTTTAAATATGTTCTTGTTGTTCTTTCTTACTTCCCCATGAAGGGGAAGTAAGAAAGAACAACACTATCTTCGACTGTTTTCATGGAGAAGTAAAATTATTTGTGGAGAATTTCAGAATTTCTTTGTAATAAATTCAATTACATCAATTATCTTAAAAACATACCTCCACTAAATATTTTAAATCTAGGAGTATTGAGATGATGGTTCAAATTATTTATTTAAACCTGAATTGATAATTTAATAATCGCCCGATAATTGAACTCTATGTTGTATAAAAAAATAACTCATCGTAACCTTCAATATCCTCATATAGCAACTTTATTAAATGGCGGAGGCGCCAATATCATTTGAGCGATTATTTTGTTCTACTCGTATTTATTAAATATGTTTTTGTTGTTCTTTCTTACTTCCTCATAGAGAATGTTATTGAAAATCTTCAATAGATTCCATTATATAAATTATTTTAAAAACATCTCCAAAAATTTTAAATCCATGAGTATTGAGATGATGTTTTAAATTATTTATTTAAACACGAAGATTTATAGTGAGAACTTAATGATCTTAAGATCTTGAATGATCTTAAACTCCATGTCATATAAAAAAGTAACTCATCGCAAAATTAAATCTACTCAGGTATTAATTTTCAAATAAATGGCGGATGCGCCAATATCATTTTAGTGTGTAAATATTTTCTACTCGTATTTTTTAATAAGTTTTTGTTATTCTTTTTTACTTCCTCATGGAGAACGTTACAGAAACGTTATAAATTTAATTTTACAAATTGTCTTGGAAACATATCTCCGCCAACAATTTTAAATCTAGAGATACTGAGATGATGTTTTATGATGTTTTACATTATTTATATAAACCCGAAGACTTATAGTAAGAATTTAGTAATGTTCCTATGACTAAACTCCATGCTATATAACAAAATAATTCATGATAACCATAAATCCACCCAGATAGCAACAAATTCAATTATTCAACATATCTTAAAAACATATCACCGCCAAAAGTTTTAAACTCAGAAGTACTGCGATGATGTTTTAAATTATTTATTTAAACCTGCAACTTTATAGTGAGAACTTAGCAATCTTCCTATAAT
This sequence comes from Rosalia funebris, assembly GCA_037954035.1. NCBI lineage: Eukaryota > Metazoa > Arthropoda > Insecta > Coleoptera > Cerambycidae > Rosalia > Rosalia funebris. The sequence goes on from JAZFAV010000021.1 coordinate 18,986,700, forward strand.
TAAGCTCCATGCTATGCAAAAATAACTCATCATAATCTTAAATCTACTTATGTTTAAATAAATGGCGGATGCGCCAATATCATTTTAGTGTGTAAATATTTTCTACTCGTATTTGTTTAATAAGTTTTTGTTGTTCTTTTTTACTTCCTCATGGAGAACGTTACAGAAACGTTATAAATTTAATTTTACAAATTGTCTTGGAAACATATCTCCGCCAACAATTTTAAATCCAGAGATACTGAGATGATGTTTTATGATGTTTTAAATTATTTATATAAATCCGAAGACTTATGGTAAAAATTTAGTAATGTTCCTATGATTAAACTCCATGCTATGTAACAAAATAATTCATGATAACCATAAATCCACCCCCCAGATAGCAACAAATTCAATTATTCAACATATCTTAAAAACATATCACCGCCAAAAGTTTTAAACTCAGAAGTACTGCGATGATGTTTTAAATTATTTATTTAAACCTGCAACTTTATAGTGAGAACTTAGCAATCTTTCTATAATTAAACTCCATGCTATGTAAAAAATAACTCATCGTAATCTTAAATCTACTTTAAATTTTTAAATAAATGGCGGAAGCGCTAATATTGTGTAGATATTTTATTCTACTCTTATTTTTTAAATATGCTTCTGCAATTCTTTCTTACATTCTCATGACAATTAAAGTTTATAAAGTAATATACAGTAGAAGTAAATAAATTCTTAAATAGAGTCTATTACAACAAGCTATCCAAATCGTATACTTCTAAAATTACACAGACGCTTTCGCTATTTTTCGACAAAAAAAGTTAACAGGAGTATCACCCTCCAACAAACTGATTATAATCTAATTATTTACTTTACGTTAATATTAGTTACTTCACATTAGAGTTTAAAGTTGTTAATGTAATGTTGTCTTAATTTTCATAATGAAGGTATCACTATTCCGTTAAAATAAATAAAGTATACTTGAAATTGTCCTAGAAGAAGCCCTCGTCCCTCTATTAAAAAAATTGCCACAGCTGATTTTAAATAATGAGACAGAGTTTTATATTGTTTCTCTAGAATTTCATTTCAAAGAGAATCTTTTTCTGATCTAATGTACATCTAAAAATCAACTATTCATCTATTATAACATCCATTTGAATACATTCTTATAACAAGAAAATTATTCCTAAGTTCAGTATTTCTCTCGATTCCGATTTAAATGAATCTAATTTCGATGAAAATAAGGGATGTATTTTTTTATCTGTTCTTAAAACTTTTATAAGGTGATACGGGATATTAAGTTTTACACCACAATATGTACTAAATCTTGGATATTAGAAGGTATATGCAAAATATTAATGCTTATAATAGAGTGAGGATAATTTATCACCTTTTGGAATGTATAAAATACACTATACAGTGTGTTTTATATATTGAGGAATTCCCCAAATCTATATCATTTATATTATAGACATTACATTATTATTATATTATTTATATTTTTTATATTAGAGGATTAAGAAGAAACTTCGTAGATAATATTTACCAAAATAAAAGTTACTTGTTTTTGGAGACTTATTGCATTTACTATTCTATTTTTTAACTTACACCTATATAGAAATTGTCACACGACGTTATATCAAAATCAAAGTCTGTAGTTTGAGACCATTTCTTGGTATTCTTGGTAAGAATATTAACCATTAGTAATTTTTTTACAAATTTAAAATAACCATATATCTTAAAACTTAAATTATAAGTTCTTACTGTCTGTGTATCTTGTAATACGTCAAAAACATATAAATTTATTGTAAATCATTGGTCAGTTTTGATTTAATCTAGATTATTTTGAAATTAAAAAAGAAACTTACAGCATCTCTAGCAGCACTCTGCATCTTCTCCAAAATAGTAGCCTTCTCATCAGTAGCATATAAGTTAGGCACATCAGCAGTATTTAAAACGGTATTAATATCTTCGATAAACATTTCGTCAGCGATCTGCGTATCGGCAAATATGAAAATGATGGGTTTTCCTTCGCAACCCGCCCTGATAAGCAACTTCCTCAAATCGTCTCTCCAATCTGCGATGCCATACGTTTTAGTTAGTTCAATCTGCAAGACGATAATTGCGTATTCATTTATATTTCGTTTGGACTAATATTTCCGACTAGAATACAGAACACATTGTCTAGAAGAAAACATGACACAATATATGATATTACTAAAACTTATTTTATAGAGTAATAGGCAAAATATTCACGATGATCTCACCTCAAACATGCCGTATTCCGCCATAGAGGCCGCTAGTTTGGCAGAACTGTGCCTACCAGATCCTCCTATTCCGACCAATAAGACGCTACCGTTCGGCTGCATTAGAACACGAGATACTCTAGAAACGTGTTCTATGGCAAATTTAAACATAACCAGATTCATGGGTGTCTTAGATATCATATTGTACTCGTTTAGATAATACTCCATTTTCTTTACTAGATCCTCCATGTCGGTGATCTACAATCAAATACGCAATAAATTTTTGTACAATGCTGTTTGTATATTTTACATTTAGAAATCATATGAGCTCTATCGCAGTCGTATTTCCATACGATATAGAGAAAAGGTATATCAAATAATTATTAATTTTAATATATTGTATATTTTTCTTAATATAAAAAAGCGATAAAAATATATTTTCAGCAAATGCCTGTAGCTAAATTTTCAAAACTATACTGTGATAAAGAATTAAGTGTTATAATATATCTAGTACTCCAAAAATATATCTATAGTAAAAATTATTAGCGTATTCATGGTGATTAATTATTATTTTTAGTCTAAATGATCACACAGTACGGAAGACCGCGGATACTGGGCCATTGAAAGTATATGTTTATATTTTTTTTAAGTTTCATCTCACTTTCATCCAAATAAATGTGATACCTCATCGTAAATTTTTGCCTCAGAATCGGGATCTCCATAGTTCCCAAAAAACAAGTTTCTTATATGTTGCGGACTCAACTGCTGATCTTCAGGTATTAATTGTTCACATACTTTATCCATTTGCTGTCTCAACCCTTCGTAACATGATCTTTTCACGATGTTGAATAACATAACTCTGAAACAATAAATGCTCTATGATTATGAGTTGGTTTTTTTCGTTTATGTGAAAGTTATTTTATATATTAGTTATTTTATAGAAAGGAATACCATTAGTTATTTTCGTCACAACTTCCTCAGTATTCAATTTTTGTTTCATCAGTGAGTTTGATATTGTAAAAATTGAACTGAAACGATTTTAATTCACTTTTAATCAAATACACTTTGCTTATTAATACGTTAAGTGAAATAGTTGCTTATTAATAAGCCTTCTACATCAGAGGCCTTGCATGACAGGTAGAAGTTGTTTTAACTTAAAATAAGTACATATTACGTTAAAGATAAGTTTCTTTGAAAGTTCAAATACAAAAATCAACTTCCACTCTCTAAAATATCGGGCTATGGAAGAGAAAGTTATATACAAAGACAAGGATAAACGCTCATGTTCAGAGAGAGGCACTACATACAGCTTACATCAAGAGCACTATGAATAGTGCTTAAAACACTAATATATTCTGTACAGAAAAGAAATGATGATTGAGCCCTTATATATTATTTGAAAGCTCTTGATAAAAGTAGTACTGATGAAGGGAGAACTGACCTTATTAGATGAAGTGAAAAATCGTCGAATATCATAAAAATCGAAATTTTCTAACACAATGATTCAAAAAAAGAGTAATGGAAACATGATTTGCTTACTCAGATATCCTCATGGTAGAGAGTATGATGGTTTAAGATAAGTAAATTAATTTAATGTATACCAACAGTCATAATCATAGTAACTTATGCATATTTGATATGGGGGCCAAAAACATAGCATACATCTATTAATGAAGTTAATGAGTACAAATACTCTCAGTATTTATTTCACTCAGAAGTTGTTTTAACTTAAGTACATATCACGTTAAAGATATGGTGACTAATTAACGTTTCTTTTAAAGTTTGGACACAAAACTTTCAACCTCTAAAGTTTCAGGCTGCAGAAGAGAAGGTTATATATGAATATAAAATCAAGGATAAGCATCCATATTCAGGAAGAGGTGCTACATACAGCTTACATCAAAACACCATGAATTAGTGCTTAGACTACAAATATACCCTGTACAGAGAATAATGGTGATGATTGGACCCTTACGGATTGTTTCAAGTCTGTTAGTAAAACTAGTACTGGTGAAAGTAAAATGACTTCACTAGAGCAAGTAGAAATCGTCGAATATCTTTAAAATTTACCAACACAATTTTTCAAATAAATAGTAATGGGAGTAGGATTTGCTCTGCCACATATCCTCATGGTAAATTATGATAGTTTAAGATAAGTATACTAAATTCAATGTATATCAGAAATTAATCATACCTATAATAACTTACATATCTTTGATACAGTGTGCAAAAAAGAAACAGCGTACATCTACTAAATAAAGTTAATGAAGTAGAAATACTCATGTTTTCATATATTTCATAACAATACCTACACCATAAGTTATATCAGACCTTCCCCCCGTTTACCTAGTGAATGGGGATAAGCTGTGATATGATTCTATAGCTTATATCCTACCCTTAGCTCTACTACCATATAAGATACATTAAACTGTCTACCAAGAAGACAGAAAATATAAAAAAAATCAAAAAGGAGTGAGTGTGAGCATAATAAAAAGATTAATATACAGGATGATTCGGAACAAAATATGTTAATCAGCTGTGATCATTTCACATTACAGCTGCAGAATTAATAACACAATTTAATAGCGTATCTCTTTTTTCTACCCTTGTAGCGTAGCATAAATTCATGATTTCATCCACCATCAAAGACAAAAATCAAGAAGTGTGAGAATGGACGATTTTAGTGGCCAAGTTTGAGGATCACCTCTGCATTTTCAACAATAACTTCAATGTAAACATTTCATACAATATAAATAGAATGTGGAGGCGTTCATACTGAAACTACATCCACTGTCGAATATACAGATGCTCATCCAAAGTTTCTAGCAAACAGTCTTTCAAAATATGTAAGTACCCTATATCAGTTAAAACGTCTTTAAAGTAGTATAAAAATACAACTGAACGTTCTAGATCTTAAATCCCAGAGTGTTAGTTAGACTAACATAGGAATGATGCAAGCAGAACTTTGGTAAAAGACATAAAAACACTATTTCTTTATTAAACCCCCATCTGGAATCGATAATAATGAAAATTCTCGAACTAGAAAAAAATAAATCATGAACTCCATATATCGGAACAGAAGCATGTATGTACCTAATATAATAATAAGTCGCGTCATCTAATAAAGGAACTGATTACAGGAAAGATACACGTCTCTCATAAAAAAAATAAAATACAGAATTATCGAAAAATATTGCAAATATCAATGTTCATTTGTGTCAAAAGACAAGTATATTTTTACAATTATCTGGATATGTAAAATATATATAAAACAACTATTATAGTGGTACTTTGAATTACGTATATATGTATTTAAGATCTTTGAGGATTGCCCATATATTCTATGTGAAAACCAAAATTTTTCATAAATGCTGTTACAGTATCTTGTTTCAATTCACGAAATATATTTAAAGTACCCAATTTCAACTTAGAAATGGAGCTCATTCAAACTTTCATGGACACTGTCTTTTAAAGGACCTCATAAAATAAATTAATCGGGTTAAAATCAGGGAAATAAAGTGACCAATCCAGACCCTTATCGGCAAACTTAGGGTAATCTAGCGCCATTACTCTGTCACAAAGATCACTCTCCAATAAGCAACGAGGTCGAAATCCATCCTGCATAGACCACAGCACCTTAAAATCTCGCTTCTTCCGAAGAACTTGGTGGAATTTCAGTGTTCAAATTACAGCTATATTCTTCGTTGTCGATGGTGTCTTACGTAGAAGTGAGTGTCTTGTAGTATAATTGTAACTTTAAAATAAATGTTTAGAAGGAATGACGTGGGGATTTTGGCTACCACAGATTCTGCAATACATCTTGTGCTTTCTTTAGATAACTTAAGTTGAGCTGTAGCTTAGTGGACGGAGGACTGATGTACTAGGGTTAGACTCCTAAAACTCTGTATTCAACCAGTTGAACGTTTTTATCTATAGTAACACTGGAAAATCGGCCAAAGCGATGAGGTCTCTGATCATAAAAGGCAGTAATGGCCTCAAACTTATAAATTATACTGTAATAAACCAAAGGAGAGTGAAAAGGTAGAATGTTTTCTTAACTGATTCAGCGCGTTAAGTACATAAAAACAAATAATTATTTATTTAAATGTAACGATCTTAGTAAAGATAGTTTCCCTTATAAAATGTATGTATAGATACTACCAACACTAGTAATAATACTACCAACATCTTTCTCTAAAATTTAATATAATTTGTAATTGTAATGTAGTGTAAATCATTATTGCACGGTAAGATTCATATTTCTAACTAATAAATACAGCTGCAGTGCTCGTATATATTAACAGTAAACAGCTTACGAAACGTGACGCATTAGCTTACTCTCTCATAGTTTGAATATACTGAATAAATGTCATGTAACTCTTTATAATACTTTTATGGTCACTTAAGGAACATCGTTCCTTAAAGCACACCTAAATCACTCCCTAAGAGACGTTTATGTACTAGACTCTATTGATTTTATCTTACTTGCCTGTCTGGGTCATCGATTAATCGATCGTGAAACACCCTGTACGTCTCGTGTATCCAAAGCCTGATTAACTTGTTCGGTTCGGGCATACGCGCTGGGGGCGTATGTAGTAGACCGTTTATCACTCTAGCAAAATCTCTCAGAGAAAATGTGTAGTGAGACTTTGCGGGGGTCGGCAAGAAATTTATCATCGCCTGCCTATAAACGTCTATTGTGCCTGCGACGACGAACTGAAATAATTTTATTTCGTAGGTTAAAATATCTAAAATATGGAATATAAAACTATACATGAGATAGAATAATAGAATATTTTTGTAAATAGAGTTAAAGTCTTTCTTGTATGGCAAATCCCAGTTTTCCCCAGCAATATTTAAATAAATGGCGAAGGTGCCAATGTATTTAAATATACATAGATGCTATATCTAAATTTGTATTAAACATACATATTTATCTGACGGTGATGGGTTAGAGAGGAAGAAAAATCAAAACATTTAAATAAATTGTAGCATTTGTATGCATCAAATTTACTCTTGATAATTTATGTACGAGTAATGATTGAAAGGACAATATATATCTAGTAGACCATTTAATTAAGAAGGCGCCCTTAAAAAAGAAAATCTATACATAATTATATATAAAACTAAAGTATATTTTTTAATCAAAATGTACCAACTTTTTGTACCAATGGTTGGTTGTCTCTTGACCTCTAATCTTATTAACATTATGCAAACAAACATGATAATTAATATTATACTATGCAATGATATACATATTGTTAAGAAATATGGGGTGAATAATAATCCGATTTTCGTTATATCCCAATTTATTTAAATTCTCAGAGATTACAAGTGAATATCTGAACAGATTGACGCGCATATCTCAACTATTGAATGGTCGGTCCTTCTATCGAAACCGCGCCGAAAGCTGATGTCATAGTTTGTACTACATGTCTCATAAAGTATTTGATTTAACATCAACAATTCGGCGGTTGCTCGTTCAAGGTTCCCCCAACTCGATAAATGAAGAACAATGGTAACAAAATATTCGAAATAAATGACTAAAATTCTGCTGGCTTCACAATATGTAGGTATATATTAAAACATTGATTATTAACTATCTTGTTAATATTGTCCCTCGTATCCCGCTATATGGCGTAATATTGTATGATTAGTTATGATTGGTCCATGCCTGCTATTATACAGAGATAAATGTAACGAAAGCTCTCCATTGTCCAATCGGCGGGTATTTAATTAAATCTATAGCCTTAATTATTTTAACTTAGTCGTTCCTCTATTTCAATTCATTTACAATCTAATATAATTTCCTTTAATGAATTGTGTCCATTCAGACATCTGTTAGGTGGCCTACTTGAATCTTTAAAATAAACTCTTTATCTAGTTAACCCTTGTTCTGGGAATTTAGAAAAATGCACGCCAAATATAACTTTCTCGACACATGTTAGAAGAATACCATTCACTTGACCACTTGTATCCAGGCAAGCCTCGAGGCATTCTTCAGAATGTAGTCGCCAACTTTCTAATACATTTTGATGACCATAATGGTGCTTTACTAATATTTAAAAAAAGGTTACTCGGAATAGAGAGCTTAATGGCAACCGGATGTTCCCTCAACAGCAGACCTGCCTGAAAGGACACTATATAGGAGGTTTCTACAATAAGAATATTACGCGAGAGTCATCTTGTTACAAAAATCACATTCTAAAATAGAAATAAGGACATGCTAAATTATTTATCTAATATATAGTGTGCGAGACAATTTTTAGTATCATACTTGTGCAAGGCACCTGCTTTATGCTGCCTTCACTTTGAGTTTCAAGTAATAAATTTAAATTCAGATGAATTTTACAGATGACTATTAGGTCTTTAGAGTACTCAAAAATTTCTATATTGATAATTCCTTTTTAAAAAGACTAAAGAAAACCACAATGTATTCTTATGAAGTGCATAGCTTAACTTAGTCATTCTAACTGAAATAATCTGTTTTCTCTGCAAGCTCACCAAATATATAAAAAGAGCTGTTCCATTTTTTAAATAATTATACACTAAAATATTCTTTTTCTTTATTAGTCTAAGATCCGGCAGCTGATTCTTGCAGGTATCTGTTTTTTTAATGAAACTTAATTCAAGTGAATGATTAATGACAATGTAATACATTGCTGCCGGATGGTCTATCAAAAATTAGCCGCGATTACCTTTAGATTATTATATTGTAATTAATTTATGAAAATGAATTACAACTATATCGCTTTAAGTTAATTAAACATTATTTAAAAAAAATATGTAAATAATTTAAAAAAGAATGGTTGCCAGCTCTCAGTCAGCCGCAACCTCTGGGTTGCCAGATGTAAAATGGTATATTATTGTTAATTATTTACACTCATCGTATTTTTCGATAAAATATTATACTAAATTGAAGTTTAATTTTTAATGTACACGGTAATATATGGTTGCCTTTAATGGCCGCAAGTAGTGGTTGCCGTGACTGGAATTAATTACTCTCGCTCTAGATGAGTGTGAGTAAACGAGTGTAAACAAGGATACAACGCGGTGTAGTTGAAGTGATTTTTCTACATAAAACGTTATCAAAACTTATCGTATCTCAGCTGCAACGATTGAAAAAAACAATTTATAAATATTGGTCAATCAGGGTAATGAAATATGTATTTCATAATAATGACATTAAAGAATTATTACGATTTTAGTAATTTTTTTTTTAAATTATAATAATTTTAAATCACAGTAAGTTTAATATTTCTCTCCAATGCTACAGTATATTTTCCATCACTTTCATGGCATTATTTCTTATGACATTCTAACCTGCCTTGTCTAAATATCAGCAAGTTATAGCAGTTAGAAAGTTAGTCCAAGTTGAAGTTAAACACAATTGATAGTATAAAATAAAGTAAATAACAAGGTAGTAAGAATTATAAAACTCGTATACAATAAGATATCCAGGCACATTCAAGTACTATTGGCGCCTTCGCCATTTATTAGAAAACCACAGGCTAAATTCATTTAACTTTAATTTTATCCTTATTTGTTGATTACTTACCTTTGACAACCTTGCTATATCGTCGGCGTATCCTTTGGCGAAGTGCCAGTCTAATATTGTGGTGAATATTTTAGTTAGAGTGTTATCGTCGAAAGAATCCAAACATACTATATGCATGTGTCGTAGGAAACGGTCAGTTACTTCGTTTCTGCCTCCTCCGGGAACTCCCATTGCTCCGACAAACATCTGAAATAATAATGTGTATATTGCACCAATTTCTTCATTCTCTGTAATAAATTTCAGTTAATTTGTGGTTTATAGAAGCCCGAGACAAGGCTCCACATTTGTATATTTTAAGAATTGACGTACCTCGAAAAACGAAACTACAGTTCATAAGAAAATGTTTTATGTGTTAATAATTCATTAAATTATTAATAAACTACTGGCAGTACGCAATATGTTTAAGGTATTCTACCGATAAAAGGCTTGATTTTATTTGGATCGTTATCCAAGTTCTTCTATATAATCGCTTTACGTATTTCATAAGAAAGCCCAACTTCTTAAAACAAAAGTCTCTATGACTTTGTAGTCTCTTATTTCACATATTGATAAATACCATTAGTATTTTATTTCTCTACGAATGGTTGGTCTGCCAGTCCTTTTTATTAGTCATAGAGCCACTTTCGCGAAACACACCAACAATATTGTTAACGCTACTTCAAAAATTAGCCTCAACGATCTAAATTTTGTACTCTGTGGTAAAAAATATAATTCAAACCCTGCTTAATATTACAATAACAAGAGGGCTTCAACATAAATACTTGCCAAATTTTGACAATAAAAAAAATAACATACAAATGCGCGATCCTAGATTTGGCAATTTTAATTTCTGTGATCGATATTCCTGATCTAATCGACTTTTGTGTCACGAAAGGGATTTCAAAGAAGTACATTCAAGCTAAATCTTGCTCGTATATTTCATCAGATTATTCCTCTATTATTATTAATATAAGTACAAAAGTGATACTAAGATAAAACCCCAACACCCTACGCAATAAATAGACAAATTGATAAAAATTTAGAGATATAATAGACTACACACTTAGCTGTAACCTATTACTAAAAACAGAAAGCGATGTAGATCAAGCTACCAACACATGTGTACCATCATTCAACAAGCTGAATGGGAAAGTATCCCGTAGGCTGAACTAAACTCAATTAATATAGGCTGCTCATCAATAATTAAGAAAAAAATATTGGAAAAGAGAAAACTTGGCAAACGAAAAACATGGCAAAGAATAAGGACGTCAGAGGATAAAATGAACCTAAATAAAAGCCACAAGGTAACCTAAAACATTCTTTCAAAACATGAACAACAAGGTGGTACAACATAATCTCTCAATCCAACGAATACCATGATTTTTTTTTATGTAAAAAAATCATGATATTACTGTAAATCTATAATAAATAAGAATTTGTCTAATTGCTTACAATATCCACCAACTGTAGTACGGAAGTATCTTTATCAAACCAATAACCATGATCTATCCACTGTCGTAATAACTCCACAGGAGGTTGCGCTCCCCATGTCTCTTTCTGCGGCATTCCAACGTCATCAACAAATAGAATGCACTTCTTCCCCATCGAAGGGCCAAAAACTCCTCGCCTCCTTTTATCGAGCTTCGACATCACAGTTTCTTGTGTCTGGAATAGATTAAAGTCTGTTATTCACGATTAAGATCACCAGTAAAACCAAATTTTACCAGTGCAGACGTGGTTCGAGCGCTGAAATTAATTACGTTAGGCAAATACTTTTCTTTGGGCATGTTGAGAAGGTGATCCAGGACCACCGCCGTCTTCCCCGTACCCGTGGGACCGACGAACAAGACGCCCATGTTGTTGGCGAGGCAGGTTTTTAAGAAAAACTTTTGGCAACAAGATTGGTTGGTTTGGATGATTAACTCTGTAGCCTGAAATTGAAATAACGGAGATTTATTTCAAACACACCCGGAATTTTTAGGAATTTTAGAATAAATTCATCATATCTGTGACGTCACTATTTGAAATAAAATAATTCTGAATCATTATATTCAAGTTATAAATGAAATTTAATTGTATGGATCGTTAGAATGATTGGGCATCCTTGTAACAATCGAGTTATCTGGAAGTATCGAGACTATATTAGTAATTATTGAGCATAATTCTTTTATTTATTTATTTAATACGATATCCAGCTGGCGAATAGCTACCCAAATATAGAACAAGGAAAAAATATTGTATATTCAATAAAAATTAAAATCAACAATAACAAATAATATTACAAGAGTAGGTGGTACTGATAAAATTCTCTTTGTGAACATGCATTCTCTATAATTTTTTCAAAAAATAAAACCCGCCACGGGTAGGATTAGACATCTTCCCTGGATGGAAACCGAACGACAGACAGCTGTTTCGAACTTATTACTTCTCATCAGTGCCGTACACGATACGCCGATCCAGTACATACGCCGATCCTTATATGTTACTGACATAGATCGTATTGATGTAGATGTATACCCCGCGGATTTATTTCGTCATTTGTCCTGGATCGACGTACTGTGTACGGCACTGATGAGAACTACTAAATTCTAAACAGCTGTCTATCGTTCGGTTTCCATCCGGGGCAGATTTCGAATCCTACCCGTGGCGGGGTTTATTTTTTGATTCCTTGTCTGATCGTGCAGAAGCACGAGAAACGGGTCGAGAATCGCATTTAGGTATAATTCAATGCCTGACGGGGCTCTAGCCCGAGGAATAGTTGTGTCCTATAGCGATTATATAATAGCCTTGCTATTCGAGAACCACTTGATAACCGCTTGGCGGTTTGGTAGTTCCTTTCTCGATTCTCGACTTTATCGTCTATAATATTAACAGTGAATTAAATAAAATCGTTGAAATATTTTCAAGTTGGCGAATATGAACATTGAATGTAAAACTCTACACAACAGATGCGTGTTCAAAACTGGATCTTACAAATTTCGTGTAAATGGCACGAAGAGTGTCAACATTGCTGAATTCCTTAGAATTTCCGCATTACAAAACCCATAATTTTTAGTGCATTAAGAGTTGTTGCCAATATGAAGCCTTGCAGCTTGCAAACAAATAACTATTTTAACTCTCTGGTGAACGTTAAAATATTACATTTTTCTATGTTCAATGATATTTTTTAATATAATTGAAAACACCAATTATTTAGTTTATTTAAGATGTTGTAAAGACTTTCTTAGTTTTCTAAACATATTATTGCAAAACTATGTTTAGATCGTCAGATATTATAAAACTTCCACAATCTAATCCTTATAATACATTCAACAAAAAGGTTAAAGAGAGGTGGTCCAAGTATAGATCCTTGAGGTATATTGATTTCTATAAAAAATCAGCAGACTTGAAACCACGATGCTATACATAAAAGTATCTGTGTCTTGGATAATATTTAATGTATTCTAATAATTTATATGATAATCCGAAAATATTAATTTATGAGAGTAAGTTCATATATCGCTTCAAGATTATGGTAATAGGCTAAGTAATTTATGTCATATTTTGTCAAATATCTGGAAAATGTTTGCAGAACTTAATTGCATATCTGTCTAAGTGTTTTTCTAGAGATACCACTAGACATAATAAATATGATATTTTTTAACTAATGGCAAGATTGGTATGGTTTGCAAATACAAGTACCTCGGAGTTATATTTACGTCATCATTATTTTTAGGCAAATGGCAGATGTAACAATGGCCAATAGGGAAGCAAAGTGTATTAAGAGCAGTATTTATTATTAGTAATTGTGAAATGAAAAATAAACACTTGGGCTTCTCAATATTTAATTATTAAGTCATAAATTCTATTACTCACAGTGCACCTATCTGGACAATTCAATATCTGGAAATATTTGAGCGGGCACAAATACAATTCTTCAAAAGACTTTTACCGTTGCCAATAAATGATAACCAGATTTCTTTATCAGATTTGAATGTAGAGTAGTGAAAATTCCTCTAGTCATTTTTAAGTTAGTTATTAATCATGTAGTTGTTGAAACTCAATGAATCGTATCAATGAATAATAACAGATATCCTAATGCTATAATAGGCCTAAAGAATTATACAATGATGCTGATCTCAGATATAACTAGATTAAATAGGTCGCTTCCTTTTTTATATATTGCGAACATATAGAACAATGTGAAAATATACCTTTGACAAGTCTGAAGAAGAACCATTTATGCATTGAATATAAGAGTTTCTTGTTCAAATTGGGCTGTAATACGTTCGCACACTCCTGCACCTGTACAAGAATATTTTCTATTCCCCCAACCCTCAACTTATAAAATATAAATATCTAAAATATAAAACGCACACCTACATAATAATAATTATTTCTCAATTACAGGTATCTCATAATCAGTATATACGATTTTCATGTACTGTATACTAAAAGCTCTAGCGAAATATGTACTGTGTGTAACCTGAATATACCAGAAACATTGGAACATATTTTTTAGAGTATCCGAGTCACTACAAACAGTGGACTCTGTACACATACGGCAAGATATCTTAAGTGACAAGGGCAAACAGTAATACTTATAGTAAAATTTAAGAATGTTTTAGAAAAAGATTAAGATTTTACTGCATACAGGCACGATTGTAGTGAATATATTTTTACAGATCTATTAGGGAATTTCAAATTTTAATTATGCAACTATTACATCATTAGATGTTGAACGGTCGTACTTTTAATATAAGAATATATTTTCATTACTAAGAACAATTGCTCGATTAAGAAATCGTAGAAACATGCCTGAGACGGTAGATTTTTCATAGCAGGCAGGGTAGGTGTTGCAATGTTTTATAAAATATAACTTATAATACTCATTACGTTATTTTATATTAGCATACCTACTATTAAGTGCACGTTTATATCACGCGGGCCAATTTGTCCGCTCTAATTATTATTATCGATTTCTTAAGTCTGTAATTAGTTAAGACCATTAATTTTCTATCTATAAAACTGTTATGCATTTGAATAGTTTGCGATTAAACGAAAGAGGTGTAGAAAATTTATTAGTGACTTCCTCTGAGGGCACTCCCTGAGTATGTTTATCTGGAGATCTACGGATCTTTGATATGTATATAGTTTATTTCATCGCTATTTGCCAAATAAAAAAACTCTTTTATCTAGCCGATAAACGGAACAGTCCACCTGAGCCTAGCCATAAAAACAAGCCACGGTATGTTTTGAGATTTTTTATTTGGCAAATAGCGATGAAATAAACTATACATCTATTATACTAACAGGATATAAATACGACATACTGAAGTCTGGAAATCCCCCACTCTAATACATATCTGTGTCAAGCTATATATCTTAAGTGGTTCTTTAAAGCATGCTCTCTATAAAAATAACGATAGTTTTACCTTAGCATTGGCAGGTATCTGCTGGATCTTCTCAACCGTATCTGCCCAATTAACCCAGGTCCCATTATTCTTCTTGTCGTAGATCCAATCGAAGACTATGGCCTTCTCGGGAAATATCTGACCTTTGTTCAATTTGAACGATTTCGGCTTGGGATAATTTTTGTTGTCGCCGTTCAACAGCTTCCTATAGAAGACGTCGAAAGATTTTTGCCCGTCAGACGAGAGAGTCGATCCGAGACCCCAGGCCAGACAGAAAAGTAGAACGCTCTGCAACCAGACGGTACTCACTTGATTCTCTTCTTTCAGCAGACAAGTGAAGAGACGAGTGAAGGACTGAAACAGTACTTAAATCACAGCTGACTGTAGACAGTTTTCTTTTCAATCTCACATGAAACAGGTGGTTGTCCGATGTTGTCATGAACTTTTTGCAGAAGAGATTTATAAACTCGAGGCAAGCAGGCACCAACCATTCTATGCATTCTGACAGTAATTCTAACTGTTCCGGTAATAAGAATTTTTCTAAGGTTGCCATGTACGAATCCATCAACGGCTTCCATCCCAATAGGGCTGGCTCCATGTAGATCATTCCGCATCTTGAAACTGTGGCTGGAGAGGCCTGTTCCAAGTCGGCCGATTCGAAAATTAGATTCATTTGTTTGGACATCTGAAAATATTGTTAAATTGTAAGTTATAATGAAGTTGTAAGAAATAAACCAATGAATAATTATGTCTGTTACAGTTACTGTCTAAAGTTACTGACAATGAGATAAGAAGTGCGATGTTTTGCTACCGTAGAACTCTCATCATATCAACTATGTTTCTTTATATATAAATTGGGATATACGTGGTGCACAAATAAATGAGAATATAGACAAATTTTTTATACAATAATTTTAGTAATTCGATCAAATACTTATTATATTATTTATATTTTACACAAGGTTATAAATTATATAATATGCATTTTCAAAAATCTTTATTTATTGCAATAAATAAAGCATGAAAGTATAGAATTTATTTTATTAGATATAATTTATGAATATGAGAGGTATTTCCATATCTCCTGAAACCATATACAATGCACAGGATGGGAACCGTGAGTAGGAAGGTAAGGGACCTGAATAAACTCTCAAGAAAGCTAGCTAAGGAGAGACTCCTATGGATGCCCTCTGACAGTACTGGTGTCCACTTCCTGTTTGACAAGAAATATAAGATCACCCTCACCAGTAAGACCGACTGGATGGACGATCGAGCTGGATTGCCGCTCAATGGAGATATCTGGTACACGGATGGAGCCAAGAGTGGGAACAGAGCGGGTGCGGGGGTGTATAGGCGACGCGACAGGATAGGTAAAACCTTCCTTTTGGGCAAATACACTACCGCACTCCAGGCCTAGCTAGTTGGAATTACATACGGTGTTCTGGGGGCCGACCAAAATCGGACCCAGGAGAAGGTATGTATCTGCTCGGATAGCAGGGCGGCGTTGGCAGCCCTGAATTCAGCAACGACAACGTCGAAACTGGTCTATAATTGCTATGAAGCATTGAACCACTTGGCAGGGAAGGGACCGGTGGAACTCTTATGGATACCTGGGCATAATGGCATTAAGGGAAATCTAATTGCAGATGACCTTGCCAGACTAGGTGGGGACCAGAGTAAACTTCTATGGACCAGAACCTGCAGTGGGAGTAAGTTGGAATCTGATCAGAGACCGCATCAACGGCTGGACAAGAGACCAGCACAATAAAAGATGGAGAGGAGTAACGGGTTGTTGAATAACCAAACTCTTCATCGAATACTCAGATATTGAGAAATGGGCCCGATAATTCATTAAATTGAACAGGCACAAAGCCAGAACCCTGTAGAGAATCATAAGGAGCCACAATAGTAGTCTAAATGCATATAAGTACGAGCTGAGGATGACTAACAGCCCGGCCTGCAGATACTGTAAAGAAGACGAGGAAACCTCGATTCAGGTTCTTTACACCTGCCCCGCACTGGAGAAGAGGTACTTTATATTAGAGACCCCTGTTATCCTAGAGGAGGCGAGGCTTAAAGCTGGGGACGTGACTAAATTGCTTCTTTTATGGGATAGCATTTTTGGATAATGACCCGGATAAGAGGGGATCGCCAAGGGACTACCCATGCGATCAATGGTTGATGAGGCCCAAACCCATATAACATAATGTAATAATGTAAAAACTTATGTCAATGCTATTAAAGAATTAACCAATTTGTGAAAGAACATTATACATATTTTCGGAATTTCTAATATTTATCTATAGATAATTCCATAAAGATATGCCAGTTCTAAATAGTATATATAATGCAGTAGTTATTAGTATAATTACTGAACAGATATAGCAAGAAACCGAGTTCATTTCTCTAGTTTATTCTTATTTTAAATGATATTGTATCATATTATGACTAACGAAATATGTACTATGTGCAACATAAATCCAGAAATCCTAGAACATATTTTATTTCAGTATTATGACTATTATAGGTCATGAAATTAAGAATATTTTGGAAAACTAATTCACTTATAGATAACTTCACCAATATCACAATTCCTAAGGTATAATTGATGTTTGGCTATATTCTGCAGTTAGATACTAAAACTTCGCTATTGTATAGTAAATGAATAACATTCGAGTGCTTTTCTCTACTTATTTTCTCTTTACTTTTCTTTTGCAAATATTCAACATACATATTTATATGTATATATAAATACTGTTCTATTAACTATCATATTTGTAGTTTAAGAATATTCTCAAGTTTAAGAAGAGCTCCTTCATGTAAGCAGATTTATAGAATTTTAAATTAAATAAACGATTACCGTTAATTACAATGTTTTCTAACAGTTCAGTTTATTATAAATAACGTGGCATAAAATAAAAGGAGGAAAATACTGTTATTTACCTTCAATGCTATCCATATTGAACTCACTTAGTAAGGGTTACTGAGAATGCTGCATGCCAAGCTATATTCCATTATTTGACTCTTGAGATACAATAATTATATTATATGTATATTTATATGTACTCGTACTTATCTGGAACACCAAATAAGCAACGCATACTGTAATCTATGTAGATCTTGTAAATCAGAAATTGTAATACGTTTTATTCAAAAAATCCGGGTTAAAATGTATTATATAGGCAATTACTCTTAGGCTTCATTGACAATATTTTCAGTGTGAACATTAGATATTTGTTTAGGGTCAAATAAAACACGTAGGGCCCAAAACCATCAGGCCCACTTAAAATATTGTTTTAAATACAATCATTAAATACATAACGCATTGGATTGCACAAAAATTACATAATATTATACTTGTCACCAAACAAGATGCCATTAAGCTTGTTTTCTAAAAACCAAAGTAATAGTTAATCAAAATTGCATTGTAGCCAAGAAGTTATTTTCTATGTATTTTATTTCCATCAGATCGTCTGCATATAATAAATATAATATATCTAAGGTATCTGTTATATGACTATAAATTGATATGCACTCATTTTGTGGATACACCGATTATAGGTTTTATTTTATAAAATTATAACGATCTGCCGAGCTATTGCGATAAATACGAGTAGTAAATATTATTTATCAGCACTGAATGTTTTGTTGTTATAATGCAATTACAGTAAAAGAATACGACTGTCATTCAAAAAAGTGAGGACTATTGAAATAATAATTTTAAATAAATGGCGGAGGTGCCAATGTTATCAAATATTTTCAGTACCGTCATTTGGGGCGGAATTGATCAAGAAAATATATTTTTGTCGTTTTTTTTCATAAGTAAAATTGAATTAGTAGAGAAAAAGTATTTAGGCACGTAGAAAATAGTAATACGAATAGAATTGTAAAATATTACTGCCTCATATTTTCAAGTATAGCCTGTATACGGTAAAAAAGTCGTGAACAATCTCATACATGCTTTGGGGTGAAATTGTTCACACCCAATAGAATGCATACGCCGCAAGCAAGTAAAACGCGAAGTGATCAATCTCACCGGCACTTCTCTATTCCAAATACTTTAAAAGTTATGATATTTTTTAAAGTTCGGGGTGACTTAGATCAGTGAGGATGAGATTGATCAGCATATGTTATTTAACATAACTGACCATTTTTTTACAAATGAAGACAAGTGTATCACTACAAACTATTTATTTATCAACAATAACAATATTATCTTGTTGTATATATGTTAAAATATAAATGAAAATTAAAATTCTGACAAAGAGAAAACACTGCACTTTGTAATAGCTTATTTCATTTCAAATACGTCAACCACTTTCTGGAAACTGTATTTAATCGAACCATCAACATTGTTTATGGAGGGATTTGGTAAAATGGCTAATATATCAGACATATCTGACACAAATTCATCATCCTTCTGAACAGTGTACAATTTTTTTGATTTGTCCAATGACTTCATGCCTAATAAATCAACTTATTTTTTTCCTTCTTTGTTCTCTGTCACCTTCTGTACAATAGCTGCATAACGATATAGTTTTTTTCTAGATCCTCCATAAATCTGAACCAATACGAATTTTCCAGCTACAACTTCATTGTCTTGTGGTTCAAAATATTCCGTTTCTGCACGAACATCGCCATTTTCATCCTCTAAAGAATCATGATCATGATCAATCTCGCCCCATACATACGATCAATCTGACCCCATGCAATAAAACGCCAAGTTTTGTGGAATATAATGAACCGATTGTTTCCGGCCAGACATGTGAAGGTCACGAAGCATGAACAACTGTGTAAATTTCATTAGAATAGAAAAAATCTCATTGGATTATAACTTACCGGACAAAGTTCTAAGGGTTAACTTTCACAGAGTAACACCACTTTATAATATACTGCCGTTTTCTTACTAAATATGAAGCAGCTAGATGTTTATGTGTACACATTGCCGTCGGCCATGTCTCTGATGTCACCTAGCGGTAGAAATTGGCGCGTTCAGATTTGTGGTTATGGCGCTAAGTTTAAATGTTCAAAACAGTGATTTAGTGGTCAATCTCGCCCCGGAAGATCAATTCCACCCCAAATGACGGTAGTTGATTATTAAAGTTAAATTTAAATAGTTAACAGAATATAATTAATAAGGAGGTAATGTGTGGGCTTATGTATATTTAGGTGGTATTCTTATTTATTTCCTAACAAATATATTATTTCCTAATAAATAACTATAAAAGTTATTTTGATCCGCATCTATTAGAAATACGGATAGCCGATCCTTCTTAATTTTATGCTTTATTTATTTAAATGTTTTGTCATTAAAAAAGAACATTTGAAAATCTAAACTATTGTTGCGTCCAAGATAAGATCGCATCTGTTGAACAAATGATTTAAATAAATGGCGGATGCGCCAATGTAATTATAATAATGTAAGTAGGTATGTAGTAAATAATAACTAATATTTACTACATACCTACTGATCAAGATATTTAGATTCCGATATTTAAATACCGAATTCATGGTTTCACTTCAAATAATTAAAACCCAATAGATTAAGTTGCCCACAGCACATTTGTATAGATTATGATTTAAGATATGGCGGCCTAGATTATAAACCTTTAAGGAATAGTGAACCCTTTGCATGTATCAAACTTTAAGATCTGATCATTTGGATCGACTGC
The DNA here is from genome assembly GCA_037954035.1 of Rosalia funebris. Classification (NCBI taxonomy): domain Eukaryota; kingdom Metazoa; phylum Arthropoda; class Insecta; order Coleoptera; family Cerambycidae; genus Rosalia; species Rosalia funebris. The sequence goes on from JAZFAV010000021.1 coordinate 19,007,530, forward strand.
CTATTAGTGACGCATCATTTTTAGCAGCCTTACATAAAAGCAATAGTAAATCCTCTATGTTTATGCTTACAGAATTTCTAATTTTGGCTCTAGCCTTCTGCCTACCAGATAGTAGTATTAAAGACTTTAAGTCATCAGTACATAGATTATGTTTTTTATTCATTGAATAATTCAGTTTATCTCCAAATTAATTTTTTAATTGGGTTGAACTTATCTGGTCTGCGTTAAAACTAGAATAGACATTGAATTTAAAATGATTCTTACAAAATGCTAAATATTAATCCAAATCAGCGGCTTAAATTAATAGTCATGGTCTCAGTATATATGAAGTATATCTACTGAAGACTGTGTCTATCATTAAGTACTACCTTTTAGCAATAGTCTGTTAACAATTATTTTAAAATTTTAGAGACTAGAGATTTATGTTAACCCGTAATATTTTAATTGAGAAGTAAAATTTCATGATTGATATCAAATGCCTTCGGAAAATCTAAAAATGTTAACGTCGTTAATTTCTTATCATCCCATGACTTGGCATCATTGGCATAACATCATTGGCAGTACTGCTAGCTCTCCTAAATTCTGAATGCTGGATGATCGTGATGTAAAGTTGCCAAGTTTGAAGTATCACTAGTGTCATTAAGGTTATGATTAGATATATAAATTTCCCTCGAATATCTGTTATAAATATCACAAATAATGTACGGAGACCATTTTCAACGTTGTCATTAGTAAAATATTTTTTTCTATAAGCTGACCTGGAAAAATGAATATTTATTTTGTTTAGTGTCTCTCAACAGTCCAGTTTATTATGAAGAACCTTCTATAAGACGAGTAGAATATTGTTATTTACCTTCAAGGCTAACCATACTAAACTCATTCAGTAGGTGTTGCTGAGAATACCAAAGACCAAGCTATATTCCGTGTTGCAATTTTAGAAATCTTCGTGGAATATTTTTTAAAATATTTATTTATATATATCGTAATTGACGCATCAAACAAGCGATGCATTTTCTAACTCAGATCTTATAAGGCAGAAATTGTAATACGTTTTATTCACAAAGTTCGGGTATATATATACTATATAGCCAACAGTTTTTAAAAACCTTACTGGCAATATTTTCATAATGGCATAATAAATACATAATGTCAGCATTATGTATTTATTTAGGCTTCCAAAACTCTCAGGTCCTTTAAAAACATCGTTTTATACTTATTAACAAACTGTCATTAAGAGAAGAAAATGCCATTAAAAGAGCTTCCATTTAAGCTTAGTTAAATTTAAAGCATTAAATGCTTTATCATTATAACATACTCATGTAAAAAAAACTGCTACTGTCATTCAAGAGAATGAGACTGAGATAGATTTAAATAAATGGCGGAGGCGCCGATGTGATTAAATATTCTTGAATAGTTGACTATTAAAGCTAAATTTCAATAGTTAGCAGAAGATAATTACTAAACAGATGTATACTCACTTAGGTGTTATTCTCATTTATTTCCTAACAAATAGGTGGTAAGCTATTTTCATCCCTGTCTACGGGAAATACGGATAGCAGATTCTTTTTAATTTTATACATTCAGTTTGTTCAAATGTTTTGTCGTTAAAGTAAAAATTTTAAAATCTTAACTATTGTTGCCGTTCAAGAGAGGATCGTGTTTGTTTAACAGACCTTTTTTAAGAAAAGGCGGAGGCGCCAATGTGATGTCTTATCCTTAAGTAGTTGATTATTATTTACAAATATACTTAAATTCAGACAATCAGCAAAAGATTTACTAAGAAGAAAAGAGAATTATTACCTGAATAATTTCCCCAGACATAAGACACAACTTCTTATTATCGTCTAATACTGTATTCATGTTTTCAATCCAAACGGCGTCCACGGGTCCATCGAACAGGATCCATTTCCTGTCGAGGGTGATACTGCTGGCGAATTCTCGAAACGTCGTAGCTAACACACCGTCGGACCATTCATGGGACGATGGGTCAAATTGTCCATAGAGCTGTCCCATCGAAATGGCTTTCGGGTTGATTATTCTATAGACGACCTGATTCTCTTTCATCTGGGCTTGTCGCTTGAGGGCCAATTTTCCCAGTCCGTCAGCTAGACTCTAGAACATATGCAATGTAAGTATTATTTAATATAATAAACATTTTGACTGGGCAGAGGGAAATTTTTAAACCACTGAAGTGGGGAGATATACTCCACCCCATTTGCACATGCATATTTTATGTGATGATTGCAATTATTTTGTATGAAATACAAAGTAAGACATTTTTTAACTAATTACGCAAATATACATTCCACTAATTCATAAATCCTTACTTGATATGCACACGTTTTGCCTCCCATGGGTCTCCCGACGACCATAAGACCGTGCCTGACTAAAATCATCTCATAGAGCTGCATCGTCTTCTCGACGAACCAGGGAGTCGGCTGGAGATTTCTCCTTTTTATTTCGTTTATTAAATTCTCGATCAGTTCCGCTCTTTCAAAAACCGGCACTTCAACTCCAGGAAACAGATCAGCGTATATACCCACGAAAAGAGGTACATCCTAGAAATTCCGTTCACAGTGTATACAGTGAGCACGTTAAGCAACAAATTCGAATAAGTATCTACCGGGCGAGTAGGAATATAATACTCGGAGGGGTCGATTTTGTTTTTTAGTTGCGTATTTTGTGATGTATGTATATGTTTTTAATGTCATTACTGTTGGAGTCATGACAAGTGGATAGTTTTTTCTGCAATAGCAACATCCTTATCTGATATTATCATTTAAAGAAGCGCAGTTTTTTACTTAGGGTGCGTGAATTCTGTGGTAAGTTCCTTATAACAACTGTTTCGAGAAATTAATTAATTTATTCCATCCATTTCCATTTATATCCATTCCTTCCCTTCAACTGATTATAGTAATCTTTTTAAATTCTACTTTTTGCTATTTCTAAATTTTATTGTTTTTAAGTTACTGGACATAACGTTTTTTCAGAACTCTTCTAGTCTTTCTAAGGTTTTGTGTTACTCTTACATTATTTGATTTCTTGTGTTTGTTGATCTTCACACTTTTACTTATCTACTACTGTTACACGTTTACAAAATATGGTGCATTTAATATAAACACGATGAATTGGAATTTAGGTGATTGATTATGGAGATTTGAAGGATCTAATTTTCTATAGAGAGATGCGTACACAAGCTAAGATTTGTGAGTTATTTAATAAGCATTCAGAATGGCCTATTACATGATCATCTGTACGTGAAATATAGATATTTTGGTACTGTACACGAAAATCCTCATAAATCACTTGAAAAATTGCACTGGAATACGAAATGTGTCGATCACCTGTTTTGAAATGCCTTGTTTTATGTACTAAAACCGCAATCAGTCCTTGAAGGTTATTCGTTTTATTCTGACATAATGAAGCTGCTCTAATGAGAGGGACCTCTAGATTCCTATTTCAGGTCTGATGACCAGCATATTTTGAGCCTATTGCTATTGTTCTCCTGCACAAATGGTTATAATAAGGGGTTGATATCTGTTTCTAGTCTCCCGTGGTCCTTATTGCTTCTTTAATGTATTTCTTCTTGGACTGTTGGTATGAGAATGTCGTTGTGTGTTTGGATTATCACGTACCATGGTACCATCAGCTATGGCTCTGAGGATTTTAGATTGTGCCCATCTTATAATCGATACTCTTGATTTACTAGCACAGTCCCATAGTTCTAGACCGTATGTCCATATTGGTTTGATAACAGTTTCGTATATTAAGATTTTATTTTCTAATGACATTTTCGATTTTCTTCCCAGTATCCAGTAGAGTTCTTATTATATTTTTAGACAAGTCTGCTTTCTCTCTTTTTTTTTTGTATGTGATCTTTCCAAAGTAATTTGCTGTCGAGATGAACACCTAAATATTTGACGCATGTTAATGTTGGTATTTCTACATTATTCATAAATACTGGCGGGCTTTGTTCTTTTCTTATAATAAATGTGTTGTGATTTGGTTTTATTAACTTTGATTTTCCATTTCTTAAGCCACTCTTCTAGTTGAAACAGTTGGTCCTGAAAGTTTGAGGGGGTAGTTATTGGGTCTTCGTCTATAAACAAGAACGTTGTGTCGTCTGCAAACATGCTGGTGATAACGAAGTGAGATTTTAGGAGGTCTGAAGTGTAGATTAGATATAAGATGGGTTCCAGAACGCTTCCCTGTGGAACCACAGCTTTGATGTGGCAGTAGTCCGAAGTTTCTCCATTTACTCTTATCCTAAGTTGTCTAGCTGATAAGTACGATTTTAAAACATTATAATATTATATTGGAAGTGTTTGCTTGATTTTATATAGGAGGACGTCGTGCTAAACTTTATCAAACGCTTAACTCACATCTATAAAAATCGCTGTACAGTATTTTTTCTCATCTATGGCTTCATTCATTGCATGAACTATGCGATGGTACTGCTAGATAGTTGAATGTCATTATCGAGAGCCAAACTGATGTTCGGGTATATTTAGAATTAAGTTTATTCGGTGAAGGAATAACTTCTCTAGTATTTTAGAGATGCCTAAAGAAAAATAAATGGCACCTGTACCAGAGTGCTATCAATTCACGAGCTTCGAAAGAATGATTTCGATCACAGACTAGAATTATCTAAATAATATAGGTATTATCGGTCAGTCTGGGGGTAAATTATCTCATAAGTACCTTACAGAGGGTCTTCAATACGTCTAGATTAATCTGGTTTAATGATGTCAGTCGCTTGGATCTGACCTAGATTGCCATCTCGGAGTAATCCGGGCATGCGTTCGATTCCCACATAAGGCGGCTGAGTATGTCTGTATATGTTCGAGTAAATATCGGGGGTTAGATGAAAGAATATCACTAAGCTAAACCCCAACCCCCATAAAAGGAAAGGCGTAAAAGAAGTTAATGATGCACAGATGTAATAATAATCCCAAACCAGGTTGTTTTTTATGGGAAAACCAATTCTTTGTATACATGGTTCAACAAATAGGTAGAATTGCAGCTATTAAGCTCCTAGAAGATACACACAGTTTCTAGGGAAAGTCAATGTACGGGCAGGTACCCCAATTGTACGACCATTTTTAATTGACAGCACTTTAACAACTGAAAAGTATTTAAATTGCTTTTGTAATTGTTGAATTGCATAAGAATATATACACGTTAAATACTGTCACAAGACTTAGTTTTAATAATTCGATAAAGTTCTTTGCAATAATATGAAGAACCGTTATCGAAAGATCAAAAAGCAATGTCGCTATGAACGCTTGGCCACCAGCAGCCAGATATCCCTGTGGTAACTTTTATGACACCTCTTTCTGAAAATTCTTCAAGCCAAAAGGATCGATGAGTCGTCCTTATGTGTACTGAGCATCGGGATCAAACTCTACATTTTGCCTTTTTGCTTTACGTGAGGTTTCTGTTCCCGCCTGAGCTGGCCTTAGGACACTTGCGTTATTTTTTGACAGAAGTACGGCCCCAATCAACTCCAAGTATTTCAACAACAACACGTAGTGGCACTAGTGGCCCTGCTTCCAAATAAGGAAAATCCAAAATACGAGAGAGCAATCAATTTGGGTCATGATATAGAGCCATCATATTATTGACGAATTGTGCATGATTACACCGTAAATACCATCTTTGCTAATAAGTAGATTAGTAGAAAAGTTAATGAATCCAGATAGATAACTAAATCTAACTTCCCTAGTCTATTTTTTGGGGTTATCTTAAATCCAAAGTATACCCTTAATGAATCAAATACTATTATTAAAGCATTAAAAGACAACAATATCAGTATTTACTTCTACATTATCAATGAGAAATAATTTGAATAATTTATTATTTGATATTAATTATTACTATTCCTGATTTGATTAATTTGCTAAATTAAAATATTCTTGTTTCTCAGGTAATTGTTATGTAACCTAGAAACAAAGAATTATATCATACGTAAAAAAATGTACCCATTCAAATGGTATTATTAAACAAGGAGGTTACTATTTAAAGAGAAAACTCGACCGATAACTCTAAAGAACGTCATCAACAATTGTTGATGTATTACCTCCAACAATGATGACGTAAAAAATATATGTATACGAAAAAATACTCATTTGAAAATCAAAATCGAGCTGTCCAAACTTCCTTCTTCTACTTGCCTGGTAATGATATTTTGTTCGAACTTGTTGCTCTATAAGAAGTATATTATTATATTAATTGTGGTAACCTGTGCAAGGAACTTGGGCATGTTGACGTCGATGATGGCTCTCAGCACCAATTGGGCCTCTCTGCTCTCCGGATATTGCCTTCTTAGAGCTCCGGCAGCTAGAAGTACCGACTTGACTGCCCTCATGCCATAGTCGTAGTGATTTTGAGATGACAATTGTTCAGAGCAGAGTTTGTAGGTATGGACGATTTTCTGAGCCAAACTATAAGAATCATAACAAAATGATTGTAGTCAAACAATTTGCATTTATTATATGAATTGTCGAGTATGTGAAATCGGAGATGGATAATTACTTGAAACAGGAACCTTAATAGTACTGTTTTATGTTACTATTTGCTATGATTCCTCTAAGGATAATAAAGTATTTTGTAACTCGTTGTGGTAAAAGAAAAGTTTTGCTTAATTACTATGGATAATTTTTAATCTGGCTTCGTTTCAGTATCTTGAAGTTTGTCTGCTGTTTTTGTTTTTTTGGAATGGCAACTGATTCTTCAGCATCGAAGTGTAAAACTAGGAACTTAATGAAAATAGTACTAAAACGCTCTCCAACCATATTCTTCATCTAATAGAATTCGGCTGTGGAGGAATAACGGGACACTGTGTATAAAATTCCTGAGAGAGTTTGGGAGATTTGAAAAAGCCGACAATCGTGTAAGCCATTAATGTTTCTACATCCGGATAACTTGGTAATCATGTCGTCATTTCTATCCGGAAATGATTTTTGCATATAACCGCAAAGCCATCAATAAGAAACAGTAACACAAGAGGCTCAATTCAACGTATAAATGCTAAAACAATTCAACGCAATACAACGGCATATAACAATACACCGGCAACGCAATGACGGTCTGTGCAAAGCGATTAGAGAATTGTTATTTACAATTTTATAAAATCCCGAAAATTTAGTTTCACCAGGACAGTGCCACATGCTACACTGCATGTGGCACTATATACAGGTAGAGTATTGCCCTTTTAAAAACTGTCTCTCCTAACATAATACTTTCTCGAAATTGTAACCTGTTCTTCAAGTTCGCCCGATTTGTTTCTCTGAGACTACATAAAAGAACGTGTACAAAATAAACCGCAAATACTTCTGGAACTGAAAGACGTTAAATACGAAATTCGAGCAATACCAATAGAAACGTTGATGTCAATGATGAAGAATGTAGTAGTTATAGTTAGACTGTGTGAACAAGAAGATGGCGATCACCTGCGAGGCGTTATTTTTCATAAATGTATCTCCAGGGAATACACTTTTTGTTATCGTTTGAAAAAATATTATACTGAACTGAATAAAATAAAATATTTAAAAAATTAATGGATTACCTACTTTTGGCTCACTATGTAGTATATATTTTTAATTTCAGAAAGAATCGTTCTTTTAAAATATTAAAAGATACCCTATAAATCTCTTGATATTTAAAAATATATTGAAAAAATGATACATTATTACTTTTATTCTTTCGAAGATTTAAATCGTAATACATACCTGATGTTATAATTAAATGTTTTCCACTAATATTTAATAAATTCGAATAGTATTATCAGGGAAAAACATGAATAAACAGTAGAATAAAACTGTCAAATACAATGAAAATAATGTTAATGAAAAAATTTTGAAAAACATTGGATGTGAAATTAATTCATAAAGATTTGAATTCAGTAGTGTGTACATCATCCTCTAGTCTTATCACTGCTTCCATTCATCTGGACATGCTATTGATCCAGTGATCAATAGTTTTCTAAGGAATATTCTCCTATTCGACAAAAACGATTTGTTCCCTTAAGACTCATAGGGGTAGGTATGTGGCCTACGCGCCTAACTGTTTATTTTAGTACATCCCATAGATTATCTGTGGGATTCATATCTGGCATTCTTTGTGGCTAATCCATGGAATGAATATTCACAAATCGAAGGTAATCCAGTATCTCACTAGCACAATGGGCCGAGCGTTATCATGCGTAAAAATAAAATTGTTCTCGAAGAACGAGGCAAATGGCATCATATATTTCTCTACGATGCTTTCTACGTAGAAATTTCTATTCATGAATCTTCTCCGTATAGGAACCAAACCAGTGTAAATATCGCGCAAACAAATTCCTGTCCAGAACATTATTGATCTGCTAAAAAATAGAATCCTCTGAGAGATATTGCAGGCAGCAAAATTGCCTGCAAGGTTTCCTGGCATCCGCCAGACTCGTTAACATCCATTTATATTCTCTGGTGAGCAGTGGTGCAATATCTGGTCTTTTACTATCCAATCCTGTTTTATTAAGCCTTATTCTGACTACTGCTCTAAGAATTGCTACATTTCGAGCTCTGCTTGGCCCTAAAATGACAGAATGCCTATTTCTTAAGGCGACTTGCTCATCTCTAGCATCTGTAGACTTCTTTCCACCTTGTCCTGGTGTTCTGCAATACCTTCCAGATTCATTAAAATGTTTAACTGTTCGACTAATTGTTTATTGTCTGACTTCTAATAAATTAGTCGCATATCGTTGCCTACGTCTCTCGTTAACCGGAGTTATCGCTCTCACTGCTTCATCTTCTCTTAAGCTGCGTGGATAATTTATTTCTTCTATTCTAAATATACTGGACAAAGTGTTTCACTCACTTGATGGCATTACATTAAAGAACTCATTAACGTAACTGAATCTATTACTTTTTACAAATCAATTTAAACAACGTTAAATGTATTATTAACAAACAATTACAAAATATTAAATTTAAATCTATAAACTACTGCAATTGTTTATCAGTAATGATAGAGGATATTCTAGGCCACCTATATACAATGTTTAAGGCTTTAAAACTTCAAAAAATTATAAGAAGTAATGAAAAGCTTTTCTGATGTGTAAATTTTGTCCAGGAGTGTATATGCAAATAAAAATTTGATAAGACTTATACAACCTACACGATATTCTATTTAAGGATCCTCATTACTTTTTATTCCAAATGATTACCGAGATATATGATCTTGAAATCGGATAATCCATTGGCAATCGCCCTGTATTCAAAACTAGAATGTACTATAAAATTTTATTTCAATATAGTCATATTTAGAATATAGTCACATTTATAGCCATATTTAGTCATATAGTCATATTATTTCAATATAGTCATATTTAGAAATCAAGTAAAAACTGTAAGAGTTATCCAGGAGCAGATGTAGACAGCGACCACAACTTGGTAGTCATGAAAGCTAGATTAAAGTTCAAAAATCTGAAAACCCGGAAGGATAAGAAACGTATAAATGTAGACATATTGAGGGATCTGAATATGAAAGCTAAGTTCCAGGAGAAAACAGATCAATTAATAAATAAAGCGAGTAATGACGAAATCAAGAACGCAGAAACTGAGTGGGAGGGTATCAAGAATAGTCTATATTCCGCGGCTACGGACGTTTTAGGACACGAGAAAAGGGAAGCTAGGAAGCCCTGGATAACGGACGAAATCTTAAACCTAATTCAAAAGAGACGAGGCAATAAGAACAGACGAGACGAGGAAGGACTGAAAACTTATAAGGCAATAAAGTGGGAAATCATTAGAAAATGTAGAAAAGCGAAAGAACAATGGATAGAGAATAAATGCAAAGAAGTAGAAGATAAGCTGCAAGTAGGTAAGATCGACGAGGCTTACAAAATAATTAAGAGGAACTTCAGGGATATAGGAACAATAAGTAGAAACGTTAGGAGTCAAGTAAAATAAATTGGGATGGAAGAAGCGATAATAACATAAAACAAAGAATAGCGCAGGGTCGAGTAGTTTTTAACAAAAAGAAATCACTTTTATGCTCGGGGGTAATAAACTTAGAAACAAGGAAGAGATTTTTGAAAACATATGTATGGAGCACGGCACTATACGGTTGCGAAACCTGGACGGTAGGGAAAGCAAGTAGGAAGAAATTAGAAGCTTTTGAGATGTGGTGATGAAAATACCGTGGACTGATAGGGTTAGAAACGAAGAAGTATTGGAGAAAGTCAGCGAGAAAAGAAGTATGTAGAAAAACATAAAGAAGAGAAGAGATAGAATGGTAGGCCACTTGCTGAGACATGGGGGAATAGTCCACGATATTTTGGAGGCAGAAATAGGAGTGAAGAAAGGCAGAGGTAGGCCTAGATTAGACTACTGCTCGCAAGTAGTAAGAGATGTAGGTTGTAGCACAATTATCGAAATGCGTAGGTTAGCACAAGATAGGAGAATCTGGAGGTTAGCGTCCAACCAGTCTTAGGACTGATGACCTCATGATGGTGATAATCATATTCTGTTGTATAGTCTACAGCAGACGGTATTCTTATACATTGCCAATTTATGACTATGGTATTACAATAACCATAATTGTACTGTATATATTTTGATCTTCTTAACTTACCTGTGAGCTTCTACAAATCCATACGAGTACAGGGATATCTCACCAATTAAAGCATAGTCAGGCACCATCATGGCCACAGTTCTGAATAAAACCTTCAAATTATCTGGCAACTCTTGTCGCCCAGCATAGCTAAAAGTTGGTATAAATTTAAAATCTGTCTTGTCTAAATAATAACAAAATATCATATGTGTGGACTATACCCTGGATTCATTGTGATGAAACAAGTGCAAGTGGGATCCAAGGTGATTTCGGTACCCTCGAAAACAAACTTCTTTAGTTTGGCGGCTACGGCAGTTTGTATACTCAGTATTTGTTGGGCTACGACTGACAGTACCTCCAGTTCTATCCTGTTGAACTCGTCGAAACAAGCCCACGCTCCGGCTTGAGCTAAACCCTATAGAGGACGCCAAAATAAAATGTTAAGAAAAACACTTCTCTGCCAAACGGATCTAATTCTATTGTTGTACTATTATTATTAAAGAGATATTTTTTCTCGTCACGAAAATAATATATTTCGTATAAAATTATTTTATCTCATTGAAGTATAAAACTACATGGGAAAGTAGTTATTTTAAATATTTCTTTTTAATAATTACATGTTTATTGTGTTTTCAATATATCTTTAATTTAGTATCGCTAAATTTGTCGTTTGGTGGCTATAGTTTTCTATCATAAAAAATACTTCACCTTAAAGAACTTTCCAAGAGCCTTATAATCAAGTCCATCTGAACAGTTGAAGACGACGCACTTCTTGGCCACTGCTTTTGCCAGATCCTTACAAGTCTCTGTCTTTCCTGTTCCTGCTGGACCTTCAGGGGCTCCTCCAAGGTTCAATTTTATAGCCCCTAACAACGTCCTGTACAATATAAGAGAGAAAGTAAGAGACTGGTTTAGATAGGATTTCTCAGTTTTTTGCAACAGAACTGTATGAGGCTCTCTATTTGGTACACACATTCTATGCATCTGGAGACAAACAGTTTTTGCTTAATTAATTAATAATGAATTGATGTTTCAAAAATTAAATCCCAATTTAGTAACATTTACAGTTATTATTGTTTTATTAAACACATTTCATTATTATTCTAGCAATTATAATAATTGCTAGAGATGGGCACCTTCAGCCGTGATACAAGCTGCAGCGCTCTTCTTCATATTTTCTCGCACATATGCAGAAATACCTGGAGTATTTCGTATTCTGTCACATCCTTGAATTAGGCGGCTTCTAAGATCGTCCACATTTTGAACAGAATTTGTATAAATTAATGTTTTCAAGTGACCCCACAGAAAAAATCCAATGGATTTAAATAGCGGGATCTTGCAGGCCACGGTTGACATGGTAAGTTTGTACCTCAACCAGTAAGTTCGATTGTAGAAAATTGTTGGTTTAAAAATTCTCGGCCAGTTAAACTAAAATGTGCGAGAGAACTATCATGCATAAATCAATTTTTATTTCTTAGCATAAGTCATCTAATAAAGTGGGTAAATATTCTTCAAGAAATCGTCTGTATATAGCACCATCAAGTCTCATTGGGAGAAAAAAAGGATCAATTAGAAAATCAGAGATTATTCCCACCCATACGTTTAATGAAAATTGATTTTGATAATGATTTTCAACTATCGCATAAGGATTTTTGTCAAAATTGAATCAAGAATATGCTCTTAAATTTTTGTACTTAATTAGGAAACACCCTGTCCTTGTGTCTTAATCGATACATATATGTATTGATTAAGTAAGACACTGTATACGTGTATACAGTGTCTTAATCAATGTTCAGAAACCAAGTGACCTTAATATTTAGACAACTAGAAATACGCTGTTGGTATTAATTAATTAGAAATTTATTACCCTGCTGTTTATAAATACCAATATTAAATTACATTGCAAGGTAAGTAGTAATATTGATATTTTATAGGTTGTGTCAAGTGTAGAAACTGTGACTTCAAATATTTTGTATTATGTAAACACATAAATAAAAATTTAATGATATAGAGTATAAATAGGGCAAATGTAATAAAAATAATAATAAATATAAATAGATAGTGAAACTATTAAATTAGCAACATAACAGTTTTTTCATTAAACTAATGACAAAAAATATATGTAAAAATGTTATGTACAGTTACAAAAGCAGTATTATGTACATCTACTTTTAAATAAAAATATTTTGAAATATGCCAACATTTTCGAAATTTCAAAACACTTGTCCTAGTTAAATAGCAAATCAAGTGGAATACATTATTTTGAATGGGACATTAGCGAACGTTGTAGCATCTGTGACTTGCCACAACTTTCGCTGGTTTCCTAATAGAATGTAAAATTCTATAGGTATAATAATGCTTAGAGCTTTCTGATTCAGGGTACGCTTGGTACAAAATTCGAAGGTAATTTGATGTTTGGCTCTAGAGATATTTATAACCACAAAAAATTCATCTTCATAATTTTTTCATTTTAAATTAAATACCCTGTATTCAAGAACCAAAATATCGTGAACAAAGAGTCCATTTTTTTAATCGACATTGTATACTCTATGCTCCTAGAGGTCTGCTACCGAAACTGGAATGTCCTATACATACATATTATAAAACTATAAAATTGATGAAAAAAATAACCTGTAACATCTGTCTGTAAGGGGAGTCGCCACAAGACGTCCTACATTCCCTAAGTACTCAAATCCGTACATGACGTCAGTGGTAATCATAGAAACTGTGACAAGGTTATCCCTAAAGTAATATCGCAGTTGGGATATCCAGTTGAAATCGGCCACGGATGCTACTTTTAGTTGCTTCATATTTTTTACTATATCTCGACCTGAAATAAAGTGTTCTATGAGCGGTAAACTTTGATTAGTTTTAAGAATGAGACGAAATAAACTTGTAAATTGATACTCTATATATACTTTTCAGCTAGTCGAATGCATTTATATTTTTTCGTTGTAAAGTGCGTCTAACATTTTAATTAATAAATAATAACTTATCAGTGGAATTTATTTTGTCATCTGTCTTTTGATTTTTGAAAAACTTGCTTAAATTTAATATTGGCATAGCATTAAACTTTTTAGGCAGTGCCTAAGTGTAAAAACTGAGTGTAAATTTTTTTCTGAAAGAAATCATTAGAAAAATCATTTAGATGTTTTTACATATCCGAATTTTATTTTGTGTTTACATTTAGAAATTACTTTCAACCACATGGCTGGGCATGTGTTTTCGATATTTAATGTGAGAGGTGGTAAGGATTTAAGGTGATAAGGAGGTAATGATTTGGACACATTGCAAAATCCTATTGAAATTTTGGAGATTCGAGAGTTAAATCGTGATAAATTTTAAATTATGCAAATAATTTCTCAACAAGATAGTGCTCCTCGTACTATGTGGCTCAGTAAGAGTTTATCTGAATGAAAAGTATCTCAATATTTGGATTGGATACCAGGGTACAATAAAGTGGCCTGCTGTGTGTCCAAATCTAATGTCTTTAGATTTATTTCATGGAACTATTTAAAATCAAAGGTATACACTATGCCACCCGCTAATATCGATGTTTTGACGCAGAAAATTACTGAAGAATATACGTTACTTTCCGCAGAAGAAGTTGAACGTGTGAGAAAAAAGTTATAACAGGATGTTGTACTGTTAGCAAGAGGAGGTGCACATTTTGAGCATTTATTTAGAACTCATTTAAAGATATCTGAAGCTACTTATTTACTATCATGATTTTTTCTGAATGAAATTTATTGTTTTCCATTAGCCTAGAAATTATTTCTAATGTATACCTAAATAAAATTAAAAGAGAAATGTAAAATAGAAACAATGTTCGAATAGTTTTTTAAAATAGATTTCAAAAGAGGTGTTATTACTGTATGTATGTCAATTTTATCTTTATGTCTTTCAGTTTCGATATTAAAGAGGGGAGTGGGGGGTAAAGGGACTTTGGATGCATACTGTATGCATTAAACTAGCAGTAAATTTTCACAGTCTTTATTACATCAAAATTATTTAAAATAATATTTTTTTTAATCTTAACAACAGGCACATTAAGATTTTAAATCTTAAATTACAACATCTCACATTTTACATTAACAACAGTAAATGCTGTAAATCTTTTACAATATCCAAATGCCTTCGCATTTATACTTTTGCATTATCTCTTCTGCAGTTGGTGTTTAAAATACAGAAATAATATATCACTTGTTACGTTTCCTCATTTTTTTGAAATTGAAAGAATAAATGGTCAGCAATTTGTTCTTAATCAGCTGTCAACTTCTTCGATCTTCATTGAGGAATTTTAGAGAACACAAGTTGTATTTAATTGATTGTAAATATGCTCTGAATGATGAGCTCTATGAGCACTACAAAACTCACAAAAACACCTCGTAACTTATTTACGAACACAAGTTGCTAAACAGTCGAATGCTTGGAGCACATGGGTTCCATATTGGTGCTTTGCTTATAATACACAGTTCACACAGAAACTAAATATATGCCTTTTTTAGCTAATTTTTGGGAAACCAGCAAAGTTACCTTCTAATCTTAAGCAGGGTATAGATCCGTTATATAACTTTAATGATTATCCTTATGAATTGAAATCTAGGTTACGAGAAGCTCGTAAAGATGCAAAAAATAACTTGATTAAATATAAAGAGAAACGAAAGGCAAACTACGACAAACAAACAAAAATAAATTGTAAATTATCAAGTAGGAAATAAGGTTATGTTAGGAAATAAACCCTCGAGTAAGTTAGAACCCCTATAGAAAGGACCATATGTAGTTATAGAGGATGAGAGTGCTAATATTGTAATTGAAATGGAAGATAAGTTAGTAGAGGTACATAAGAATAGAGTTAAATTACACCATAGTAATAGGTAGAAAAATAAATTAATTGAAGAGGGATAAAGAAAAGAAAATATATATCCTAATAAACATACATTTTACTTTTTTTCCTTGGGAGATGTGATGAGGTAATTAGATTAGTATTAAGTAAGTAGTTAAGTAATAGTTATCTAGGTTACCTTAACGTTACGTAAGTAGAATATGTAGGTTTGCTAAATATACATAGTTCATTATTATTAGTAAACAGTGGGTTATGTTTAATATTAAGAGATGTTGTAAGTTAAATTCAATAGAAACCATCACCCACTAAGATCCTCGCCCTCGCCTAGATTAACTCGTCCCTCACTCAACGACTCAACCGAACAGAGTGATAATACCTTATTTCGTCCAGAAAAGTCTCTACATTAGTAAACCTTTTCCCACTTCTCCACAAACCAGTTTAAGAGAAGTAAAGGTAACAAATTATGTTAAAGACTGTATGGAGTATTTTCATTTCGAATGCGAAGAGTTTTTAAATGATTTAATTTCTTTGTTGTTGTGTGCAAATTAAATATATTCCTAACCTAAATCAAAAAAGTTATTTTTTTAAAAGATTGATACGTACAGTGCACATCTATGACGATTAAAGCCTCAATAGTAATCTGATTGTTAGGCAACAACTTTCCCTGGACCATCTTCACACACGCTTCGATCTGTTCCGTACACAACTCCTCCTCCTCCTGCAACGTCCCGCTGAAAATTGCGTTGGTCACGTCCGCCGTCCATTCGACGCAATCGACGCACTGCACCACCTGTCCCGGCCAGTTCAAGATCCACGTGCACCTGTCGACCGTCGGATAATTGATCACAGACTCCCTAGTGATGTCCTTCAAGGACTGTATCATTATCGCTTCGACTTGCACCAGCCACTTCTCGACCAGGCCCTTGGCATCCGCCGGTACGATTTTCTCGCAGAAGGGCACCTTCTCTTTCT
The DNA here is from genome assembly GCA_037954035.1 of Rosalia funebris. Classification (NCBI taxonomy): domain Eukaryota; kingdom Metazoa; phylum Arthropoda; class Insecta; order Coleoptera; family Cerambycidae; genus Rosalia; species Rosalia funebris. The sequence goes on from JAZFAV010000021.1 coordinate 19,023,941, forward strand.
CGGCGCTGATCATGCCGACGACCTCTTCCTCGTACGTGAAGTCCAGCTCGTGGATGCCCTCGAAGCACTTCTTGAGGTGGGGTTGGACCCTGAGAGGGTCTTTTGTTTCGGAGAGAATCTCTAGCAGCTCATCGTTAGACAAGAAGAAGAACCTAGAAATAAATAAGGTGGCTGTTGGATTCTGTTCATCTAACTTTACCTCCTGTGATGGGCATTTGCCTAGGAGGTCTAGGACTGGAAAATACAGTCCAAGCATCCCGTCAAATGTCTGGTTACAAAAATACCGTCATTAGTAATTGTTAATATCGAGATATTATTGATTCAGGGTATTATATATAAGAGAAACCCCCGTTAAGTATTAAAAAATAGCGATGGTGCTAGTCCACATATTAAATAGTTAAAAGTCAAGAATGTAGTAGCAGTAAAGATATACTTAAATAAAGTCCATTGCAGTGGTATATTTAAATACTTTTTTGCGATACTTGTATTGTAGGACTTTCATTATACAAACTATACAAAGATCATTGTCACGTACATGGATTTTCAACTCATTTCAAAGTATAGAGTCTATGTGGTTTCAACAGGACAGCCCTAGCTGCACGAGGGATTTGAGATCATGATTATCTAGTGCAGACGCGACGTGAACTGGCAACCGAGACCATGCGATTTAACACCTTTAGGCGTCTTCCTTTGGGGCTATCTTAAATCCCAGGTCTATGTGAATAAACCGCAAATAATTGATGCCCTCAAAGTCAATATAACGAACGACATCCAGCAAATTGAGCCAGATTTATACAACAAAGTCATCGAGAATTGGATCTCCCGAATACGCGCCACCAGGCAAAGCCATGGAGGACATCTGAACGACGTTATAATCCATAATTAATTCCATAAAATATTCATTCAAATGCAAAACAAAAGATTAGATATCTTACATACAATTTGTTTTATCTACGTTTAAAAATCGAGCGTCCTTATTAAAGGACCGTTTACTTACAACATTCACGTTTGCATGATTAAGAAATCTTCTTGTTTTAATTATAATTAACTCTAAGTACATTTTTTTTTATTGTTTTAACTGCAAGTACCATCAACATCTGTAAATTTGAAACTAAATATTCTGCTATATAAATATATAAATTAGCAACTGCCGGTTATTTCCATCCGTTGTCTTTTTAAACCAAAAATATCAACACAACGTTGGCCAAAATAGTTATCTGACGTTCTGCGAAATGAATGTTCGGTATAACTTTCACGATTTAACTACAACGGAATTTTCAAATTTAAAAACTGCTAGCAATGTCACAAGGAATGTTTGCAAAGATATGCCTACCTACAGACTGGTTAATATAGGCACAAAAATTAAGAGATGTAAAATAAATTCTAAATTTTTAGGTGATTTTCAAAGGGCTGTAACGTGGAGAAAAATAGTCGTAGAGCAAATTTAAAAAAATCAAATTTCTCCAAAAAATCAAAATATTTTTATTTTCAAATATTAAGCTCAAAATTTGTTACCATGAGCAGTTTTGGTAATCGTAATCATAAGAAAACCATCGGAAAGAAATTCCAAATTTTTCAATAATTTTTTTTTTCGGTGATTTCATCATAAATCTTTTTTAGATACATTTTCTCTCTTTAATTTGAGCGATCTATAAGTCATGTACGATGATTTTTCGCTGAGTTATCATCGTTCAAAACAAAAAAGTCAGTTTTGACTTTATTTTTGAAAAAAAAATTCTATTTATTTTTCTTATAAGAATTAACATTTGCTTTATGAAAATACATGGATAATTGCTAAAAAACATTTTCAATATCATAAGATGAATAAAAAATTAAAAATTAATCCTTAAATTGATTTTTAGCATACACGGAAAATTGAATAATTCCAAAGATAATTAAATAAAATCGCAGCGCATCAAAATTTTTAGCGTTTCTTTGGGATATATTGAGGTTGGAAGTAAATGGTCCTTAAACGTCCTTGGTCTATTCATTATTTGCAAAGTTATGCTAAGTTAAGCGAATATCCCTAAATACCCAATTCGTTACCTATTTTTCAGTCAACATTCTCACACCGAATTTTTTTTATCAAGAAACACTTTTCTTCGTACTTTTCTGTACGATCATTGTTTCCCGAGTAATTAATTATCAAAGTAAAAACTGACTTTTTTGCTTTGAATGACGATGATTCAGCGAAAAATCACCATATAAGGTCACTAAAATTAAAGATGATAAAATTATCTAAAAAGGTATTATGTTAAAGTCACTGAAAACAATTTATTAAAATCCGTGGACCTTTTGAAAGGCAAGCAAAAATTTGAAATTTTTTTTCCGATAGTTTTCTTATTATTACTCAAGAACTGCTGATGGCACAAATTTTGCCTCAAACTCAAGATCTGAAAACTACAAACTTAGAGCTTTAATTTCCTTTTTTTTTTTAAATTACACTGTGACTATTCCTCTCCAAATTACAGTCCTTTGAAAATCACCTAAAAATTTAGAATTTCTTACATCCCTTAATTTTTGTGTCTAGTCGATGCCATTTTGATGCCTTCAAAGTAATTTTAGAGAATGTGAATTTTATTGCTCCTCGCCAACAATGATGAAACTTGGAGCAATGAAATATGAATCTCCATCTTTTTAACGCCGCACTACTTTCAGAATAAGTTGTATGTCACTCCAATATTTCCCCAGATATTTCTAGTAAAACTAACATATAAACAATATTTTCAGCGATTTTATATCGAATTTAACCAATTTTAAAACAGGTTTTACTAAAAAGATTGCAAGTAACTTCAACTGAAAGCAAATTTGAAATTTTCAACAAACTGTAGATTTTTAAAATTTCTCTTGCTTTGTTACTACATTGTAGAAAAGGGGTAAGGCAATTTCACAGCAGTTAAATTATTATATAAACCTATTGACTAGTTTAGTAAGATACAATAGTAGTAAAGAAACACTTGAATAAAATCTATTATAATATATGTAATTACTTCCAAATAATATCGGCGCATCCATTATCTCCTTAAAAATTGTTTGCTGGTTAAGTTGCATGGTATAAAATCTATAAAAAATTCATTGAACTCTAAAAAATATTAATGAATATTAAAGAAATATATATTGTTCGCGACTATATTAAGTTAGAGGGTGCTTGTATAGATTGGAGGAACGTATATTTTGATACATGTTAATTAAAATACCCATTTAGTAGTTATTTTTCTTTTATTTGTGCAGGTATTGCAAATAATAACAAATACTTCTCAAATGCCATCGGCACCTCCGCCATTTATTTAAAAAATATTGAAACACGAATTATGTCAGCCGCCTTGCAACTGCGCTAGCAGTCCTTATCTCAATTCTTGGAAAAGTGCTGACAGCAACATCTAGAGACCTATGCTTTGTTCTGCATCCATACAGTCAGTCAGGATATAACATTGAAATTGTAAACACATACTTACAACAAATATTTTAATTAAACCAAAATTCAAATTGTGAAAGTTTTGTTTTTTTAAAAACCGGAAATCGGCGACGAAGTATATAAGTGGCGCAGTCGGGAACGGATTTTTCGTGGGACTTTCATCGTGAAAAACCTGTGAGTTTCAACTCTTAAACGAAAAAACGGACTTACACAAAAAAAGAACATTATACTGAGTGCTAACCGCAAGGACTCCATCGAGGAAAACCTAAGGACAGCAACCGCCGTCGAGAACACAGGCATCGATGTTGTAAGTAGTCTTTTTTGTTCATGTCAGACTCCTCTTTATCCATTGATTCCTTAAGCGAAAACAATCAGGATTTAGAGAACACCTTAGTTAAGTTTTTCAGTCAATTAAAAATCAAAACGATAAGTAATTCTAGTGAAAGTAGTAAGAGTAGTGAAAGTAATTTTTTAGAAAATAATTTAAATATGCCGAACGATCAAGTACCAATTTTAGATATTAAAAATCTATCAATTATTCCAAATTTTGATGGCAATCCAAATAAATTACATAGATTTATTAGTGCTTCGGAATCAATATTAAATCATTATTATGATAGACAAAATGCTAATAATTTCCAAAATACACTTTTAATGAATGGTATTTTAAATAAATTAGAGGGAAGAGCAGAAGAAATTGTCGCAATAAACGGCACATCAAATTGGGACGATATAAAAACTGCTTTGCTTCAAAATTTTGGCGATCAAAGAGACGAAAATTGCTTGAATCAAGATTTAGTAAATTTAAGACAAAAACCAAATGAAACACCGTATCAATTTCACGAAAAGGTTATTCATTTGCTAAATACAATTTGTAATTATATTGACCTTCATTGCGATATTGCAGAAAGGCAATGTAAACGTAGTTTTTTTACAAAACAAGCTTTAAAAACATTTTTGGCAGGATTAAGAGAGCCTTTAGGACCTATAATTCGTGCAATGAGACCCACAACTCTTGCCCAAGCTTTACAATTTATTTCTGAGGAAGATAACGTTAAATATTTTCAAAAATCTATTCCAAATTCTAATGTTTTAGTTAAGAAACCTGTTGTAAATCACTCACAAAATTTTTATAACCCCTCATTTTCACAAATGAGTGGCCCTTCTGGACCAATAATGTATCAACAACAACCAACGAGTTCTAACTTTCCACGCGGTCCAATAAATATTCAAAGACATCCTAATCCTAATAGATTTTTGACTAATTCACGAGTTTTTGGCAGACCACAAAATGTCTGGAAACCATCAAGTGATAATAACAATCAACAAAATAAACCAACGCCAATGAGTGTATCGACTAGAAATACGATACCCCAATTAAGACGACAAACACAAAATAATTTTTTCCAAAATAATAGTCAAAAGCCTAAATTTATTTCGGAAGAATTATTTAATGCGGAATTAGATAACCAACCAATTGATAACCCTGAATATTCTTATGACGAAGAACAGACATATGAATATTCACATCCTGCTGAGGAACAATCCGAAAATTTTCAAGAGGACCTGTACTCAATCGACGAAACATAGTAGAATATCATATTTCGACCAATAAAAAAGAACTGCCATATATTCAAATTTCAAAACCACCCCTAAAACTTCTTTTAGATACAGGCAGTACTAAATCATTTTTAAATCCCGAAATTGCCTCAAAATATTATTATGACAAAATTTCTTATGAACCTTTTACTGTATCTGCACTATTTCAAACATCATCTCATAAATATTGCGCAGAAATTCCTATTTTTCCAGAATTTACACAAAAAGAAAATTTAAAATTTTATCTTTTTAATTTTCATAATGTTTATGACGGACTTATTGGACTTGATAATTTAAAACTTTTAAATGCCCAATTAGATTTTGTAAATTCAAAATTAGTAACACCTAATTGTTCTATTCCTATTCATTATCAGCAATCAGGTCAACAAGTTTTATTAAATTTAAAAATTAGTCCACATACTCGAACGGTAACCAAAATTCCTGTTACTCAAAAACAAGGTGAAATAATTATACCCCATCAACAAATTAAAAATTGTGAAATACCTGAAACTCTATCCGTGGCAGAAAATGGCTTTGCTTTAGTAGAAATATCCAATAAAACAGATAAAGAAATTATATTGCCCTTAACAGATCCAATTAAAACCATACCATTTTCGGAAAATAATTATGAACTATATTATGTAGACATGACTACCACAAGTGACAAAAAAAATAATTTAGACGTTAATAAATTAATTCGCACATCCCATATGAATCCCGAGGAACGCGAACAACTACTTAAATTATGTAGAAAATATGCGGACATCTTTCATACTGAAAATCAATCACTAACTTTTACCAATCAAATTAAACATTGCATAAAAACTAAAGACGATGATCCGGTGTATATTAAATCATATAGGTACCCATTTGTACATAAAGCTGAGGTCGAACGCCAAATAAAATCAATGTTAGGACAAGGTATTATACGCCCGAGTAACTCAGCCTACAGTTCACCAATATGGATTGTGCCGAAAAAGGCAGACGCCTCCGGAAGGAAGAAATGGCGTATCGTTGTGGATTACCGAAAACTCAACGAGAAGACCATCGATGACAGGTACCCCCTGCCCAACATTTCAGATGTCCTAGACAAGTTAGGGAAGTGCAATTATTTTTCAACGCTGGATTTGGCAAGTGGATTCCATCAGATTGAGATGAATCCAGAAGACATCCCCAAAACAGCCTTCAATGTGGAAAATGGCCACTATGAGTACGTCAGGATGCCATTCGGCCTAAAGAACGCCCCAGCGACGTTTCAACGGGTCATGGACAACATACTAAGAGGACTACAAAATGAGATATGTTTGGTTTATCTAGATGATATCATCATTTACTCGACATCATTACAAGAACATCTTGTCAACCTATCAAAAATATTCCAAAGACTGAGAGAAACTAATTTTAAGATCCAATTGGACAAGTCCGAATTTTTGCAAAAAGAAGTGGCTTATCTTGGTCACATCGTGACACCAGACGGGGTTAAGCCCAACCCGGACAAAATTATAGCAATAGAAAAATATCCATTACCAAAAACAACGAAGGAGATCAAAGGCTTTCTCGGTTTACTCGGATATTACCGCAAATTTATTAAAGATTTCGCGCGAATTACGAAACCATTAACTGTTTGTTTAAAAAAGAATTCAAAAATTGAACATACCCCCCAATTTATAAAATGTTTCGAAGATTGTAAAAAATTACTAACTAATGAACCAATTCTACAATACCCTGATTTTTCTAAAGATTTTATTTTAACGACAGACGCGAGCAATGTCGCAATTGGCGCAATCTTATCACAAGGGACTATTGGAAGCGATAAACCGGTAGCGTTCGCTTCTCGAACATTGAACGATTCGGAACAAAATTTTAGTACTATAGAGAAAGAACTTTTGGCCATTGTATGGGCGACAAAATATTTTCGGCCTTATTTATTCGGTCGTAGGTTCAAAATTGTAACAGATCACAAACCCCTCAAATGGCTAATGTCATTAAAAGAGCCAAACTCGAGATTAGTTCGATGGCGGCTCAAATTGGAGGAATTCGACTATGAAGTAGAATATAAAAAAGGTAAATGCAACACCAACGCTGATGCCCTTTCTCGCATTGAAATACACACAAAAGAATTCTTGGAATTTATGGATCAATATAATCGATCCCTGAGCACAATAGGACCAGAACCAAATAATACCGATAATCTGTCAATAATCGCAAATGCCAGCGAACAACCAAGAATGGAAGACGTCACAGAAGAACCATGCCCACCAGCATTAAGAAGACCTACTACAGATACCGAAGGAACTATATCTGCAGACGAACCAGAAAGAAGAGACTCCGAAGAGACAATCTCTGCAGAGGAACCAGAAGGAAACGACACTGTGCATACAAGTCACGAAAATCCAATACAGGAACTTCCAATATCAGAAAAAGCACTAAATTTATTCGATTTTCAACTAGATATAACTTTTGTCTTACATTCACCCGCAAAACCAGAAATTAGACAAATATTTCCAAATAAAAAACGAATTTCCGCCCAGTTGTCTGTATTCGAATTAGAAAAAGATGTAATTGATTTTTTCAAAAATTATTTAGACCCAAAATTTACGTACGGTATTTATTTTAAAGATGAGACATTCGTACCGCAACTTTGCGAAATTTTACAAAAAACGTTTAAAAATTCAGCATACAAACTAATTAAGTGTAATAGCATTTTACAGGATGTTATAGAAAAAGACTTACAGAAAGATACAATAAAAAATTATCACGAAGGTAAAACCAATCACAGAGGGATTTTAGAAACTGAAACTCGCATAAGACGATCATATTACTGGCCCGGTTTAAAAAGTGATGTTACAAATTATATCAATAATTGCGAAATTTGCCAATCCAATAAATATGATAGAAATCCACCTAAACAAAAATTAATGATAACTCCTACACCATCAAGACCTTTCGAAATTGTTCATATTGATACCTTTCAGGCACAAGGACAAAAATTTTTGACACTTATCGATACTTTCTCTAAATATGCTCAAGCTTACCCCCTAGCAGGTATGTTGGGTACAGAAGTTGTTAAAGCTTTTCTAATTTTCATGACCCATCATGGCTTACCATCACTTGTAATTATGGATAACGGAACTGAATTAAAAAATTCCGTAGTACAAGAATTTTTTAAAATTCATAAAATTGAAACTCATTATATTACAGTCAATAATCCCCAATCTAATGGACCAATCGAAAGATTTCACTCTACCATCATTGAACACTTAAGAGTAATACGAGCAAAAAATAAAGGTAAAATCGATATTTTAAATCAAATGCCATATGCTGTATTAGGTTATAATAATTCCATACATTCAATTACCAAACAGAAACCTATTGACATTATTAACGGACATTTAAATACTAAAGACCCCTTTGACATCAATTTAAATCAACAATTAATGAATAATTATATGCAAGAACATCGCGAAACCACTAAGGAAATTTACAAAAAATTAAATGAACAATTATCTCAACAAAAAGAACATGTTATTGAAAGTCATAATGAACGACAGAATCGTCATGACCCTTTGACATATGAACCAGACACTGACGCATACAGGAAAATTACCACAAAAAATCGTAATAAATTAAATCCAAAATTTTCTAGAGACAAAGTTATTCAAAACAGGAAAATAAAAATAAAAACTATTGGTAATATATTACATAAACAAAATCTAAGAAGAGCCCGGTCTAATAAAAAGAAATTGTTACAGGAACCAACTGTTCATCCTGATCCTGGTGATATCCAAGATCATGCTTCAGGAAGTAACGATAACTAACCTAAATAAGAATCCTGGGATTCTCCCGTATAAATTAGGTACAGCCAAAGTTAAATCCAATACACACACCTTTATCCACTATTTTGACTTAGACCCTATCAAAAATGAGATAAGAATACTAAAACAGCTATATATAAATATAACTATTACAATAAACGAAACCCTCAATCAATCATACTATTTTGAATTAAGTAATTTTGATCGAGCTCTGCAATATCAATTAACATTAGCTGAACAAAAATTCAATTCTCTAAGCCCTACAGGTAGAGTTAAACGTGGTCTTATTGATGGATTAGGCACCATAATCAAAAGTATTTCTGGAAACTTAGATGCAAATGATGCTGCTCGTTACGATCAAGCAATTTCCGATCTGCAAAATAATCAAAAAGAAATCACTCAAAAATTAAACAGACAAATTTCTCTTACCACTCAAATGATTGATAATTTCAATAAAACAATGACATTAATTAGAAATAACCAAATTGTAATTACTTCCGCTTTAAATAAAATGAGAAAAGAATTAAATAAATTTATTTTTGACTTTAATCATTATCTGGAAATCAAAAATACCTTAGATCAAATTAGTTCGACATTAAATCTAATTTTGCAATTATTAAGTGATGTTGAAAATTCAGTCACTTTCGCCAGATTAGGTACATTGCATCCTAGCATTTTGAAAATCGATGAACTAGAATCAATTTTAGATACTATTATAAAATATAATACAGTCAATCAATTAATTTTTCCACGCAATTCAAAAAATACTCATAGGTATTATAATTTAGTTGACACTGAGGCTTACTACTCAGGTACAAAAATTGTTTTCGTGGTTCATTTCCCAATTATTTACCCCCAAATATTTTCCTATTATCATCTTTACTCGATTCCTACCCAAAACCTCACAACAATTGTTCCAAAAAATACCTATCTGGTTATGAACGAAAACCTCTACGAGTATACATCGATACCTTGTATCAAGTTACACCCTGACTACTATTGCCCTGAAAATAATTTAATCAACGGGATCAATAAAGAAGATTGCATCTTTGAATTATTACGATTGGAGTCCACCCACGAAAATTGTGTAGTTACACCCATACAAATCGCCGATACTGTGGTGCAACAAATCGACGAATCACATTACATAACAGTTTTCCCAAAACCCACTAAAATACGAACGGTATGCCAACGTACGGACCTTACAACACTACAAGGGAACTATCTTATCAACCTACCTTTTGGATGTCAGTTCCAAACAAATGAATCGATTTATGTTAATGAAAAATCAATCAGTGAAGGCCATCCAATGCTTCTACCAGAAATCATTATTCAACATAATTCACCTGTACCTTCTCCAACCAAAATAAATTTAGAAAACGTCGAACTTGACAAAATTCATGAGCTACAGAAACAACAACGAAGTCTGACACCTATCGATCTCACTCCAAATCGAATTACATGGACCAATACTTTTTGGACAATCCCAATATATATTATTTTAATTTTTACTGGCCTATATTTCACATATGCATTTATCCGAAGAAGAAGAAGGACTACCAACGAACCCGATAGTGACCAGCCGCAACCCAGCACTTCGGCATTTTTCACCCCTTGAAATATACCTCAATTTAGGGATGGAGGAATTATGTCAGCCGCCTTGCAACTGCGCTAGCAGTCCTTATCTCAATTCTTGGAAAAGTGCTGACAGCAACATCTAGAGACCTATGCTTTGTTCTGCATCCATACAGTCAGTCAGGATATAACATTGAAATTGTAAACACATACTTACAACAAATATTTTAATTAAACCAAAATTCAAATTGTGAAAGTTTTGTTTTTTTAAAAACCGGAAATCGGCGACGAAGTATATAAGTCACGTATATAATTTATTTCTATACAATTCGCTAAACAATTAAAATTTTAACTAATGGTAAAGATAATTCGTTTGCTTTATAAGAATTTAAAAAACAACAGCTTGCTTCCCTCCAATTCTACAGGGGTGCCGTCGATATTGCGAAGGATAACAGTATAATGCACACCCCAAATATAGTGCACATAGATGCCAAGAAAATTTTATGTTGTACGACATGTATGTGATAATGAAATTGCTCGTACGCGTGCATGAACACTCAGTATACAAGAAAGGGTTAGAACTGTATACATGCAATTACGAGAATACAATTTTAGAACTTAATTTCATTGATTGAATTGTAAATTCATGAAAATTATTTGGAATTATTCAGAAATCATCCCTTTCCTGTTTCAATATTTTTAATAAATAGCTCAATATTTTTAATAATATTTTGTGGTGCTAACAAAGTGGAATACCACCTTATTACCACATTATTGTGCTAATTGTCCAAACAGTTTCTCACAATAGATTATGAGATGATATACAAATGAACGTAACATTATTAAATTTACGTAACTTCACGTCTTTATTTTGCGTAAGATTATCTTTTTTAACTAATATTTCAACTATCTCCTGAGAAATGCTTCAAAATTTCAGGCACATACTTTTTTATTAATTTGAGTTCTAATACGCAGAAAATGAGACCCAATTACAACACCAAATTGTATAGTTTAAAATTGTTTGAACTGATATTTAATTATTTAGCATCTTATTAACTTACTATTTATTTGTTCTAATTTATATATGCTAATCATGTCGCAGCTATCTCAGTTTCTATTCATGCCAACAACTATTTTGGAATGTTCTAGGTATTAAAAAAACGGAAAGAAGTAAGGATACAGTAATCGATAGTTATCAGAAAAGACGATTTTTTTATTGCTTTTGTGTCTTGTCTTTCTAAGTCAATCCTGGCTCGTACTTTAATCGAAAATGCGTTTATTGCCTATAAAGTAAGTCTGTAAGCATTTTAATGTTGTGGTATATAAAAGTTCTGTTATAATAAAAAAAATAAAATGGTATATGTGGCAATAAAATATAATAAAATTTGGAATAACTTAAATCAATAACTAAAAAAAGTATATAACAAGATAATAGAATAAAATAGACAAAGGTGAAATAGCAAGTATTAGGAATATAAGTATAATGGTTCCTGATCAAGCCTAAATGATGCAATGGGTGTAAAGAAGTTTTCGAGAAGAAAATCGTTTTTGCAATATTGAATTTACTAGTGTTTATTATAAAAAAAATGTTAAAAACCCTAAAGTTAAAAAGTCAGTAGCGTACAATGTAAATATAACTCTAGTTTCTAATAAATAATTAACAAAAATTTGTCTACATAGTGTGCATAAGAATGGCATCAGTAACATCAAAAATATTATTATCTTGTGCCAATAACGGGTCCCAATGTTTTCCGTTATTTTTGACAGAATCCGCCATCTTTTTATAGTTAGTTTCTGTTACCAATATTTTTATTTAATAAAGTAGTTTTGAGAGCGTTATTACTTCTATTTAAATATATTAATTGTAAAACTATGCCTGGCCGAACTATTTTGAGCCTGGGATTGTATATCTTGAGATTAATTCTGAACCCTTTGAGCGACCGGGCCTGGTACACCAGTAATTACGTCACTGAGTTTACCGATTAATGATTTCGATTAGAAATATCGGACCACATTTTATTCGAGGCTTTTATATCCAAATATTAATCCTAATATGATTATGAGGTTCTAGCCTAATATGATTATTGGCTGGCTATCCAATTGTATTTAAAAAAAAATAAAGAATTATTCAAACCGAAATTACAAATTATGAAGTATGTGCTACATATAACGTATGAATTAGTTAATACGAGAGATATAGTTACGATGATCCTACCTGGGAAAGAATAACCGCTTCTTCTCCAAATAGTCATTCAATCCCTTTTGTATGTCATCGAGCAGTTTGTTGTTCTCCTTCAACAAAGCCAACATGTTTTTGTAATCTGTCGCTATTAATACGTGGGTATCCTTCATAGTGTGATTTTGAATAGCCCGCCACACCCTATCCACGACCTTGAAATTCCTCGCTTCGGTGGGCATCTGTCTCATAATGTCTTCCGAGCTGAATATCGGTTCCAGGTACATCCAAGTTGCTTGACACTAAAAAAAAAAACTTCGTAAGTAAGGACAAATAAATATAATCGTACCTAGTTTAAATACAGTAGTAATTAAATATGTAAATTTTGAAAGTTTACATGGAGGATATGAATTGGAGACATATAGTGACATTCATAAGATGGTCAATCCTGCAGTACCCATATTTTATAATCATTCGAACCATAAAGCGTGAGGATGTGTTAGCAGCGATACCATTACGTTGGTCTTCTCACAGTTTGATGGGCCTATTAGAAGACGGTTCGAGGAAGAAGACGAGCATGACGTGGTGTTTGTTTATCATTAATTGTTCCGCCTATTACTCTTTCATTCAAATTATTTACGAGTCTTTGTTTCTGGGGTAGAACTTTCATTGTTTTAGATAATAAAGTATATATTACTGCATGGTTTGTGCGATATTTCTTATTTCGATGTCGACTCTCAAGCGAGGAGGTTATTCAAGGTGTTTTCACTGCCGCGGACAATTCAAAACTGGAAGCGGCATCATTGATTCACTGATTAATAAACTGTCTCTCGAACTACGTTTACCCAGAGGTTATCAGCCTTGCGATCCCGGAACGAAGTTAGACAAGAGACTAGCAAGAGAAAATCCCGGCATAAATCCACTATATGCTGCTTATAAAAATCACGACATAGCTTACTCTAAAAATAGTGACATAAAAGAGCTACACAAAGTTGACTATGAACTTGAACAACTTGCTTGGAAACGTGTAGAATCCAAAGACGCAAATGCGGGAGAAAAGGCATCAGCTTGGCTAGTCACGAATATCATGAAGGGATAGCAGCGATTTGGAATGGGTTGTCAATCTCACAGTTCTGAAAGGGGGGAAGTTAAGTTGAGAGGAAGAAGTAAAGAGCGAAAAGTTGCATTTGGATGTGGAATAGTACATAAAGTCGGTATGTATTGAGAAAGGACAATGGAAAATGCACCGTTTCCAAAGACCTAGAGAATGCTAGTAAGATGGCCATGAAAGCGGATCACCTAGCCTTAATACTGGAAGAATTTTATCTTTGTTGCCAATATTCGCCGGATTATCGGCGTTGGGAAGCCTGACCGGTGGCTCAGCCGGAGTTGTAAAAGTAATAAGTGATGTAAAGATGGGTAGGCAACGACTAGCCGAGGTCGAAAGACATAGAAATATGGAAGCTATAGCTTTGGGTAAAAACGGAAAAGGTTTATATTTGAAACCGTATCGCACCCTACTCCAATGACCGCTCACCGATTTTGACCTAATTCATTATTGCCGCACGACGAAAGTACCCCACTTTAGAGGGGTATGTTAATGTATTTTGAGGACCTGAATATCGAAAAGCCTACTGCTGCACGAGTTTTTAGGATTTAATTTAAATTTTCAAAACATTCTTTGATGATTCCTGGATATCGAAAATAGGAATGCTTGATTAGTAATTTTTTATAGAAAATTTTATTAGAAGATTTTTAAATGATTTAAAATGGTTTATAGCCTTATAACTTTGTCAGTTTGTTACTGAATAACTATACAAGTTGTGTATAGTTGTGTATATTATGTGGTGTAAACTAGTTAAATATTTCTTGTTAAGTGATCGCGTAATTGTCATTACAAGAACAAATAGAAATTGTACGTACGCCTTTATGGAGACAATTAAATGTAAAAGATTAGTAGAATATTTAATGACAGACATCCCAATCGTCCCATCAACAGTAGAACTGTTCATAGAATCATCATATATTTAATCAAATTAACCCTCCGTCGAGCATAGCCAATCTGTGAGATCCGGCAGTCACTTGTTTCTTTATCCTATCGTATGTATTACGAATATTAACTCGAACTTCCACATAGCTTCCTAGCCCAAGCCACTCTTCTCGATATGGTGTTGATTTTTTTCTTTTTAGTGCATTCCCTGGCCTTGTATGGACTTCCCAGATCTGTCAGATTCATTGCGCCTGATTATGGTATTATTTTGACTTTTATATTTTGTTAGATTTCTTTTATTATTTGAATTAATATTTTCTTTGGGATCTCTACACTTACTTGTTCTGGATTTTTGTGGTATTATTAATCAAAATTAACACTTTGGGTGTTAAATTATTATTTTGTACTGAATATCGTTACCAATAATGTAACCAACAATGTTTATTTTTATTTGGAACATGCTAAAATAATGAAGATAATTTATAATTATTTACACTTAAAATAGGTAGTTACATTATCTTTTCTCTGTAATGTACGTGCAATATTTCTTTATATATAACTTTATGACTTTTACATGAAAAAATAAGTGATTTGTTTTATGTATCCAAAATATTGTTCAATACTAATTTATGTTTGAGTTTTGTCCTTTATTTAACATTATCGTTATCGTTACCATTACATTATCGTTACTATACCGAAAAAGAGAGGAGCCGACAAATGCGAGAACTTTAGAACGATTAGCCTAACCTCCTATGCGTCAAAAATCTTAACCAGAATAGTGCAGAAGAGGATGGAAAATAGAGCGGAGGAAATATTAGGAGAAGACCAATTCGGGTTTAGGCGAAATAGGGGAACTCGCGAAGCTATTCTAGCGCTAAGGGTAATGTTAGAGAAAATAATAGAAAAAGGAAAGAACGCTTATATAGGATTTGTAGATTTAGAAAAAGCTTTTGATAACGTAAGATGGGAAAAAATGTTCGAAATACTATAGAGCGCGGGAATGAAATATAGAGATAGGAGAGTAGTACACAATCTATACAAAGAGCAAACTGCTGTTATAGAAGTAGAAGGGGAAAGAAGGGAAGTAGGTATTAGGAAAGGAGTAAGACAAGGATGTACGCTATCACCACTAATTTTTAATCTGTACATCGAAGAGGCGATTAATGTGGTAAAAGATAGAGTGGATTTCGGGATTAAAGTACAGGGACAGAAACTAAAAATGCTGAGATTCACAGATGATATAGCAGTATTAGCATCTAGTAAAGAGGAATGGGAATCAGCGTTGAACGAAATGGAGGCATGTTGACAGAGGAATAAGGAATGAGGGTGAATAAAAACAAAACTAAAGTGTTAGTGTGCAGAGGGCGCGAGAGCAGAGCAAAGACGAAAGTACAAATTAATAATGAAAGATTGGAGGAAGTTAACGACTTCACTTATTTAGGAAGTAAAATAAATTGGGATGGAAGAAGCGATAAAGACATAAAACAAAGAATAGCGCAGGGTCGAGTAACTTTTAACAAAAAGAAAGCACTTTTATGCTCGGGAGTAATAAACTTAGAAACAAGGAAGAGATTTTTGAAAACATATGTATGGAGCACGGCACTATACGGTTGCGAAACCTGGACGGTAGGGAAAGCAAGTAGGAAGAAATTAGAAGCTTTTGAGATGTGGTGATGAAAATACCGTGGACTGATAGGGTTAGAAACGAAGAAGTATTGGAGAAAGTCAGCGAGAAAAGAAGTATGTGGAAAAACATAAAGAAGAGAAGAGATAGAATGGTAGGCCACTTGCTGAGACATGGGGGAATAGTCCGCGATATTTTGGAGGCAGAAATAGGAGTGAAGAAAGGCAGAGGTAGGCCTAGATTAGACTACTGCTCACAAATAGTAAGGGATGTAGGTTGTAGCACAATTAGCGAAATGCGTAGGTTAGCACAAGATAGGAGAAGCTGGAGGTTAGCATCCAACCAGTCTTAGGACTGATGACCTCATGATGATTTTGTCCTTAAAACAGAAAAAAAAACTTGTCAATAGCTGGTTAATTAGGGTTTTCATAAAAAAACCTAATAAACAATTAACAACGTTATATGATTAACTTTTACTCTTATAAATTAATAAAATACTATTCATTCGACACTCACTACAAGCCATTGGTCCAGTATGTCCTGCATAGTGATTAATTTCTCTTCCCAGGCTAACATCTCCGCCTCAAAAGCCTTTACGAACGGCGATCCTCTCATCGTCTGCGCCTTCAGTATATGATCATCCATCATCACCTGAATATCGTCAACGGAGGAGAGTATGCAAACTCCTGTATCTCTAAAAATGCAAATGGTAAATATAACGGTATAATAAATGATAAACTTTATCGTACCTGTAAGGAACCAAATCGAATTTTATATCGATCCATTCTTCCTTCATCTTCGACAGATTCTTCTGCAGCGCATACTCCTTGGTGGCGGCTCCGCTAATCTCTTCGAGTTGTGCCGAAAATTTAGGTAGACCGGCCTCGATCATATCGCTCAAAGTCGAAGTATCCGTTATCTTTAGTGGCACTCCCACAATTTCACTGATCTAAAATCAAACTGTGAAACCTACCCCAGTTTACATTTTTCGTATTTCGCTTACCCGATCCCAATGCCTCTTCTGCAATCCCTTATTACAAACGGTCTGTAGGACCGGTAGGAACTGTTTGAATTTTTCTACCTTGGCTCTAACCATTTCAGCGATTCTCTTAGCGCCGGCATTCTCATGAAGAATCTTCGCTAGTTTATAGAGATTTCTCCAAGCGTTCTCTACGTACTCGGTTATTTCGTCTGCTTCTAATCCAGCGAATGGACCGTAGTACCTAGTGAAAATCATTACTTAGATAGACTAGAGTGTCTTGCGAAAATGCCGATATTTTCTTTTCGATTTCAAAAGAATAATAACAACAAAACTAATAATCCAAAATGGACTACCAGCTGACACCAATACTAGTTTTCTTCTACATCAACTGAAGCATCAACCGACAACCAACTTATTATTTTTAAATGGAACAATATTTTTTGCTTCGTTGGAATCAGTTTATTCCTCTGAATTCGACGATACATCACTTAAGTTAATACTTGAGTAATTATTTCAAGAGTCGATTGTAGTAATGTCAACTTGTATCAAAGTTGTCCAATGGGCCACAAAAAACAAAGGAATCAAAAGAGGGTACTATGAAAATATTTCGAAATTTACTAACTAACGAAGATTTAAAAATGGCTATAAGAATTGCTGAAATGGTCCATCTTTGCTGAAAATATAAGCTCCACTTTCCAATGACTCCATACGAATACGTTACATTTGAAATAAAGGGGGTTATTCGGCGACATGCATTGATAATTTTATATCTTAAAATGTGATCACTATCTGGGGGAGGTTTAAATAAATTCCGTCCTTTAAATAGGCTCAAAGTGAAAAATTGGGCGATGTAAAGTCAGTGGAGCGAGCAAGTCACTGAACCGGTCCATGAGTGCCTATCCACTATCCATTAAAACTATAATTAATCCAAATAGTTCAGTCTAGCATTGTGTGGAGTAACTCCGTCTTACTACTACTATAAGTAAATTCTATTAAGCTGTGCCTAGGCAGATCATTTTAAAAGGGATCAAAGCGGCGACATTATTGTGAAGTTAGAACACCATTTATGAAAAGTGGTTCCGTCAATCTATAATTGAGAATGCCACACAAAAGATTTATACTATATTCTTGGTGGGTGGTACAGCTTCTCCAGAACAGAAAAAAGTGTGAGATTCTCTGTGTATACGTAGAAGAAATAGTGAAGTAGCATTCGGAGGAAAGGGATGCACTTTACGCGGGGCCAGATCGACCTGTGCGTACACTCATACACACTCGATATCCACTCTGCAAAGATCTCAATGTGACTGAGTAAACTATTTACTGCGCACTTCGTGGGTGATCTGACATCTCAGTTTTGAGGCTTGTTCCTATTATTGACAAGCTGTATTTGCCATGATTATTCTAGAATTTTCATCGTTCCAATATCGATGAATATTTGTATTATCTAAGAGACGCCTTTGTAAAACAATAAAAACAAATTGGAGGAAATACACAAATATCATGTGATACGTGGTCCGACTGAAAGGTGTCTCCCGAATGATGTCAGGGTCTCTGATTGATTGTACTTGTTAGCCAATTAGCGACCACGTTATTGACTGTCGACCGTCGGCACCGGAGGTGCCAGGGTGCAGTTCTCTCCATCGATCACTCCGAGACACATCTACAAGAATATTTGGCAGCAAAAAATCTTAAATCATGTTTTATTTCTCATGTCTAATATTTGCGCTAGTTTATCGACAACTAGCTGACGCCCAAGAACCAAGTAATAAAGGTACAACAAATAATAATTCTTCTACAAACGCAGGATAAGGTTATAATATTCAATGTTCTTGGTGCCTAATTATTTCTTTTAATGTAACAATGGTTTTTAGCCTATTAAAATATACATTAGATTTAGGGTAACAGATATAGTCCAGCAGAGCTAGATCAAGACAGCTTGCTGGCCATTTTATTAAGTGGTCAGCTTCTGGTCTAAAAATCCATTTATTGAAAATGATGGTGTTTAGGAAATCATGCACAGTTCATGAATAATGTGATGGCGCGTCATGGTGTTGGTAACACATTGATTGTTCTGATATTTGGGGATGTTCATTATTTGGATGCAGAGCCACAAGTGAGGTTTTCAGGTAACGGCAATACTAGAATGTAGAAACAGCAAACAGTAGGATGCTCAAAAAAGTAGATATCATTAGTCTTGGACCGAAACAATGGAAATACATGTTAAAACTTAAATTAATTAATTTCTCGAAACATGTTTTATGTAATCTACCACAAAATTTAACGCAACATACGTAAATGAATGCACTTGTTAAGTAACATCATTAGATAAGGACGTTACCATTAAAAAATATCGGTGCCGTATTGTAAACATCTTGGAAAGTAAATCATTATTATAAACTCTTACAGTAATCCTAGGAACTATATCAAACCTTGGCTATGAAAATCAAGAATCTAATCGATTCAAAAAATAGTAGCAGCGTTGAGGATGCTAATTTGATTGGGAAAATAAATATTCATCAAATACAGTGTAGTATTTAGTAAAGTTGAGTTTTAAGCTCATGTAAACTAACCACAAATCATAATTTTCATGGAATTCCAAAACGGTGTGCCACAGCTTCTCGTACGGATCCACCACGTTCAACATTTTATACAGATTAATAAACGGCGAAACATCAATATCCAATAGTTGTTCCTCTTCATTAATCTGTTCCGCTTCAGCTTTATCCTCCTAAAATAGAACTTAATGATCCGATTGGTTTTCCCGACCTTAACCTACGAAAACTTACCAGCAGCTTTTGTACTATGCTTTCGACGGTATCCACGCACGACTGCATCTCCTCCATGGTGAGAACAGGTGGGTCTTTTTTCTTGAAGGCGGAGAGGAGTTTTTCATGTTTCTTGAGTTTGGCGTCGAACAGCGCCTTCTTGTTCTTCAGGTAGTTTTCGGCTTGGTCGCGTTTTTTGCTCAAAGTCTGCAGGGCTAGTTCTATCACGGCTTCCATGTCTTTAGGCCATATGAACACCCTGGCGTTGAGTTGAATGTCATCGTCTAAAGGTTAATTTAGAATGAGAAGATTGGAAACATATTAATTTTGTCTATTGTAACCTGATAGGTGTGTCAGTTCATTAAGAAACATACACACCCGACAATGTTTCTAAGGTTCACACAAATACACATTTATTATATTTCTCTTGACGACAACCGATAGTTTAATGCACGTATTATTATTATTATCATAACTTTATTCCCTGTAAATATTTTATATATCTTACAGGAAGAAATTCGATTGCATATAATTAAAAAATAATAATAATAAAGATAAGATAAAGAACATAACATGCTGTCTCAGATGACCCCATACTTCTAAGAATATCTATTTCTGTATTATACAAAAAATTCCTGGCACAGAATAAAACGCATAATAGTCAAATAAATTAAAAACATCCTAATATCGTGGACACCTCTAAAGCCTTGCAGTAGGGAGCAGGGCGAAAAATAAATAATAAATAAACGATTACTTTTATGTGGCCCTAACAACGGCGGGGCAGCCCCATTACCCCACTCGTATTCTGTTTCAGGGGGAGAGGGACCGCCAGTGAGAAGATGTTTGTGATATATGTATTATATTGTATATACGAGGGTGGGGTGAAAAGTTTCCGGTCTGAGCCAGAGATAGCGCCATCAGGTCTAATTTTTGACTCGTACTCTACAGTACTGTCCCTGATTAGCATGTAACGGGTGTCCAGAAAGGGTAGGGGGTATTTGTGGATTCAATAAAAAAAAACTAGAAGTCAGAAAAAATAAATTTTTTTGTTAATTTTTAGACAAGGTTTTGGAAAATTAAGTACTAAAGATTATATTCTCCAAATGTTGACCCTAACGCTGCTGGCACTCCTCTAACCGTAAACGGAAATTAGCCACTACGCGTCTACACATCTCTCTGGAAACGGCGGCCATTTCGGTGCGAATGTTGTACTTTAATTGCACTAAAGTTCGTGGTTTGTTTACATACACTTTCTCTTTAAGGTATCCCCATAAGAAATAATCAAGAGGTGTAAGATAGGGGCTTCTCGCAGGCCAGTTGATGGTGCGTCGACGAGAGATCACTTTTCCTGGAAAAAGTTCATTGACAACCGCAAGCGATTGGTTTGAGGTGTGGCAGGTGGCCCCATCTTGTTGAAACCATGTTTCCACATTAAATCCTTCAAACTCCTGCAGTTATGGAACTAAAAAGTTTCTTAACATATCGCAATACCGTTCACTGTTTACCGTAAGTGCTCGCCCTCGCCGGTCTTCAAAAAAATAAGGCCCAATGATGCCTTCAGCAGACATGGCAGCCCACACAACAACTTTTGGACTATGTAGTGGTTGTTCATGTTTCTGTCTTGGATTTTCGTTGGCCCAGTAGCGGCAGTTCTGTTTATTTACGTGGCCATTTAAGTGAAAGTTCGCTTCATCACTAAACAGAATGTTTTCAAACGTTGGGAAGCGTTGAAGCACTTCATTTGCAAAATGCAGTCGGAGAGGGTAGTCAGTAACGTTCAGTTTTTGAACGAACTGAATTTTGTAGGCTGTAAGATGTAAATCTCGTTTCAGAATCTTTTGCAACGACGTTTTTTTAATGTCAAGTTCTTGACTGCGTTTGCGAATTGATTGAGAAGGATTTTCACGCACTGAAACTCTCGCTTCTTCGATCGCTTGTGGGGTTCGAACAGAGCACGGGCGACCTGGATTGCGAATTTTTACAATCGAACCGGTATTCTCAAACATTCCGTCTTTCGGTGCATTCCGTACATTAAATTCTGCACGATATAAACGTTGAGCTGTGATCATCGAATCGCCATTGCGATAATAGGCGCGTACGCAAAAAGTGCAATGCTCTCCCGCGTACACTTCCATGATTACTAAATCTCCAAAGAGTGGTGCGACAACCTATCCCTACCGCGCCCCTCCAAGCCGCGGCGTTACATGGACAGTGCAGATACAAATACCCCCTACCCTTTCTGGACACCCGTTATAATAACATTCAGGTCGATTTCTCCGTTAGTATATGTTTGACAGCTTATTGATTAATACGCCTCGCTTGCTTACGTGAAATTAGAAAAATTGGAGAAGCATCAAATACATCTATTTGAAAGACTTAACACCACTTTAAACCAAACAAGAAATGGATTCAATGCTGAAGCACTCTTCTCCATCATATTCAACAGCCAAACAGTGGATTTCTGAATTTAAGAAAGGTCGCATAAGCACTGATTGGGAACCACGCTCAGGATGCCCCGTTAAGATTACAACTGCCGAAATAATCGGGAAAATTCATAAAATCGTGGTAGGCGACCACAGATTGAAAGTGAGTGAGATAGATGAGACTACTCTGACATGAACTGAATGTATACACAATATTTTACATCAACATTTGTAAAGCTAGGTGGGTGCCGGGTTAGGCTCTGTACTAGGTGGGTGCCGCGTTTGCTAAATATCAATCAAAAATTGCACCAGAGGACTGTTTTGACCGAGAATTTGGCACTGTACAAGCGAGATCTCAGCGAATTTTTGCATCGATTTATAACTGTTGATGAAAGTTGGGTCCACCAATTAAGTAAACAACAGTCAAAACAATGGACTGGTAAAGCAACCCCAAGGAACCATCAACGGTCTACCCAGAGTTATTAAATCGTTTAAGAGACGAAATGAAGGAAAAATTACCGCATTTGGCGAAGATAGAGATCTTGTTTCACTATGACAATGCGCCTACTCGGTCCTCAGTCATTGCAATGGCTAAAATCAGCGAATTGAAGTTCGAATTGTTCTCCCATTCAGCATATTCACCAAATTTAGCCCCCAGCGACTATTATTTGTTTCCTAACCTCAAAACATGGCTCGCAGGTAAAAGATTTGTGAGCAACGAGGAAGTCATCAATGTTGTAAATGCGTATTTTGAAAGTTTCAAAAAATCGTTCGAAGAAAATGGTATCACTGCATTATAGCACCGTTATGAAAAATGCATTAGACTCGGTGGAGATTATGTTGAAAAATAAAATAAAAAAATAATAAAAAAAAAAGCTGTTTTCTTCATCAAGCTGGAAACTTTTCACCCCACCCTCGTATAATATTGTAAACATCGAATACAATAATCATATCACATAAATATAGTATCATAAGATAGATTTGTACTTAATAGGAATAAAAAATTTTAAATTGAAAATTGGTCCTTCTAAGAGATTCTTCTTGGACATTTTCTTAGGATGCAGGCTAAGAAAAAACAGTAAAATTATTATTAAAATAAAAGGGCATTTCGTGCAGTCTATTTAGGATCCATGTTTCACAAACGCATATCACTGATTAATGACCCCTTGGGATAGTTATTGGCATAGATATCTTTAAAATGAGAAAAGCCTTGACAATTCCAAAATATAACATCGATTGGTTGCTACACTTTTGTCTTCGCAAAACCGGAGTTCATGGTAAGGATTAGAAATATTAACTACTCGTATTCTTGACTTTTCGTTTATATAATTTTATTGTGATATTTATTTCCCCTGTTTGTTTGAGATCATACAACTCCTTGCGTAGATTAGAGAGTACTTTATTTTGAACTGGTGTTAAATCAGCTTTAAAATGGATATTGGGGAAGGTTTTTCTGGAAATTTTATTTTTATTATTCAGTACTAAATAAGCTTCAGTTGCTATGGCAAAACTAGCTTTTAACAAACGAGGTTTATTATTTTTCTGGGTGCCTATCCTTGTGCATATATAATAGCCCCTTTCCGTTTTCTTTTGGGAATATGATACTATGATTTTATTAACAGCTAAAATGTAGTGATTTCTATCTTATCAGTAAGGCTTGTAACAATTATGTTCTTCTCGGGGTTTAATCTGTCCCGAATATCTGCATAAATATTATTCAGGGGCCCGATTTTCTTTTTGTTTTGAATATGTTTTTTTAAGGACAGCAACATTCTGAGCAAGGAATTTTTTTTCTTCTACAGGGTTCCAATTACTTCCTGGCATGAAGAAAATTTATCATCAAGATTGTATATTCGATTATTTAATTCAGTAAAGTTGTGATTACCCATCCCTCTTTGACGGAGGGGGGGATGTAGGGCAATGGAATAGAAATTGATAACATCCTAGAACGATTGACCACTACCTCGACGAGAAGCGAGAGCGGTTCCGAGGTAGGTGGGACACAGGTCTGGGGGGCCACTTGCCCGGCTCGCGTAAGCACTGGCTATATCCCCCTCAAAAAAAAAATGTTGTGATTACAATATGCAACAGAGGTGTTTAAGTTTTTAAATTATGGTATTATAGCTTTCAAATGCGATACATTTAACGTAGATGATGATGATATATATATATATATATATATATATATATATATATATATATATATATATATATATATATATATATATATATATATACAGTGCTATTCAAAAGTCCCCTCCCCCCCCTCTTATCTTTTTAACGATTATACATAAACTAGTGAAATTTGGTAACGGAACATTAAGGGTTGTAAACTTCCCTACTAGTGATGATAGATGACGTATGCGTTAAAGATGACGTCACAAGGTCATTGTGACCAATAATTTTAAATGGAACCCTATGGCAAGCGACACCTCTTTTAAAAGGTATCGAAAAAACGTATTCAATGATACTAATATTGCTTGTATTTATGGTAGTTTTGATGGATTAAATCAGTAATCAGTGAACTTGGATAATAATTTTAATTACAGATTCAAGAATCAGTACCTACTTATAGTAATTGTTCGAAGTGAGTTCCATCTACTTCCTGACAGTAAAACATCCTATTGCGAAACTCTTCTCGTACTTTTTCAAATGTATCTGCGGAAATAGCCCTACATTCTGTAACAATACGTTGTTTTAAAACATCAATATCGTCAGGCTGAGTGGCGTAAACCTTCGATTTAAGATACCCCCACAGAAAAAAAAAGGTCCCGTGATCGAGGCGGCCATTCCATTGAACCTCGTCGTCCAATCCATCTACCAGGATATTCTTCATCCAAATACCGTCTTACTGCACCGTAATAGTGTGGAGGAGCACCATCCTGTTGGAATGTTATTTCCAAAGTGTCGAATTCATCTTGATTATCTTCCAAAATTTCAAGGATTAACGGTTCTATTGCATTTTGCAACATCTGCAGATACACCTCACCGGTTAAGTTGGTATTTAAAAAAACAGGCCCAACGATGTGGTTTCCCAGTATACCTGCCCAAACATTGACCTTCTCGGGATACTGAGTATGTGTTTCACGAAACATGTGAGGATTTGCGTCACTCCAATATCTCACGTTTTGTGTATTTACATTTCCATTTAGATAGAAAGTACTTTCGTCACTAAAACAAATTGTTTTGACATAGTCTGGCTGTTGGTTAATTTTAGTCTCCATATTTTCACAAAATTACAGTCTTCGGTCTGGATCGTCGTCTGAGAGTTGATGAACCATTTTTAATTTGTATGGGTGAAATTTGTTTTTTTTTTTCAACACCCTGTGAACTGTACTTTGACTGACTTCACAGGTTGATGCAACTTGAGTTGTCGAAGAAGTAGGATTTACTATTACTTCTGCCAGTATATTAATTTTTTTCTCATCAGAAATTTGTGGTCTGTCAGATCGTTTTGCATCATTAATACTACCCGTTGTTTTAAACTTACGAAGAAGCTCTCTCAAATAAGTCCTCGAAACTGGGCGATCGGGAAACCTTTCATTAAAAATGCGTTCTGCTGCATGAATATTTTCTCCAGTTTCACCAAGTATTAGGATCGCTGCTACTTTATCACCTAAAACACGTACCATTTCTCTTCTTGAAGCACTTAAACGTTCAGTTCACAACAGTTTAACAAATTATTGAATGTACAAATATTTTAAAATTACCACAAGGTACTAAAACAGTTAAACGTACGATCAACAATACACAAATTATTAAATGTATAAAAACTTTGACAGCTAAAAAAACATCAAATTGGGGAGACTTGCAAAAACATCAGATTATTTACTATCCAACTATCCAGTGGCGGAGCTTGAATTTTAAATTTTATTATTAACTGATTTAATTCATCACAGCTTTGCGGTTTTTGAAAGCCAGTTGTCAAAACCGTAAACAGACACAATATTAGTATCATTGAATAGATTTTTTCGATACCTTTTAAAAGAGGTGTCGCTTGCCATAGGGTTCCATTTAAAATTATTGGTCACAATGACCTTGTGACGTCATCTTTGACGCATACGTCATCTATCATCACTAGTAGGGAAGTTTACAACCCTTAATATTCAGTTACCAGATTTCACTAGTTTATGTATAATCGTTCCAAAGATAAGAGGGGGGGAGGGGACTTTTGAATAGCACTGTATCACTGTATATATATATATATATATATATATATATATATATATATATATATATATATATATATATATATGTGGTTACACTTTGGAGATTTTAAGTCGTCCTCGGAAGGCGATCTATTTTCCAAAAGATTAGTACACATACAATATGACGGCTGACTGCATACTAAACAGACAGTTGCCGATTATTATTTAAGACTCCTATGATACAACTGATAACAAAAAATCATACCAATAACTATCGATATGTGTGTCTGTATGCGACCAAATAACTTTTTGGTTAGATTTGTGAAAAAATAATTATTGTTATTAACACCGAAATGTCTACAACATTTCCTTAGTCAATTTTTTTATCAACACTCACCCTTCGGTCAGGGCCATGAGGCTACATTAATGAAAAATATCAATTTATTAACATACTTAAGCTATTTTGAGGACAGTTTACTATTAAGTAGTCGTAACAATTCAACCATGTCACTAGCTTTTTGTGCCATGAGTGCAAAATCGTCAGCAAAGTTGATATCTTTTACAGGTTCGGTAGGCATCCATTTAATACCTTTGTTTCTAGCATTCGCCTTCCGCATTACCCAGCCTAGGACTGCGAGGAATAAAAGTGGGGACAATTTACAGCCTCGTTTAACACCGAAGCCTACATTGCAAGCGTGTCCAATTGTTCCACGATGCGATGATGTACGCATGGTATTCAATGGACGCTTACCGAATGTCTAGAAGATGTTGATTTCGCTGATAATCTTGCTCATGGCTTAAAAGGCTAGTGACATAGTTGAATCGTCACGACGACTTGTTATATATTCCACCCAGGTTGGATTGTAAATAAAAGTCGTCAACACAAAATTTCTTCGAGGTAACACAACAAACTCATGCTAGTGATCGAAGGCAAAATCATTAAGGAAGTGGATAGCTTCTGTTATCTGGGAAGCTACATATATAACAAATGATGGAGGCGCTGATGCAGATCTAAACAACAGAATTCAAAAGCTACGACAAGCATTTATATCACTCAATGTCGTATAGACAACGCAGCTATCAAGAAATCTGAATATGCGTTTTTTTAAAACCAAGTGTATTTCAATATTATTGTATGAATTCGACACTTGGAAGTCAACTTCGTTCATCGAAAACAAAATACAAGTCGTCATAAACAACCGCCTGAGGCGAATACTGAAAATCAGATGGCCCGAAATAAGTAATGAAGAGCAGTGGAGAATAACCAGTTGTGAGCAAATAAAAGCCCAACTCAAACGTCGAAAATTGAATTGGATGGGCCATACCCTGAGAAAATAAATGAATACATAACCCGCACGATATTGAACTGAAATCCACAAGGAAAATGAAAGAGGGGTCGGCCAAAGATATGTGCTGCAGAACGGTTATCGATGAAGCTTGAGTATCTGATAAAGAACAGAACTAAAGAAAGCTTTTACCCAAAATAGAATCCAATGGAGGCATTTCTTGGATGCTCTATGTTCCTCCGTCGAATAAACGTTAATATGATGATAGTATTAACGGTGTTTACTCTGTCATGCACATACTCGAATTCCTAATGCACGTATACATATATGCAAGATCGTTCGCCAGCAGGATACATTGTTTCTTATTCACATATAGACTAGGAAAGGCCATTAAAGTGTTATTTCTTAAAAGAGTATAGTTAGGCAGCTCAATGTAAGTGAATTGAGCATAACATACTTACTGGTTAGATGCGCATGATCCATTAGAAAACTAAGATATTCAGCCGTTTTCCTAATTTGTTCCTTAAGGTTGTACATAGTGACGTCTCTGCATTCTATAGCGTAATTCTGTAGTGCCACCAATTCGGCAACCGTATCTGTACTGCTACTTACTTTCTGGCCCATCTCGTCAAAAGTATCACATATTCTACAAAAAAATATATAGAATTTTACTATATAAGCACATTACATGCTGATGTGAGCAGGAAATTATCAGAAATTATATATAAAAAAAGGAAATAGTATATTATCAACTATGTTTTGAAAAACATGATTTCTAAACTAGGACTGGCATCTGATGATTTTTTTAATATTTTAAAATGCTTTACATTAAAGTTGACATACATCAAATGAAATGTTTTATTACTGTTATTAATTGGTGTATTATTGACGAACAAAAAATAAATAAACACACATCAGTGTGTTTATTTATTTATGTGTGTATTATTATTATCAATGGGTGTTTTGATTTCAATTTGAAAATTATTTAATAAATCTTCAAAACCTTTAGGAGAACGTCAATAAGGTCACAGTGAAAAAGGTTTATTATAAAGTCACAGTTGTGTTAAATTTGATTAAGAACCAGTACGACTATATTAAGGAAATTAAGGTAACGTCTAAAATCTAAACATCCCGATAAAAGTTGTATTTATTAAACCCTCTATGGTATGTAACTTCAAAGTAACGTAAAACATTTTGCTTAAAATATTGAAATTATAGGTACATTCCCTCTTTATAGCCCACTGTTGCTTGAAAATAATGATATTGAACTGCATTTAATAGTATCCAGCGTCATTTGACGATTCATGTTGAAAATAATCTTATTTCTAGATTTGTTGACTACCAAGATGGTTGGTTACATATGAATGTAACTTATTTTAATTTCATTTCACGTAAAACCTTAAAATATTGTGTAAAAAAATTGTTATTGTGTTGTGTAAGGTTTACAGACTTTAAATATTGTAGCATTCCTATAGAAATTGTAAATATAAGGACATTTACTTTAGCAAAATGTTACATCTAAGTTACGGTAGGCTATAAGGTGTATATAAATTATTTTGAATTTCAGCTATACAAATGAATTGCCGTACAGTTTATGGGAGAAATACCAAGCAGAAATATCCTGATATACTTACTAGAATAATAAAAAATGTCGAAGATTCTGAATATTCGGCTTTAAGTGATACTAGTGAAGATGAGGGGGAGTTATTAGCAAATATGTATGTGTAATGATGTTAGCAACAATACAGAGTTACTGAAGTTAGAAATTCAAAGCAGCACAGACGAATAACAAGTTGAAGAAGATATGCTTGTATCAGAACATGAAGAGAATTATACTCAGAACAATGAGACTCTTTGGGGCCCAGAGGAGGACATCCCTCTAGCCCAATTTATCCATGGCAAAATTAATAAAATTCACAGAAATCAAATGAACCCATCAACGAAAAAGAAAGGAAAACCTGGCCTAAATTGGAAGACTAGTACTCGACTGATAAGATCAGTTTTTGCTTGGAAAAATAGCTTGCCAGAAACTTAACTAGACCCACTAGGTAGTCCTCTAAGTAGACTTTGAATAGTTAGTATATATAAATGTACTGGAAAACATTTCAGAGCAAAGTAACCTCTATGTTCTTCAGTGTGATGTGAATAAACCTCTTTCCCTAACAATCCAGGAATTACAAGGATTTATAGGTATTACTTTTATTATGTCTATTTATGGTTTACCACGAACTCGATTGTTTTGGCAAAGGGAGAAACGGGTATCAAAGGTTTCAGAAACTATGGGCAGAAATCGTTGGGAAGAAATAAAAGCCAAACTACATTTCAACAATAATGACGATACAAAATTTCATACTGAATAACATATTGAGAATCTTTGATATCCAATATTACTTAAAGGTCACATCCCCTCAAGAAAATGAGGGGTAAATTACTAGTAATTTCTATGAAAAATATTACTTTTAAACATTTTATATGCAAAATCAAAAGAAAACAAAATATTAAACATTTGTTTTAATTCGGCCATACAGGGTTGTTATTTTGATCATATCTTTTTAAAAGTGAAATACCAAGACGCAGACAAAAGATCATATATATATTATTAACAACCAAAGCCTACATCGATATTTTTTTAGGGGATAAAATTTCAAAAATTGTATTAACGATTTTATTATATAAAACCCGAATACGCTCCTATATTTGAACACCCTCTTAAATAGATATGTAAATTTTATAAAAGAATAAGAAATTTTAAAATATTTGGAGATAAATTAAATAATTAAAATATTATTATGGATTTATGAAAGCCAGGTAAGACAACATATGCATGGAATAATTATCAAAAATAGATAACAGAATTGATTCGACGAATATTACTAATTAATTAAAATATAATGGGACATAATGGGACATAAAATTAGTCAAGTCAAGTATTAATATCCTTCAGAGAGTCCAATTCAAAATACTCCGATCAATAATAAATGCACCATAGTATGTATCAAGAAACGTAATACAAAATGAACTCGGCATTTCATTAGTGATATTATCCAGAGCAGCAGCAACAAACACTACAATAGACTTGAAACACATTCCAATCCTCCTTCGCCAACCAAACTATGGAAGATTAAAAAGACGACTACCAATGGATATAAAATAAACGGTTCTATGATATCAAATTAGCTTATAGAAAGTATTGTATTTCTGATTGCTAATATCTTGAAATTAAAAAAAAATAAAGTTCTAGTGTCCTGCACATAATAAAATAGTAGGAAAAGAATGGCTAAACGATAATTTTGAAACTCGGTAGATAGGAACTAACCCAATAGCAACAAATGGCCGCCTAAGTCACCGGATTTAACACAAATAGGCTTTTTCCTTGGGATATCATTAATAAAGTTATGCAAATCAAACCCCCAGGCGATTGAAAAAGTACCGCGTGCCTCGAAATTACTTCTATACAATTAAAATCATCAAATAATCAAACTATCAAATAATATTAAAAAATACATGAAAATTATATTAAAATGAACGGTGATTTTGTAAAGTTTAGAAAATATTTTACTTATCCGCAGTCAACTATACCAAAAGGGAAAAGTAATATAATCGTGTAAAGAAAAATGTAAAAAAGATGTATTTTGTAGCGTTTACTTTTCGTTTTTCGGCCTAAAAACAAAAAAAATGTTTTTTTTAAATTTCCTGCTGTGTGTGTTGTTGTCGTCGTTGTCGTCGGCATTAAAATTTCTTGTTAGTACGATAACTCAACTAAATCGTGTCGGATCGATCGGGTATTGACTGATTCTGATCGGGAACGTCCCAGACGATATCTATAGATTTTGAGGTGGATAGAACACATTCTACCATGTTCATGGATCATGAGAAACCACAATGGTGGACTATTTGAGAGCACGATCATTCAATTAAATCGTGTCGGATCGATCGAGTTTCGACTGATTCTGACTAGGGACGTCTACCAGACGACATCTATTGATTTTCAGGTGGATAGGACACACCCCACCCTGTCCATGGGTAATGAGAAAGCACGATGGTGGACTATTTGAAAAAAATAAAACTGTCGCATAAAACACATATTCTGCATTTATGTGTTGGTTTATTTTTTCTCGACCACTCAATTTCGCGATAGAGATGTTCTGCGTGCGGAAAAGTCCGTTTTAAGGTTTTTAAACTGTTTGTTTTATTTTTTTTATAATCTTTATTTATTACATTATACCTACTGTTGTTAAGAAAATTGTTTTAGTGTCTACAATTTACTGACTTGATCATAATTACACAATGCCATTATTTTTGGTTTTGTTCATTAAATATGTTTTCTGTTTTTGATGTATATACTGCTTACTTCGTCTGTAATAATAAATGCATGACATTCATTATTCAATTTATTTAATAATGAATATATGAATGCAAAAAAATAAAATTTCGTATTT
This sequence comes from Rosalia funebris, assembly GCA_037954035.1. Lineage (NCBI taxonomy): Eukaryota > Metazoa > Arthropoda > Insecta > Coleoptera > Cerambycidae > Rosalia > Rosalia funebris. The sequence goes on from JAZFAV010000021.1 coordinate 19,056,178, forward strand.
TTTTATTAGACATATACTAATTAAGAAGAGTGCTGGATACAGAAGTATATTCAGACTGTATATAAATAAATCACGAAAAGAAATAACGTTTTACCCAAAAGGGCAATTTTTGGCGTTCCACCTGTTAAAGAAGAACTTGATAAAATCGACTAATAAACACTAAACATTTATCAAGATGTCCATATTTCACACAAGTTTTATCAGAATGGGTCACTCTGTATATACACAAACTATCTCCTACAATTATTTAGAAACCATGACCTCCGAACAATTTTAGATTTTTAATCGAGATTATTTTTGATATATTTAAATAATATAATAAAAGAACAAAACATGCACTATTGATATAATTGTTTTTTAACTCATACCTTCTGTTATGGTTGTGATTCTCTGCTATGAAGTAGTTGACAATAGTGGCACGTAAACTATCTACGATTGTAATCAGAGTTTCGTTAAGTTGATTACAATCTAAATTAACCAGATTCAAAGGAATTAATCGTCGCAAATCAATGATTTCATTTTTTATTTCTTCGTACTTCCGAATCTTTTTCGAGAAGTCCTAAAAAACACATGCATTACAAAAAAAAAGCAATTATAAATACGCACTTTTAGATAAGGAAAGGGCTCCAAGGAAAAAAAGTCTTTGAGTTCCTTCTCCGCTTCTCCATTCAAGATGTAGTAATATTTTTTATACAGGGTCAGGTATTTATCGGGTCCAATGAAATTCAGTGTTAATGACTGCATCATGTTGTCGAAAACCTCTTTGACGGTAGAGTTGGATTCATCGACGTCGTACAAATACCGTTCTCTATTGGAAAATTCTGAAAATAATTATCGTGTCTCAACATTTATGAATAATATGGATATTCTGAATTGAAGATAAAGTTCTTTGAGGAATATTCTATAATTTGGCGAAGGTGCCAGGGCACTGACGGCAATCGACAGTCTTAACAGTATAAATACATTAACTAGCCAGCACTCTATAATATAACATATGTAATGCCTTTATTAATGTTCCAAAACCATGTCACCATCCAATTTGGGCAACCAACATTGCGCTATTGGAACCAATATTAATTGGAATATTCTCCAAACTCGGTGCAGTTCAAGCTGCAGGATAATAAAATGTATTATAATATAAAAACTGTCAAAATAGTTGCCGTTCAAAAATTGAATTAGTCGAAAAAATTCTGAATAATTTTCAGTGATTTTTGAAAGACCGTAACTATTTGAAAAATGGTCGTATCGAAATAAAAAAGCGTTTTGAAGTTTGAACTTTCTGTGGTTTGTATAATGATTCTTTGCGTGTGTGTCACAGGTAACAATCGTATGAATCAATCAACTGACATTTTTGAACAGTGTCGTGCCGAAAACACATTTCGAGGGTAACAGTTAGTACAATACCAATCCATTAACCTATGACAGAGTAATGAAAAGATTCTCCACAGAAACATTCAATGGAAGTGATATTTCCATCAAAATAAGTGAAATAAATTCAACAAAAATCATAATAAATGAAACAAAAATGAAATAAATTTTATAGAGATATTGAGATGCCAATGAACCAACTTATACAATAAAGCTAAGACGTGACTTCATAATTGCATTTTGTTCGGCAAATGATTAACTGTCTATGCCGTACGTAGTTGATTGAAACATATATCGCTAGACATACGTGCTGGTAATTGTGACATATTAGTAACAATTGCGAGTGGTGTAACATGTGATCCGTGCGTCGTCACTAAATTGACACGCGCAAAGTTATATTATACAAAGTATAGTTTTGAAATCTTCTGAAAAAAATCTGAGTTATGGTTACTGCGCAATCTAAGTAAATACCGCGAGACGAAAATTTTACAATTTCTTTACGAGCGTTCCGGGGCTCAGTAAAATATTTTCAGACTAAATCAATACAAAGATCGGTTAGCCTATTTATTCAGCTTTAATTTGGGTTTTTAATAGACTCTACGATCATTTATTGCTGAGATATAGGTGGCTGAATGAGAAATTACGCTTTTCAGCGTAATCTCAGCCACTAGTAATCGTACAGCAAATCGAAGAATGGCTTTGAAAATTAGAATAAGCCCTCTATAACTGACGAATGTCGTTTTTGAACACAAAATTTATTTTTAACCCTCGCTATTAATTTAAAAAAGTACAAAAAATGACTTTTAAAATGCCTTTCTAAAAACCCTACCGCCTACTTTCATGCCTACATGAAAGTCCGAAATCATTTAGAGTTGCGTTAAGAAAAATTCGCACAAAATTAGGATAAAATGAAACGCCTACAGAGGCAATAGTTCGTAATTGAATCAAAAAATTTTAAGAGATTCCGGGTTGTGTTATTGACAAGGCAACGACAATGCATCCTCGTCGTTATCGGTCCACGTTCCAGTTGAAAATATTATTGCAGTGAGAAAAAGTGTATGGGAGAATCCGAACATCAATTCGACGTCGTTCACAACAATTGAATCCGTCAAGAGCCACCACGCATCAAATTTTAAAGAAATATCTTTAAAAAAATGGTTTCCACGAAAGAGAAATGCATCTATAGAGATGCACCGTTTGGTACGCATTTTGGTATGGCGGAGTAATTAAACCATACTTCTTTGAAGCTGAAGCTACTGAGGCATGTTGACGTAGCATGGTTTGTAGATGACAGTCATTAAATATTGACGCCCTATCTTTGACAGAACACAAATGGTGCGCAATTCAAATCATATAATTCGAATAGCAAACACCTGCTTTAGATAATTACATCAGACTAGTGTCCTGAGACTCCTGAGCGTCCGTCGTATCTCTATAAAGACAAATATGCACCAACATTATTAAAATAATTCATTTATGTATATTTGAAATTTAGAAAAACAAAATTGATTTACTTATTTGCCGTTCAATATATTGACACACTTGAAACGTTAGCAATAGTAAATTCTCGGTAGTGGGGAGGATGCAAACATTTTTGGATAAATAACTTAAGAATGTGTACGTTGTTGGATGGGCGTGGCTAGGATTTTGAACAGGGGGGAGCAGTGGCGGTTTTAGGATTTGGTCTTGGGAGGGGGCCGCGTGTAAATTAAGGGCGCCGTTAGACGGTAAGTTATAGCGCCGCAGGCGAACATTTTTAAAATTTTCAAGGTCACGCGTTTACCTGACACTTCAAAATTTCAATGATAAATTCACTTTTCCAAAAATATAGACTTTCACAGTAATACTTTTTGAAATTTATTACCTCTTTGAAATAATAATAATATTTAATTTCAATGATAACAAGAATTAGAAGCTCCTTAATTGAGGTAACCACTGACTGTACTAGTTAAACTAACTTTACATTAGCAGCAATAATGCAAACTGCAGAAGCAGGAAGAAGCAAATGCTTCTGTGCTTTTAGAAATAAATGACTGACAGTCAATAGCGTGCATTTGCTGCTGCTGCGGTTTGTATTATTGCTGCTCATGTAAAGTCAGAAGTCTGCGCCCTACATTTGCAACTGCTGCAAATGTATCAGACGCGCGGGAAATTCGAAGTGCGACGTCTGGCCAGGGGGGGCACGTGCCCCCCCCCCTGCCCTCCCCTGGCTACGTCCTTGCCTTGTTGTATATTACAATATTGTTTTCCGAATCATTCTTTAAGTATGTAAAAAATATGTAAAAGGTAATTCCTGTGTGAAGTATTCTACATATTATTATATTGATATTTAAAAAATATTTTAAAATTCGTACCTGAAAACAGCAAATTCTCAATTCTCGGCAGTCTTTTATTCACTTCTAAAATTCTCTGAAAGCACCTGTGCAACACTTTCGCTATATCTTCCAAGGGAGGCGTCAATGTTAGTTCATCGGTACCAACATGGGGTTTAACATACACTGTTATTAACGGAAGATTAATTAACGCGAGGTCTTGGTACTCGTCTCCATAGTCATTTCCGTCCTAAAAATCAGTTGAATATATAATTTGTGAAACCTTATTGAAAAATGTATTTAATATATGATTTACATAAACAAAAAACAAATTTAGACAATTATTTTACAGAATAGATAGGTTAGGATTAGATATAGTAGGTATAAGTGAGATGCGCTGGCCGGAAGTAGGATATTCTTGGAGCGGTGACTATAGGGTAATACACACAGGATCGGTAAATGGAAACGCGGGAGTAGGAATCGTTATGCGGAAGAACGCAGGACAGTGTGTAGATAGCTACCTACAATACAGCGAGAGAGTAATGATGGTCAGGTTAGATTCGAAGCCAGTGAAAACAGTAATAGTGCAAGTATACATGTCTACTTCTAGCCACAGTGAGGAAGAGTTAGAAGCCGCTTATTCGGACATAGAGCAAGTAATAGGATTTGTGAAGGGTCATGAAAATTTAATAATAGTGGGAGATTTTAACGCAGTCGTAGGTGAGGGGAAAGAAGGAGAATTTGTAGATCCTTATGGATTAGGAAACAGAAACGAGAGAGGCAGCAGACTGATAGAATTCTGTGAGAAGCCCAAGATGGTAGTCGCGAACACATTCTTCAAGAATCACGTTAGGAGGCGGTACACCTAGAAAATGTCAGGAGGGATAGACAGGTATCAGATAGACTACATTCTGGTTACGAAGAGATTTAGAAATCAAGTAAGAGACTGTAAGAGTTATCCAGGAGCAGATGTAGACAGCGACCACAACTTGGTAGTCATAAAAGCTAGATTAAAGTTCAAAAATCTAAAAACCCGGAAGGATAAGAAACGTATAAATGTAGACATATTGAGGGACTCAATAAATGGAAATGTAGACAGAATATGAAAGATAAGTTCCAGGAGAAAACAGATCAGTTAATAAATAAAGCGAGTAATGACGAAATCAAGAACGCAGAAACTGAGTGGGAGGGTATCAAGAATAGTCTATATTCCGCGGCTACGGACGTTTTAGGACACTAGAAAAGGGATGCTAGGAAGCCCTGAATAACGGACGAAATCTTAAACTTAATGCAAAAGAGACGAGGCTACAAAAACAGACGAGACGAGGAAGGACTGAAAGCTTATAAGGCAATAAAGTGGGAAATCATTAGAAAATGTAGAAAAGCTAGAAAAGCGAAAGAACAATGGATAGAGGATAAATGCAAAGAGGTAGAAGATAAGCTGCAAGTAGGTAAGACCGATGAGGCTTACAAAATAATTAAGAGGAACTTCAGGGATATAGGAACAATAAGTAGAAACGTTAGGAGTCAATCGGGGGACATACTGATCAGAAGAGAGGAGAAAGCGGATAGATGGAAGCAGTACTTAGGAAATTTATACGAGGGTTAGGAATTAGGAGAGATGTTAGAGGAAGAATCTAGCATCGATAGGGAAGATGTAGGAAAACCTATATTGAGAGAGGAATTTGAAATAACAGTACTAACATTATCGTTACTATACCGAAAAAGAGAGGAGCCGACAAATGCGAGAACTTTAGAACGATTAGCCTAACCTCCCATGCGTCAGAAATCTTAACCAGAATAGTGCAGAAGAGGATGGAAAATAGAGCGGAGGAAATACTAGGAGAAGACCAATTCGGGTTTAGGCGAAATAGGGGAACTCGCGAAGCTATTCTAGCGCTAAGAGTAATGTTAGAGAAAACAATAGAAAAAGGAAAAAACGCTTATATAGGATTTGTAGATTTAGAAAAAGCTTTTGATAACGTAAGATGGTAAAAAATGTTCGAGATACTAAAGAGCGCGGGAATGAAGTATAGAAATAGGAGAGTAGTACACAATCTATACAAAGAGCAAACTGCTGTTATAGAAGTAGAAGGGGAAAAAAGGGAAGTAGGTATTAGGAAAGGAGTAAGACAAGGATGTACCACCATCTATCACCACTAATTTTTAATCTGTACATCGAAGAGGCGATTAATGTGGTAAAAGAGTGGACTTCGGGATTAAAGTACAGGGACAGAAACTAAAAATGCTGAGATTCGCGGATGATATAGCAGTATTAGCATCTAGTAAGGAGGAATTAGAATCAGCATTGAACGAAATGGAGGCAGTGTTGACAGAGGAATACGGAATGAGGGTGAATAAAAACAAAACTAAAGTGTTAGTGTGCAGAGGACACGAGAGCAGAGCAAAAACGAAAGTACAAATTAATAATGAAAGATTGGAGGAAGTTAAAGACTTCACTTATTTAGGAAGTAAAGTAAATTGGGATGGAAGAAGCGATAGAGACATAAAACAAAGAATAGCGCAGGGTCGAGTAACTTTTAACAAAAAGAAAGCACTTTTATGCTCGGGGGTAATAAACTTAGAAACAAGGAAGAGATTTTTGAGAACATATGTATGGAGCACGGCACTATACGGTTGCGAAACTTATAGTGGTAGGGGAAGCAAGTAGGAAGAAATTAGAAGCTTTTGAGATGTGGTGTTACCGAAGAATGATGAAAATACCATGGACTGATAGGGTTAGAAACGAAGAAGTATTGGAGAAAGTCGGCGAGAAAAGAAGTATGTGGAAAAACATAAAAAAGAGAATAAATAGAATGGTAGGCCACTTACTGAAACATGGGGGAATAGTCCGCGATATTTTGGAGGCAGAAACAGGAGTGAAGAAAGGCAGAGGTAGGCCTAGATTAGACTACTGCTTGCAAATAGTAAGGGATGTAGGTTGTAGCACAATTAGCGAAATGCGTAGGTTAGCACAAGATAGGAGAAGCTGGAGGTTAGCGTCCAACCAGTCTTAGGACTGATGACCTCATGATGATTTTGCAGAATTTCGAAAAACTTTATCACGAAGACAAGAAACAGGTAACGAGAAACGGTACTCAGATTTAAGGGGCTACATCCACCTAGAGACATGAGAAAATAGTCGATTTTCGGAATGAATTTTCTTGGGAACTATTAATGATAAATAAACATTGTTTTAATTGAAGATAAATTTATTGTAAACATGGTGAAGTAAACATAATTTAAGAATCTTTAAAACCGGAGGAGATATGCCCGCCGGAAGTGGAGCGTCTATTTCGCGACTCGGTTTACGACGTGCGACAGAAAACGGCACATGGAACTGAAGTACAAAAATTCGGTAAAAAAATCAGTTTTTATCATAATTTGTTTAAATAATGTTGGTTATTTTTGAAAAATGCTCGTCATTCTATTAACAACGGCTTAATGCGTCACTGTACAAAATTTTAAATGATTCTGTGAATCGGTTTTCGCGATATGAGGGGCACCGTTTTAGAGTTAAAGGACGATGTACTTTTTCAGGATGATGAATTCTCGTGCTTGTTTCATTTATCTTGGTGCGAGAAATTTTGTGCATGTACATTATTACAATATAGTGGGAAGAAAAATGCATGAAACAATGATTCCTCAAGGTTGTCGCGTTAGTTAAGTCGATCATTGTTACGCACCCAACGAGGGCGCTCATTGAGGGGCGCACGTAGCAACATTAGCCGCCCTCTACCCCGTGACTGAAAGCTTTTTATTTCTGTAAATTTTAAAGATATCGACTTGAAACTTTCATAATATATTCTTAAGCCTTCATACTACATTAATATACAAATTTCTTTTTAAATTTTAGGTGGATGCCCCTTAAGAAGCGTTTTAATGACATTATAGTTTTAAATGAATAGAATGTATCAAGAAGATAATGTATTATATAACTTGGATTTATTTAATGGAGAACCCACTATATTATACAATGTTTGATTCTAAACTTACATTAAACTGTTACTAAAACTTGAAGCAATATGTCTTATTCATGATTTCTAACTAATGAACTTATGGCCGTGTTATATGGCGTAAGAGATGTAACACATTTTGTTCAATTTTAACAAAATTCTTTTAAAATTTCCTTAAAATAGAATGTACCATCAAGAAAGATTATAATGAGACACATTATATGTTGTACGTCTCCTTACGATATATGTAAGTATAAGTTAATTATCCTTCTGGGATGACATGTTTTTGGCTAATAGAATAATTAATTTTCTTATTTCAGGGGAACATATCAAAAGTATCTCATTACATTTTTTCTTGGTGTGTGTGTTTCACGACAATGAAATAAATAAATCAATATGAATACCCATTTCATATCTATTATTTTCCATTTAGAATGTTTAAAAAGAAGCAGGCAATACATTAAAATTCGTAATCTATTTGATTCATAATTTTAATTTATTTTACCCAATAAACTATAATCTAATAATTCATTTTATGTAGATGTGTATTTGGCAAATATTTGAAGTAAAAATCTCTGTCCTCTTGCAAAAATAATATTGTACGTCAGTAGCTTTGTTTATAATGAAAGCTTTTATCCAGGAGCTTGAAATCCATTCCTTGATATCCGATTAATTAAATTTAGAGACTCTATGTCAATAAATCGCAACAAAGTCGAACACAGGTTAGTCGGTCATACTGAAATCACAGCAACAATTCGCAAAAGCTACATTATACTACAATAATGAATATTAATGAATAATCGAATAAACAGAAAAACGGCAAGAGAAATATATAAATAAAGAAACTTACCAATACATGTTTCAGTCGGTCTCGGTTTTTAACTCGAATGAAGACCTGTGCCAATCTAGCTTTAGTTTATCACAAGGGACTTTTTCTAAGTTTGCAATAAAACCTCGACGCCTATGACTTAAAAGTAGCTTACGCAATGAAAAAATCCTTCCAACGTCTATTGTCATTAAAGGACAGTACGAAGAGTTAACTATTTATGGATTACATTTTAGTAAAGTAGAAGATAATTCTTGATATGTCCCTTTAAAAATATACACATGCGTTCCAAACGGCTGTATCCAAGATTGTTCGTAAACATATCTTACGGTTTTTTTTAATGGCAGTACTGACTTCATGTGTGTTGTGATTGTTTGCTTTTTATTTAACAGCATATAATACCTTAAACTATTCTTGTAACGTTAAGCCAATGCTCCCAATTTCTTCATATAGTAATTACGATGGAATAGAACTATTAATACAATGGGCATCATGTCCTATGCTTTGTAGTGCAGTAAGTTCTGCACTGTATGTATGGCATTGTTGGAATCAAACCTAAAGATAATACGTTTTCATTACTCATAATGCCTATCATAATAATCTACAACTTCTAACCAAATACCCTATCTTGTGACAACTGCTTCAGGAGGTAAAGGTATGTCTGGCAGAACTTTTCTAAACGTCTCACCTAGTACGTAGGCGCTTTTATAACAAAAACTACGTCCGTTAGCATTACTAAGGCTTTCTGAGTATTGTCTTGACCTGACCATACACACTGAAAGCGTTCAGTCACAAAAAAGTCTACAACTGTTTTGTGTTTAGCTCTGTCTAATATTTTAGAAGTCACTAAATAGCTGCCACTAGCACCACAGCAATTAAAAAATTTGCCACTGAACGTCCACATGTGTCAGTTGCTTCGTCTATAATGAAGTACACAAGATATTCCCCAACGTAGCTGCGAATGTTTTGCAATACGTCCTCGTAAATCTAGTAAATATATCTGTTTTTTAGTATAGTAACATTAGGGAGTTTTCGGTAATATAATTTCTTTAGAAATTGGCAGAGTGAGTTCCTTTAGTTCATGTAACGGAATATCATTTGCCAAGAAGGTTAAAAATATATAGTGTCATCATTATTATGATCGCTAGATGAATCATGACTTTTCACTTGTCTTGTTACATTACTTTTCTTGGACGAATTCGTTCACACACATTACAAAGTAGATCATTTCCTCTAATACACATGCCCACAAACAATTCCGAGTCACTATCAATCCGAGTTTGCAGTAATTCTGATCTGGATTTTTATGTCTCGTGGTATGTTAATTTCCAGGTTACGCACAAATAAAAACCGAAATTTCAACACACCGCGTGATCCACAAAGCCACGTAAACAGTGGAAATAGCGATGAGATGAAAACAAACCCATAACAGCACTCTGTGTAACAGGCGGTGGCAATGTCGTTGTCATAGAAACGGACATTGGTAGCATATAGATTGCTAATCGGTCTCTATTGAGGCTCGCCGAAATATTCGCTTTTGTAATGCAAAGTTTTACTTCGCAGAGGGTGATTTTCAAACTACTGAAATAAACAGATTATTATACTCCTTCTCATCTGCAAATGTCTTATGTAATAAGGGCTAAACAAATTAGGTCAAAACAGCTATTCTCTTGACTATATGCCAACGTAGAGCGCTGAATTAATTGACACAATTTGCCGTATTTTGGCTAACAGAGTTAGCACTAAAATACAGTGATTCAGATTGTTCCAAAACCATAAGGAAGATACAAAATGTCACCTATCTCAGGATATCGGTAACTGCAGACCGGTTTCGACCTTATCTTGGGTCTCGTCGGTGCAGTGTAAGCGAATATACCTTTGACAGATGAGGCTCACATCTAGTAAACGTTGCTACGTTCCACCGCAGTAGAACGTACCAAACGCCATCTCTTGATAGCTTCTTTTGTAATTCGATGGTGATTTATGACTCGACATACAATTATGTCTAGAATTTAAGTTTTCCATTTCGCAATAAATTTTATATAACATCCCATATACTCCTACAAAACATATCAGCTTAAGCAACTAGTAGATAATCCTCGAAAACTTAGCAACTTATTCTAATACAAATGGTGAATCGTACTTCAAAAACACTTACCTTATATTTCGTGATAAGCTGAACGAAATGCTTCAAACTCCGCATAACGAGCATCCTCAACTGCAACGACAGCAACATGTCGATACAGTCGAAGAATCTCTCGATCCTCTCCGTCGAATCCTTCGGCTTGAGCGGCACGTAAGGCTTCCAATGTTGCTTGTATTCCAAAAATATATCCGCACAAGACGGCAGCCAGTCGTTCACCAGGATTTGCCTAGACTGATTGCAGATCAAGCTCACCTGTTCCTCGAATGTCGTGGGATTCAACGGAAATATTCCTGCTTCCTCGATGCGATCTGTTGGCGCGATCAATATGTCGACAAATCTAAGGATAAACGCTAGTAGGTAAAATCATATAAACTGATACTGTAATATGTGTTGGATTTTTACACAGAACATCTGAGAACTTCTTGATGGTGTAATATAACAAGATGTGTGCTTCTTTGTTCTTAATATAATTGATTATCTAATATAACTTTAGTTAGTAATTAGAATACATTTAGGTAATGTAAAAAGTAGTATAGCAAAGCCAGCCTCAGATACGTCTCAAGGTCACCGAGCTCCGGATGATATCTGTCCATCGAGAGTGACCAAAGATGTGGGGTGACCAGAGAGTCGCGAAGAGTTCTTGTGGATAATCAACAATGACCAGAGGGTACAGAAAAAATATGGCTGTATTAAGAAAAAAAAAATGGCGGCGGAAAAAAAAACTTGACGACAAAAAACATGGACGCATTAAGAAAAAAACATGACGGAAAAAACATGGCGTCATTAAACATAGTAGCATTAAGAAAAAAAACATGGCGTCAGAAAAAAAATGGTCGTATTAGAAAAAAAAACATGACGTCATTAAACATAGCAGCATTAAGAAAAAAACATGGCGTCAAAAAAATATCAGGAAAAAAACATGACGGCATTAAACATGTTAGCATTAAGAAAAAAGACATGACGGAATGGGGTGGGGGGGGGTAAGAAAACAAAACATGGTGGCGTTAAGAAAAAAAAACAACATTATCAGGTACTAAGAAAAAAGCATAGAGACAAAAAAACAAAATGGTGGTATTAGGAAAAAGCATGACGTCATTAAACATGTCAGCATTAAGAAAAAAGAAACATGGCAGTAAAGGGGGTAGGGGGTAAGAAAAATATTGTATTAAGAAAACAACATGGTGGGGTGGGGCCAAGAAAAATATGGTGGTATTAGGAAAAAAACATGACGTCATTAAACATGGTCGCATTAAGAAAAAAAAATGACGGCATCAAGAAAAAATACGTGACATCATTCTCGGTTAATTCGTGTGAGAAAAAAAACATGATGTCATTAAGAGAGAAAAAAACATAAACATCAATTGTTTCCGGCTTATTCATATTGACCTGTGATTTAAGATAGCCACAAAGGAAGAAATCTATAGGCGTTAAATTGCACGATCTGAGTGGCCAGTTCAGGTCACCGTTGCGAGGTAACTATGTCCTCAATTCGCTCGTATAGAATATCCATCATGGCATGTGCTGTGGGGCACGTAGCACCTGTCCTGGAAGCACATGTCGTCGGTATCCATATCATTCAGTTTAGGCCACAAGAAGTTGCTTATCATCGATCTGTAGCGCTCACCGTTGAAGATTATGATAATGCCAGTTTCGTTTTGGAAGAAGTACGGACCTCTTCCGTACGGGGAAGAGGTGCAGAGTTTGGTACGGCCAGACCAATATCCGCATCAAACAGTGACTTTCTCGGGATGCATTTAGTGATGGTGTATCTCTTATGGATTGGTATCGTCCCAAATCCGACAATTTTACTTGTTCACATATCCATCCATTCAAAAATGGGCCTCGTCGTTAACGGTGATTTTTTTTGACGAAATTTTGATTAACTTCCAACTGCTCCAGAGCCCAATCAGCGAACACACGATCGTTTACGTTGAGTTCCTGGATCAGTTGGATTTCATACGGGTACAGACCTAAATCCCAACGCAAAATTCGCCAAGTTGAGGTCGAAGAAAGGCCAAGTTCTTATGAACAACGAAAAATTGACTGCTCAGGTTTTCCCGTATACTCTCACGCACAGCAGCGATGTTTTCAGCAGATATTGCGTGTCGGTGACATACGGGTTGTGGCTGATTATTTATCAAACCGGTGGACTCGAATTTGGCCACCTAACGCTGAATAGTCGACTCAGCGGGACGGAACATTTCTCGAACCGAGCACTAATTTTGAATATAAGATTTTATGATTTGCACACGTTTTTGAACGCTGTAACCTTCCACGATGATTTGCCATACACTATTGAATAATTCACAGTATTAAATTAACAACGTGGCCGCTGTAACCTAAAAAACTTCGAGCGTCCATATTGAGTGACCCTGTATATATGCATGTCGAGTACGGGTATATGCAGAAACTGATAGATTTTAAACCAACAAATATTTCACCCTTATTAATTATAAATAGTTCACTAGCTCACAGAAGATGACCCCGATAGCAAGAGTTTATCTCAATGAATAATATTTCCAATATGTAGATTTAACACCACGGTACAACAGATAACCTGCTCGGATTTCAGACCTAACCCTCTTAGATTTCCTTTAGTGGGGCTACTTAAGATCTAAAGTGTATGATACGCAATCTGTTAACATTGTAAAACAGAGTTACTGAGGAATGTAAATTAATTTTCGCAGAAACCACGAGTAAGAGAAAAGTTTTACAACAGGATGTGGTACTGTCAGTACCAATTTTCGCTCCTCAATGTTCCTCTCAGCTCCAAAGTTAGGGGACATTATCTATATATTGCCTATTATAAAAGCTATCAATTCTCTATTGCAACCGCTCATTAACAAACTATAACTTATAAGGTCAGTGGTCAAATACTGAAGCTCTTCGTTATTTTTAAATTTTTTATTTATTTACGTAATTTTCACTGGACTAATATTATATACCTAGGGAAAGTTCACACAGGTCATGAAATTAGGTATAAATTAATTACTATCTGGTAAACAATTTTTAAGTAAATGGTGGAGGTACCGTTGTCAATTTAAGGTGTATTTGTTGTACTAATAGTTATTTATGACACAATTGCGCAAAGCTAAGGTTTTTGGTGTGGGTATGAATTTCTTTAACGAATTAAAATAGGTTAAAACCCGTACAAATGTAGCGCTTTTTGTGCTATTTATGTAATGGCGAAGCAACGATGATTAATTTTATAATAAATCCTGACCCGAGCAGTGTTCCGAATATAACAAATTAAACAGCAAAAATGCCCAGAAAATGAAAAAAATTCAGTTAATTAATTAGTAGCGTTCTGATAATAATGTTAGTAGTTATTTAAAAGTGTGGTTGAAATTGCTACATTTCTAAAATTGCCGAATGCACAGATTAAGGATATCGGCAAGATTATTGATCGATGTAAACGGTGAAATAAAGACTCTGAAACGTCACAGAAAAGTTGAAATACTATGTATGATGTCAAATAATGTATTGAAAATTCCGTTGAACGCATAATATGGTTACTGCTAAAAAATAGGAGAAACAAGTGAAACAGTAGACAATTCAGAAAATATCAATATATACTTCAGGCTTCTCCTTAATACGACACTACAACTTCAGCGGTAAATTTGGACGCTTCTAACAGTCTGCTTTACTCTCTTCTCGTCTCCTTTCTCTTCCCAAGAAAACTTCAGCAACACATATTTCAAACTGAACAAATTGTATTTTATATTTGTAATTCATTTGTATTGTCTTAAACATTTTTGTTCAATTGATTTACTTAATTTTTATATTCAATACTTTCCAATATTTAATACTTTCCCATGGGTGTTTGATTAATAAAAATTTGAGCCAATTATTTTTTTTAGTAATCCGTAATGTAATACGTAGTGCGTAAAGCAGTTGGTTTTAGGCACCGATGATAATCTTACACACTATTATGATAAAGTGTCACTTTATACATTCTCACTAGTGTGTAAATTAGAATTTGACCTATTACAGTAGAAACATGTTTTTTCATGTTTCTTTCTCTAAATTCCTAAACAACACGTTTCTAATAAACTTAGGAATATATTGAAATGACACTGGCGCCTCCGCCAAGAACTTTGTATTAATTTCCTTTAACAACAATTTGTCACTTTAATAAAAAAATTTGTTAATATAAGGTATTGCAGAACAGTATGATTTATATTGCAAAACATATATAATTAGTAGTTATTGGTGAAATCTAAACGGCAATGTATTTCATATACCGGGTATCCAAGAAGTCTGAAAATGGTCAAATATCTCGAGAAATACACATTGGATCCAAAAAGTAGAAAACACTTCCTTAATAGTTTTAATAGCGCTATCCAATGATATCAATCGCAATCCCTCACCCCCACCCCTTGGGGTGGGGCGGGAAGGAACTTTAAAATCTTAAATAGGAACCCCTATTTTTTATTGAAAAACCGGATTTTACGGCAAAAAGTACGTTTGTTTGTTTTGTAAGTTAAGTTTGTCTGAAACGTTTTTTTATATTCGTGACAGATGGCGCTGTAATCGCAAAAATATTGTTTTTCGTAATTTACCTCTCACCATCAAGATGCTTGTTTTAGGCGAGTTCCCTTGCCTTCCACCGCCAAGCCTATAACGGCAAAGTCCCCTACTGAATGAGATGTTCAAATAAATCGACGTACTTTTGACCTGTCAAATTACCATCGATGAAAAACAGCCCGACAATTCGGTTGCACAATATTTCAGCTCAAATATTCAGTTTTTGTGGATATTGTGTGTGGGAATCCCTCATCCAATGAGGATTCTCCTCTCATCTTAATATGTTATTCACACTTGATTTGCTTATGCCCGTTTGTTGGGCAACCATTCTAACACACGCATGTACGTTTTCAACAACGCTTACACAAACCTCCAAACTCTTACCATCGTTCGTGGCACCGTTTAGTAAAACTCTTAGTACAACATTTTTAATCTCCAGATGATGCCAACTTTGTTGGCGAAACGTGCATTGATTGTAGTGTATAATGTTTTGGTGTTTTGTGGAAAACTAAGTCAGTGTTAATAAAAAATGAGTGCTTCCTTTTAGCATTTGAAAAATGCCTTCCACTTTCCCTCCTCCACGGTGGTGGGAGGTTATTAAATTTAACACCTTTGAATGGCTGTTTTTAAGTAAATGAACTCGTACTTTATTATTTTTCATTCCACCGTAGAATTTTTTAGAAATTACGAAAGAAAATATATTACAGCGCCATCTGTCACGAATCGAAAAAAATGCTTCAGGCAAACATGACATAATTCTTGCCGTAGAATCCGAATATGCAATAAAATATAGGGGTACCCATTTAAAATTTTAAAGTTTCCCCCCGCCCCATGCCAAGGGGAAGGGGTGGGGGTTGCATTTAATATCATTGGATAGCGCTTTTAAAATTATTAAAGCAGTATTGTTCCTTTTTGGATGCAATGTGTATTTCTCGAGATATTTGACCGTTTCCAGACTTTTTGGACACCCGGTATATAAAATACCTTAGGACGAATGAAATATATTCGAGTAAGTAATTTATTTCGAATAACGATACTTTTAAATTCTATTCTTAAATATCTATTCTTCAAATAGAATTTTGTATTTGGAATATTAGAATTTTGGAAGGCCTTACTATACGTGGAAAACACTTATAGTGTAATATTATTTTTGGCATTACTTTAGATGAGCACCATTCATGTGGGTCCATCTTAACAGATATATATTTTAAATGAAATAGTAAATATACAGTGTGACCTATAGAATCGTAATTAACAGATTCTATGAGTCAACAGATATGCTCTCTGTAATGAAATCTCGTTTCTGTCCAGATTGTTTATTATTTTTGCAGAGAAATGAACTCGATCCAGAAGACGATATGGATCGTCTTCTGTTAACTCCTGGGCAAATATTATTTTATAAATATCAATTTTTTTATGGAAATGCTTCAAAATATTTGTATGGTTGGCGATATTTTCTAACAATAAGTGACATTTTGCGTGATTTCTGTCAGAGAAAACTTAACACTAAACTCCTTTACAGGGAGGCATTGCCTAAAAAGTTTGATGGTATGCCAACATTACATTTAACCAATTTTCTTTGGCCAAATTATAAGCAAATAAAATATAAGTAAGCAAATAATTTGGTCATTTAACCAAATTTAACCAAAATTTTTAAAGTACCTTGCAAATGAGGTATTACTCGTACACTGTTGCCATTTAAGAATAATTTCCAAAATGCTACCGCAGCACTATACTTGATGATTATATCAATATTTCTTAATTAAAACATTTTTCCACTTTAATGTAGGCATGCCAATCTTAGTTCTTTTAGGTTTGAATTCCATAGTTAAAGGGGGCAGCAACTTAGGCATGCACTGTATGTTTTTATTGGTATATGTACAAACAATTTTGGGGAAAAATTTAATGGCAATCCCAAAGCAACTGGTGATAATAAGCGATACTAGCTTATAATGCATAAGGCATTAATGAGGGAAATAATATATGGGCACATCCATTACTTTTCGACGATACTTTGCGCACTTAGATCAGCGATTTCTCTTATGATTTTTTATATGAAAGTAGGTCCTAATATATGGGATTTTCCAAAGTCTCAGCCCAATCAAGGCAAATTTGGCTTGAGGAGAATTTTTTTTAATTTTAAATCTAGCAATTCTCAAAAATTTATTTCTCTGAGTCTATTTAACTGATTGATCTCAAACTCATCGCATTATTTTTCGCTGAACTCTCTATTTATCGAAAAAAAATTATATTAAAGCTTAGATCGTATGTAGGCTTTCGGGAGAAGATTTTAACTGAACCGTTAATTTCATAAAATTTTACCCTTTCTTAAAGTGCTGCTATTTGTACAAATTTTACAATTAAAAATTATGTATGGGCTCATATTTTTTTGGCTTGATTCATAGTTTCAAAATTAGTAGAAATTCAAGTATCTAATGATTACACTTTGACTCGTCAAATTTAATCGATTTTCAAAAAATAGCTATATTCAATTAACTTCAACTTTTTCTTTGAATTTCAAATTTTGTTATATTCTTAAATAGATATTTGATAGTAAATAGTTCTGAAAATTTGAACTTTCGAATCGAGCCAGGATACGAGTTACAAATTTTCAAATAACCTGAATATCGTATTGTAACAACCCAGCAATTCATTAATTTTTAGACTCATTCATAATACTTTAGAAAGTAAGTAAGTACAATTAATGATAATACTTTATTTTACATTATAGTATTTTCATAAAATATAACAAGATTTTATTTTATTGGTTGTTTAGTGTACTTCAGAAACTTTTGTTTATAAATTCAGTTGCACTATTTTATATTCCTTTATATGAAAATAGCTATTTTTTGAATATCGATTAAATTTGACAGGTTGTATTACGAAGTGTAATCATTAGATACTTAAAACTTTTACTAATTTTGAAACTATGAATCAAGCCAAACAATATGAGCCCATACATAATTTTTAATTTTAAAATTTGTACAAGTAGCGGCATTTTAAAAAAGGGTGAAATTTTATGAAATTAACGGTTCAGTTAAAATCTTCTCTCGAAAGCCTGCATACGACCTAAGCTTTAATATAATTTTTTTCGATAAATAGAGAGTTCAGCGAAAAATAATGCGATCAGGTTGAGATCAATCGGTAAAATGGACTCAGAGAAATAAATTTTTGAAAATTGCTAAATTTAAAATTTAAAAAAATTCTCCTAAAGCAAAATTTGCCTTGATTAGGCTGAGACTTTGAAAAACCCCATATATTAGAACCTACTTTCATATAAAAAATCATGAAATAAATCGCTGATCTAAGTGCACAAAGTTTCGTCGAAAAGTAATGGATGTGCCCATATGTATATAAAATATTCATATAATTATAACAAACCACATAAAAGAGATTTTATTTTATATTGTATACCTTGTATTACACTTACCTTTCGAACCACAAATCCCTTACTTTCCGCACAATAATATTTCCATTATAATAGTGCCTCTCCATATACTGGGTGCTCAAACAGTACTGATTATGCCAAGGCACTGGAGCTCGGATTAACATTGTCGGAAACTCTTTTGGAAACGTAACGAACCCTAGTCTATGACAAAGTTGATAAAAAAACTATTGCATTATCATATTATTAAAAAATCTACCTTTTCCATTCCTGCGGATCCTGAAGAACATACATGAGTAAGTATTTCCGCATGAAGATGCAGTAAAATTTCAGGACTTCGCGTTCACTTTTTGTCGTTATTATTCTATACTCTAGTTCTCTTATAGATCTGTAATGGGGAATTCTCTTTTTGGCACACCTCAAAAGTTCGAAATCGTATGGCGGTACATGTTTCGAATCTATACCCTATATAAAAATGAAACAAAACTTTTTTATCAACATATCTGTTCCCCTGAATATCTACTTTCAGACACTGGACCATTTTATTTTCTAGTATCCAATGATTGAGGCACATTATAATGAATATTATCACGAAAGATACGACTAGCATATGCATTTTAAAGATACTATCTATGTCAGATAAAAGATACCCGTACATCTATTTTAAAATGTCACTTTTTCTTCAGAATTTCGATAAAAGATATAAGTGGGCTATTCTAATTAATAAACGATTTGCTTTTATTGATGCAGTTGATATATGGAAAAATATGTCATAGAACACGTTGAAACGGGATAAATATTTATTATTATCCAAGTTTGATGATAAGTTGATACCAATGTGTCATTGAGTTAATCAGGAAAATATCATTTTTGGTGTATTATACAACTTTTATATAAGTGAATCTCCCCAACCCTACTTAAATATAAATCTACTTATACAGGTAACCCGTACTATTGCTTAACTACGAACAGCAAACGAATTTCAGTATATTTCAATAATAAATTTCAGTATTCACACTTAATGGCATATTTGATAAAATTAACCTATCTGAAACTATACCAATACTAATGTACAAGAAACTATTTATCATTGATTCTTTTTGACTGTCCTATATACTGTGGAATTAAACCATGCAGTTGTAATTTTATGCCTGATTTTAAATTATTAGTAACAGCATTAAATGATATAACAAATCAGATAACTGCAGCAATATGTTGTACAAGGTTGTGGAATATTTTAATACTTCGTACATTTATATTAAATGAACAGCTTAATTTATTCTCCTCCTAACTTGGAATTATAACGTATATACAGATTAAATTACAGTATTTAAGCATACAGTAGTTGACGTAACTGCGTTGTATTTTTGACGTTTTTTTATAGTTCGTCTTAGTGTTTTATAACTTTTATATTACTTGTAAATTTACTTCATTTCTATATAAATTAATAATAATATATGGATTATTATTAATATGTACACATTCTTTTAAATTTAAACTGTAAGCTAATATTCTTGAAACAAACTGTAGAGTTGTATATACAATAAAGTTTGTATTGTTATTATTATTAAGAAAGATCATGCATCTTATATAATAACTTATTACCGAAATTTCTTACTATTTATTCTACTAAACTATAATAAAAATAATATAGTTGAATTTATCTCACTCGATATTTCCATATTATTTTCAATGTTATCAATTCATTATATAATTAATTGATAATATTTATCATTTATATAATTTTTTTATTTATAATTTATATAATAATTTATAATATTAACTATTATCTTTATAATTATTATTAGTTACAAGAAAAAGTTTAGAATTATACATAATGTATAAGATGTTCCCAATTCGGGATTTTGGATTTCCTCGAAAACTATACAGGATACAAAGAAACCGATGTACCGTTTCTACAGTCACGTAAAAACTATGGACCAAAGCACGGCCTTCTATCCACGGACTTCTTTCCGTTTCAGAGATACAGGCCACTCTCAATATCTAAGCATCAAATTAAAAAAATGGCAAAAACATTATGGATATACTTTTAACCAATAAAGTTGCATTTTCTATATGCAATACCCTGTGTCTTAATA
Source organism: Rosalia funebris (assembly GCA_037954035.1). Lineage (NCBI taxonomy): Eukaryota > Metazoa > Arthropoda > Insecta > Coleoptera > Cerambycidae > Rosalia > Rosalia funebris. Next base: position 19,076,797 of record JAZFAV010000021.1, read on the forward strand.
GATGAATTTATTGTAATTTAAATAGGCGTTGCAATAATATATAGTTCATTTTATCGCTATTTGCCTAATAAAAAATCTAAAAACATACCGTGGCTTTTTTATGGCTAAGATCAAGTAGACTGTTCCGTTTATCGGCAAGATACGAGAGTTTTTTATTTGGCAAATAGCGATGAAATGAATAGTACAGGGTTGAACCCATAAATGGAATAAATTGTGTAACTAGGATATGGAGGATATCAACAAAAATTCTTGAAAGGGGCAGATTTTTAATTTTGGTTGTCTATATTTAGGGGACAATAACATTATCTTCGCCTTCGGGAATGTTACCACCCTTAACTTTTCTTCTAAACTTTGAAAGGAATACATGGCACACCTCTTTTTCTAAATGTTTCATATTAGTACTTTAAAAAGGTAAAAAACTTATTTTTATGATAATAATCACTGCATCGTAAAAGGTGTATAAAATGTGTACCATTTCTTTTTTCTTGACGTTTTATATTATATTATATACATTTCTTGTCACTTTTTTATCTTATCTTAGTTGTTTTGTTTTGAAACCCTGCTTAAACTCAATTTAAAAAAATGTAAGTGTGGTTTACTTCGCATTTTATCTTTATATGAGTATTATTTTTAATGTGTCATTTAAATTTACATTTAAAAACTTTTGAAAATGTCATGTCTGACCTAACGCAAGCTTTTCGCATTGAAATTCTGCATTCTGTGTAATTTATAGGTTTCCAGAAAACCAAATTTCATAGAATTTGGGCCACCCTGTGCAAGTTACAATCTCTACTATATCTATTAAACATATTATATACTCCTCCAAATATGTACGCCTGCTAAAAATTCCTGTAAATAAATCGTATCTACCTCTATATATAGTTTTGCGTATCTACAATAACTTATTTTATTATGTTATATTTGACTATCATATTGCCTTTTTTTTTATTTATTGTTTTTTTACTAATTTTATATGCTAGACATCTCATAAGTACAATTTGTATAATGGATCTTTGCGCGTGTATCGATTTAGTGACAACGCACGGATCACATGCTACACCACTCGCAATTGTTACTAATATGTCACAATTACCAGCACGTATGTCTAGCGACATATATTTCAATCAACTACGTACGGCATAGACAGTAAATAATTTGCCGAACAAAATACCGAACAAATTATGAAGTCACGCCTTAGCTTTATTGTACAATTTGATTCATTGGCGTCTCAATATTTCTGTAAAATTTATTTCATTTTTGTTTGATTTATTTTGATATTTGTTAAACTTATTTCATTTATTTTGATGGAAATATCACTTCCATTGAATGTTTTTGTGGAGAACCTTTTCATTACTCTGCCATAGGCTGACGGATTTGTATTGTACTAACTGTCATCCTAAAATGTGTTATTGGCACGACACTGTTCAAGAATGTCAGTTGATTGATTCATACGATTGTTACCTGTGACGCACACGCAGAGAATCATTACACAAACCATATTTTCAATCCTTAATATAATATTAACTTATAATAACTTACTTCAGTCAAATAATATATCATACGATCTATATCTTTCTCTCTGATTACTTTGTTCATATCTTTAACGGCCTGTTTACACAGGTATTCCTTTTGTTCATCAGGAGTTTTAGGAAGAATGGCTTGCAACTTTTCCAATTTTCTGAAAAATAAATGATCCGAAATATGGTATTTTGTAGATCGGTGCTAGAGATGAATGGAAAAATTCATGAGGACCCTGGAGCATACAAGTGCAGTAACACAATAAGAGGGAGTTCGAATTTTGGTATCTTCCATGCAGGTACGGTGTTTTATTTGATAATAATTATTTGAATAATTATATGAAAAAAATAATGGACCACGTTTTTAAAACAGACTAAATAGTATCTTAAGGATAGGATATATCCTTAGAGATAAACAAATGAAATTTAGTTCTTACCTACATATCAAGTAATTAAATTAGCTTTAAAACACCTGTATGGAATAGACGCATTTGTGAAACTATTTTTATCAAACTAGCAAATATAAGCCACCGATATTATCAGTGTCGAAAGACCTTTCAAATGATATTCCACCTATGTTCCTATTTGAATATTTTACGGGAATAGTTATTTGCAGTATCAGCGACGAAAACGGATTTTATATCAAAACATGCCCCCTTGAAAACAAAAGTTAGCGTCAGACTTTTCATCATGACATTTGCCTATAAAAAATATTTCAACAATTATATTACGGGTTTAATTTTAAATGGAACTACAGTGGACACATCAGAGAGTGTAGAAAATTGTGAAATATTGTGAAAGTCCAAAAGAGGTGAGATATCGATATTATTTACGAAATATTATTTACCCAGATTCATCTGGAAACCCCTCCCACTCCATCAAATCCAATTTCGCTTTCATTTCTTGCTCCTTCTTACGTTTCTCCTTCTTTTCGTTCTTCCTCCTCCAATATTCCCCGTTCAGTAGGTCTTCTATCTCAACAAATCCTGGGGGTAATTTTCGTTTCTTCGCCTGGGACGCTTGGTTCTTTCTCTCCTCCTCTTCTAATTCCTTTTTGGTTTTCTTTGGTGGATATTTGAGTTTCCCTTGAAATATTATATGTAATTGAAATTGTATTGTATCATTATGGAGTGAAAATACTGTACCATCTGGACCAAACGGGCCGCAAGGTTGTTTCTTCTTTCTAGGTGGCATGTCCTGGATGCGTAAGTCTTGTACACCAGGAGTGTAACTGGATCCTTTGGAAAATGCATATATAAAATTTATCCTAGGGAAATTTGTCAGGAGATACAAAGTAATTTAAAGATCTTAAGACGATATTAATTTTGACTCGATATTGTAAAAGTTGTCCCAGCGAGAGGTAGCAGATTTAAACTTGCCGCCATTACTCTTGCGGCAGGTTTTGGAAGTTTATGCTTCGTAGTTATTACGTGGAGTATACCATTACAAAATGGAGCGCTATACTGTTCAGCAACGCATACTTATTGTCAAACCGTACTACGAAAGTAATGGTTTAATTGTGGACACTGAAAGAAAATTACGTGCAATTATGGGTCATCATGAAGCAATTGCTAAGCGGGCCATTCCACCCTCTTGCGACTTGACCCCATTAGACTTTTTCTTGTGGGTCTACATTAAAGGGAAAGTCTATGCCAATAATCCCGTTACGATTGAACAGCTGAAAAATAACATTAGCGAAGTTATTGCGGACATGGGGCCACAGTTATGCCGCGAAGTGATGGAAAACTTCATCAAAAGAATCCACTGCTGCCAAAGAAGAAGAGGCGACCACTTACAAAATATTGTATTCCATGTCTAATGGCATAGTTTAAATAAACAGTTGAACCCAAAATTATCGTAGAAGTGTAATTTATTTTCCCAATAATTACAAACCTAATCGGCTACCTCCCACTGGGAGACCCTTTCCGATGTTAACAATATTTCCCTTTTTTATCTTCAAATTATTGTTTAATCTATCTTCCCATTATTTAATCTATCATTATTGTAAGTTTTATATTAGATACAAATGAGTAAAATGATCTATATTTAGAAATAATATATTATTTCTAAAACGATGTCTGAGACTGAGAGATTTCAAGTACTAAAAATTATTAACAAATTATTGTTTGCGTTATTATGTCTTATCATGAAACTATCAACAAGGAGAATAACCCTCATAATATATGCATACAAATTTATTGTAGAACTATAAAATTTCATGTAAGAAATTAGAGATGCAGAATTGCAAAATTAGCAACAAATACATTATTTATGATGATGATTACGTGGTTATATTTCAACATGTGCTGATATTTATGCGTTAAAGGATTTACCTATAGTTTCCGTTGGTTTAAAAAACATTTGCGTATCCTTAGCCGGTACTCCTTTAGTCCACGATTTGCCCACGAATAAAGGGGGATGCTCGAATCTGTCTATCCTGCGAAAGACATAACTTGCCTCTGGTTCCCATTCTGGTCGAATCTCGGGAAGCCAAGGTAATTTCGGTACGATCCTGCGGCCGTACTTATTTTTCCGTATTTCTTCGTCCATGGTGGTTTAAAATTATTTTAAACAGCGTTAAAATTAATATAATGTGTAAAATATTTGGTTAAAAATTGTACTGATAGACGTCTGTATATGACAGATAGCCCTTTGTTTGTTTCCTAGCAACCCTTCAAGGTGTAACGAGGGATACTTGTGTCTATGGTAACGGCAAGAAGTAACACCCAAGTTTATAACGTGTTTCACAGCTTATACACTGGTCAAATATAAGAAGCAGACGTTTATGATGAAGCAAATTACACAGGCCAACAAAGATTTTGTGATCGGACTTTTTTTGAGTTTGTGGCTTAGTTACATACCGTGAACTATGCTGGATAAGTTTAAGAAACTTGGTTGTAATATGAGAAAACACTAACTTGGTTTTCCACAATACACTATACACTACACTAGACGCGCATTTGGCCAACAAAGTTGGCATAATTTGGAGATCATTAAAACTGTTTCTGAAGATGATAAATGGAAATCTGGAGATGATTAAAATTGAATTTTTGTCATCTCCAGATGATGCCAACTTTGTTGGCGAAACGCGCGTCGAGTGTAGTGTTTTGGTGTTTTGTGGAAAACTAAGTTAGTGTTATCTTTAACACCAAAGGTTCCAACCTACTCCAGCATTGTAATATAAGCACAAATATTAATTTTCTGCACTGTCGTCTGGACTACTTTCCTTAAAATCTTAGTGCTGTTAGTGAGGAGCAAGGTGAAAGGTTCCATCAAGACATAAAGGAGATGGAAAGGAGATACCAGGGTCAATAGGATGTGACGATGATGGCAAACTACTGCTGGATGCTGAAAAACGAATATCCAACGAATGATTACACAATACAAACTACAAAACGAAGTTTTTTGTTAAAAGTGGAGAGATTTTCAAAGAAAAGAAGAAATTAGAATCTCAATACTATTTATGTGATTGTTTTTTACTATGTTTTTTAACGTTTATTAAATATAATGTTTATTAAAATGTAATGTTTCCTTTAGTTTTTAATTTATTCTGATTATTCAGTTGATTAAGAACCTTACGTAAGGGGCAAAAATGGAAGGTAGATATGAAATCAGCGTAAATAAGTCACATAATCACTTATCAAACCCAATTCAACTTTCAAAATGTCAAAATTTGTAGGCCAGTATTATCTTTATTTTCTTCACAGTAAGTGATGCAAAGTACGTATTTGTTTTCAATTTTAAAATAATTAGTAGTTACGTATCTTACTTGGAAATATGGAATAGCAGTATTATTTATAACAAAATTAAGTCAGGGAACAAACAATATGGACTGGGGGCTGATTATTTTCACACAACGTTGTTGGGGTATTTTCAGTACAAAAAATAGGGATGTAATTTGTAATAAAGGAAGTTGATAAGTGTAGAGGTGGTTTCGCAAACCTTGAGGAAAAGTTTCAAGTGTACATTCATCAAGATTTTTTGATACAGTTTAAAATAGTTTTTGATCTTCTATTCAAATAACAAAAATATTGAATAGATGTAAAAGACATTCTGGGTTACCCCCTATAAACAAAACAAATTACTTTCCAGAACAGATACATTACGAAAGATATTTACTTTTTAAGGCCACTTAAATGAATTTGAATTAAATGCTTGACAGATTTCGACAATCAAACAATGATTGACATGAATGATGTGTTTTATATTTTAAAATTTACCACCTCTTTTGATCAAGATAACTATTTACATCGACACGTTTGATAATGGTTTACCATTATGAATATAATTCGAAACGTTAAGAAGATGAAATTTATCGTTTTGACCCGCATCTGAGGGTTTCTTATTAAAATTTACAGACGAAAGCATAGAAAAGTAAACACTTCTTTTAACTTCCCTCTTCCCTAACATTCCTTGTGAAACAGCTTGTTTATCAAATAAATAAATTGTAATAAATTGTTTTAATTTTGTCACCAGAATACAGATGTCTATAAAATTAACTTGACATATGTCACTTTATAAAAAAATGTGTCATACAAAACACTAGTACGAAAAATTTCAGCAACAGATGCAACATGCACCCCGCAAAAAGGACTGTCATGACGACAGGATCACGATCGGTTACCTACTCCTGTGCCTCAAGTAAAAACACAGGAAAGAAAAAGGCTATATCAACCCAAACTGATAAACGTGCTCCGTCTTTTGTAGAGATGTTCAAATCGGATGTGAACCCCAAAGAAGACTTTATTTTCGACCAAGACATGCAAACAGGGTATTGCCTCGCTTTAAACTACATTAACAACATCCACAGGTTTATGAACAAGAAGCTATATGAAAGTTACGGAGACTGTGGCGACACCAACCCTGATTCTAATAGTATATTTAAATTGCCGGATGTTCCCAATTATGCCTCGATTTTTTTGATGCTCTTAGAGAAAAGTAAACCGCCCGATTTAAGTGTACATCTTCCAGTGAAAAAAGAACTTGTACCAGATGTTAAAAAATTGACAGATAAAGCAACGAAACATTCTATATTAAGCCCGCGGGCAAACGCACGGGAAACTCAAAAGAACAGCAACAACATTAAATCTAATAATGTGAAGGAGAAAATTATAGCTAGTGATACTTATAATCGTTGTGGTTCCATCAAAGAGGAAAGGAATTATAAGAGGAGAACTGATATGCATTCGAATAGTGACAGAATTATCGAGGAAGAATATGCGGAGGAAAGCAACCTAGAGGGTAAAATATTGTTTTTAATACTTCTCCTTATGTCTTTTTCTTTCCGGGTGCGACGTTGCTATATTAGTCCAATTTTTTACACGACCAGGTGGACTTTCTCATTCTTTCGGTCATTATTTTTATTAATTTTTCTCCTTTAAAACTTTCTGCATGTCTTATTGCTACATACCCTGCACTGGAGTATTTTACGTATATTATAGTCAAATAACTTACATATTGCAGCTTTACAACAGATCTCTAGAGGACTAATAAAATAGCCTGAATTTAGTTATCACATTTAATTATAATGTAGAGTAAACTGTAAGTCATACTGTAGAGTAAACAATAACGACACTATAACAATACTTTAAAGGAACATAATAAAAATTTAGTACTTAGTACTTCTTCTAGCTCTAGCGATAGCCTGCATCCTTCTAGGCATGCTCCACGAAAGATCTTCGATGGTCTGTTGTGGAATTTGATTCCATTTTTACTGTGTAGTAATTCTTAATTCTGCAGTTGAGTCAGGAGCTGGATATTGAGCTTGTATATGTTGATTCACAATGTCCCATTGATTTTCTATGGGACTAGCATCGGTACACATTGGCGGCCACTCTAGTGCTTCACTCCCGACATCCTCAAGATACTGAATCACTGTTCTAGCAGCATGAGCCCGGAAATTATCATGCATTAGCAAAAAGTTCGATAACTTTGTGCTATGAACTCCCGATGAAGCCAACATAAAACAAAACATGCTGTTCAAGGATGTTGCATATATACCAGTTAGCATTCATTCTTAAATTTACCTCAATAAGCTCAGTGCGACTCTCCTAATCAATGCCTCTCCAAAACATAATGGAACTGCCACTGAAGCTAATTTTTGTGCAAGATTACATTCTGCAAAACGTTCCCCAGACCTTCTGTGTACTCGACCACGTCCATCTGGCTTCCATAATTGTATTCTGTTCTGTTGTGACGTGGGAGAAGCCTAGGAGCTCTAGCAATACATTTGTGGTTTAAGCCGACTTTTTATGTCTCCTTATTACTGTTTTAACACTTATCGTACATTGACTTGTCTTGTAATCAGTAATTAATTTTTCAAATGGGGAGCTGTAAGTGAGCGATTTCGCAAGGATAGAATTCTCAAATATTGGTCATCTCTTGGCGCTGTACATCTTTTACGTCCTTGACCAGCCCGTCTTTTGTATTCTCCAGTCTCATTGTATCGTTTTACTATACAGTTTTACTTAGAAACATGAATATGCAATCTCCTCGCAATATCTTCTTGACTATAACCCTCGTTGGGTAAAATAACAATGTTAACAGAAACTAACTCACTTAAATGTGACATCTCACTAACTGAAACGAAAAATAAAAATACACAAGAAATGTCATTCTAATAATAATAAATAAAACAGCAGCCGTTGTTAATCGCCAGGGCACAGAATGGTATGTTTGTTATTTATAACATTATTGCTTATTCAGCTATAAAGGCTATGTCTAAACATTCTTCTCATCATCATCATGAGGTCATCAGTCCTAAGACTGGTTGGACGCTAACCTCCAGCTTCTCCTATCTTGTGCTAACCTACGAATTTCGCTAATTGTGCTACAACCTGCATCCCTTACTATTTGCGAGCAGTAGTCTAATCTAGGCCTACCTCTGCCTTTCTTCACTCCTATTTCTGCCTCCAAAATATCGCGGACTATGCCCCATGTCTCAGCAAGTGGCCTACCATTCTATCTCTTCTCTTCTTTATGTTTTTCCACATACTTCTTTTCTCGCCGACTTTCTCTAATACTTCTTCGTTTCTAACCCTATCAGTAAGTCCGCGGTATTTTCATCATTCTTCGGTAACACCACATCTCAAAAGCTTCTACTTTCTTCCTACTTGCTTCCCCTACCGTCCAGATTTCGCAACCGTATAGTGCCGTGCTCCATACATACGTTTTCAAAAATTTCTTCCTTGTTTCTAAGTTTATTACCCCCGAGCATAAAAGTGCTTTCTTTTTGTTAAAAGCTACTTGACCCTACGCTATTCTTTGTTTTATATCTTTATCGCTTCTTCCATCCCAATTTATTTTACTTCCTAAATAAGTGAAGTCTTTAACTTCCTCCAATCTTTCATTATTAATTTGTACTTTCGTTTTTGCTCTGCTCTCGCGCCCTCTGCACACTAACACTTTTGTTTTGTTTTTATTCACCCTCATTCCGTATTCCTCTGTCAACACTGCCTCCATTTCGTTCAATGCTGATTCTAGTTCCTCCTTACTAGATGCTAATACTGCTATATCATCCGCGAATCTCAGCATTTTTAGTTTCTGTCCCTGTACTTTAATCCCGAAATCCACTCTATCTTTTACCATATTAATCGCCTCTTCGATGTACAGATTAAGAATTAGTGGTGATAGCGTACATCCTTGTCTTACTCCTTTCCTAATACCTACTTCCCTTTTTCCCCTTCTACTTCTATAACAGCAGTTTGCTCTTTGTATAGATTGTGTACTACTCTCCTATCTCTATACTTCATTCCTGTGCTCTTTAGTATCTCGAACATTTTTTCCCATCTTACATTATCAAAAGCTTTTTCTAAATCTACAAATCTATATAAGCATTCTTTCCTTTTTCTACTGTTTTCTCTAACATTATTCTTAGTGCCAGAATAGCTTCGCGAGTTCCCCTATTTCACCTAAACCCAAATTGTTCTTCTCCTAGTATTTCCTCCGCTCTATTTTCCATCCTCTTCTGCACTATACTGGTTAAGATTTTTGACGCGTGGGAAGTTAGGCTAATCGTTCTAAAGTTCTCGCATTTGTCGGCTCCTCTCTTTTTCGGTATAGTAACTATAATGTTCTTCTTATAATCCTCCGGCATCTCGCCCGTTTCGTATATGTATTTTACCAGTTCAAACATCCTATTTACTACTTTCTGTCCCGCACAATTCAAAATTTCTGCTTGTATTTTATCTACACCCGGCGCTTTATTGTTCTTTAGCCCCCTTAGTGCTATTTAAACATTCTTTTATCCGAAATAAATTTCAGTATATACTTAAAACACTCCAGTGTAGGGTATCTAGCAATAAAAAACACAAAAAGTTTTAAAGGAAGAAACTAAAACAAATATAATGACTTAACAAAATATGCAATATTTTGTCTGTCAGTGTATTATTCCAGTTATCCATCAAAACTAATTAAAAGATTTTGCAGATGAAATGGTGATAATTAACAAGGAGGAGACAAACTGCGATTCTCCAAAAAGTACGTCATATGTGGCAGAAAATAATGGGAATTACAAAAGTAACACGTCCAACGAGATAAATTTGGATTGCCAAGACATCGACGATCTAATAAAGAAGCGAGTTGAAGAAGAATTCATGATCTACCTGAATAAACCAAATCACAAACAAACAAGACTGGTAAGTTCCAGCCACGACGGCGTCGACATTCAACCTCAGTTGAATTTGCTCGAGTACGCCCAGAAAAAACTAGAAAGACAAAACTGCGAACCGCGTTCGTGTTACAACGTTGAAGATACTCCAAGGAGGGTCACCGATATGTTCCAACGGTTTTCTCCAGAAAACGATAACAACGATTCAAGACCTGACACGGCCGATACCGGGACAGCAGGTATATTCCATAATAGAATCGATGAATCAGATAACGATAGCGTCATATTAGATGATGAAGAATTTGAAAGGCTACATCAGGGACATTATGGACAAGAAAACATGCAAGAGAGAGGTAGGTACGTACAGTATGCATATCGTGATATTCAAATACTATGAGGTTATTTCGAAAAGTATGGACCAAAGTTTCCTTATTAGGCAAAATATATTAGCAGTATATGTTCCATAAATACAAGATGAGTGAGTCGTGAACAATTTATGTAGCTTTATAAATTTTGTACCTAGTGTTTTCGAAATTTCAAATATACTATGAGAACAAAATTACATTGTACAAACTTATTTGAAGACCGTTGACATATTTTGATAAAGAAATATTTGTTAAAAGTAGTTTGATGAGTTCAAAGTTATTCTTACATAGTAGCGATTGGTGAAATTTGTGGTGATCGCTTTTAAAGTTTATCTCAAATTTTAAATTCCTGTTGAGCGTTTTTATATACGTACGTATATTATGTGCATTTTTCTGAAACACCTTAATCAGTTTTTGAGTAGACGGCTACCCTCCTTTACGTACGTAAAAGAAAATTAGATGTCTCTGTACCGACTCTCCGAATGAGACCAGACCCGATTTTGCCGATGAGGAGAGCAACCGCCACAAATTGCTCACAACAAAGACTAGAACATAAACATACATATGTTAATTGTTGCAACGGATTTGACGGAATTGCTTGCATCCTAGCATCTACACGATGAGGGTCAAAATGTTACAGCGAAACGATATTTCAATTTGTGATCGACGTAGTTCAACTTTTCAGAAGACAGAAGATGATGAGTGACTTCGGTTTTCTCCATGTCAACACTAGACCTCGTAAAGTCCGCATTATGTCAAAGTCCTTGTTGTAGAGCTGTATTTTGACAGAATAAACCTTCCGATTCTCCAGATTTTATCCCCTCGGATGATGTCTCTTTCCAAACTTTAAAAAGTTCCTTAAGTGTTGAATGCCATATTAAAAGTTGAAGTTTAGAATTTAAATGATCAAGGGATGTGTTAGGGGGTATACAAAGTTGTAATAATGTGTAAATTTCACTACTAACAAGTGTTTTTTTTTATCACATATTTTTGTTTTCAGCGTTCATGTTTGCATAAGATAATCTATTACAGGATCTCTTCCTTCTGTTGCCAAACTGTTATACTTCAACTTAATTCAAAATACGAGTAAGCAAATCGCAATAATACTGCGCCGCCCCCTCGCTTATATCGAAGGCACTTCCGGACCATGCCTCTAGAGGCTTCGAATCAAAAAAAAAAAAAGTTACGACGTTGTTCGCAAGGGTCGATTTACTATATCTATTTTGTTAAAATGCCGAAATTCGAATGAAAAGCATTTCGTACATCAACCTAAAAATTTCGTGACACACACACGAAAACAGCCGTTTAGTAAATAGAGATATGTTAATATGAGTAGAGTTTTGAAGAACAAGAAACGACTGTGATTTTATCTGCCTCTTTTAAGGTTTCAAGGATATAAAGTCAGGGTAAAAAATTATTACGCAAATGTGTATTTTATAAAATATGTTATACACGGAAAGCGATACAGCAAAAGTATAAATTATAAACGGTATGCTGCAGCTCATCTAAGCTACCCCTTAGTACATAATTTACAATTAATCTGAATCACTATGGCGATGGCAGTTGAGCACAGTACAGTCCAGTGGCGGCTCGTCGGGGTAGGCAAGGTAGGTGCCGCCTACCTTTAAAATTTTATGTCATTTCTCATAACAGCGCAATTACAATGAACTGTTAACGTCCCTGATAATACAAAAATATTTAATATAATTAATAATAACTACTTTATACTAATTAAATTATCTATCGCCGTCGGCGGCGCTGTTGCCGTAAACACCGTTTATATATACCACCGCAGTCCGCACGGCGCCGCGCTACACCGAATTAAATCATTTTATTCCTAAACAGAACAACCAGACCAGGCTCGGTTCTCCATCCCACCGCCTGAACATCGATAGCTAACACGTCAACAGGATGTCGGTAAGACGACAAACAGCGTTGTTGTAATGGCAAAATAATCGCAGCTCAGACGTCTGCAGCCAATTATACTCTTTAAATAAAGCAGTTGAAGGCGAATGCAATCGGCGCCTGAAGTAGATCGGCGTTCTTCGGCAGATCCGAAGACGCCTTCGCATTGAATAAGCCGTGATATTACTGGGGATATTGGGTTATATACCTATTGTGATGATCAATTTGAAACATTAAATATCGAGTCAATGTTGATATATTTTGTGGAATATGAATTTCGAGAAATATTTCCAGAGGTTTTTAAACTTATTGTTTTAATTGATACAATTCCAGCAACAAGTACATCGGTTGAAAGACATTTTTCTTGTTTAAAACGTTTTAAAACGCATAGTCGGAACTCTATGAAGAATGAACGTTTATCGTCGCTTGCACTTATTTCAATTGAAAAGGAATTATTTAGCACACTTCAGAAATCTGATTACTTCACGGAAAATATAATTAACAAATTTTCATTAATTAAAGATAGGCGCATTAATTTAAATTATAAAAAGTAGTAGGTATCCACTTTGTAATTGTCAGTCAATAATGGCGATGGTTAAGGAAGGCTGTGAGGGGAGGAGGAGGCCTATACCCTAAAGCGCCCTAAAATAATGTATTATTGCCAACCCAATTTACATAATATAGGTATAATACTCAATAAATATATTTCGTTTATTCCAATTTATTTATACCCACAATAACTATTATTATTCACGAATAACAAAGAGGTATTAAGTTCAAAAAATTCTTGTGAAAGTCTATATTTTTGTATAAATGAAATTCAATCATTGAAATTCTGAAGTACCAGTAAAACGCGTGACCTTGAAAATTTAAAAAATTTTTAAGGGTTGATGAAGCTCATACGCCGCTATCGCCTACCCTAATATGGATACCATGAGCCGCCACTGCAGTACACCCTCATTATGTTACCCATGATGTGACGTAGAGCAGCTAAATACTATTAGTGAATTCTATCCTAAAGCTAAATATGTATACGTATTTTTAAAATGTTCATACAACCCCCAATGACAAGGAAAAATTACTCTTTTTCATAGCCTTTATGAACCGGCAAGTTTTTAAATATGTATCTGTAATTAAGCACTGACAACATGAGAAGGAACGTCTATTTTGTTAATTTAAAGAAAAATCTAGAAATAAGTGTCTAATGTTTTTGAAACAAAATTAATTAAAGTGCATGCAGGCTTATGAAAGCATTATTCATCTATCTTACTTTATTTATGTATTATAAATATAGAGTATACAATGTATTAAAAAATGTCTTTGAATTTTTTTTTATTTGAGTCCCACTATTTTCTAAAATATATTTTCCATGAGTTCTTATTCTAATGGTTACTTTCAAATGAGGCACAAAATATGTCTAAGATAGCCAAATATGAATTAACTAAACTATGACTTTTATATAGGACTGTACAGTACACTCGAGGTGACGACATCACAAAGAAGAATGCTACAGGATAAACGTTATTTTTTTGAGGTCGAAGAGGATGGTGGTGTACTATGTATATCCGACAGAGAATACTCTATATTAATCCACGAAAACGACGATTAATAATATTAATCGTAATCATTGGTTTACTTTTTATATATACATACTTTTTTTTTACATTATTTTTCGTGTATATAATATTTAATTAGTATATACATATACATATTTATATATTTCACTTTATATCAATAAATGAGATTTATTGAGTTATTGATCTTAGTTTTTGTTGAGAAATATATATATTTTCAAATTGTCTAATACTCCAATGACACATATACAGAGATGTACGTAAACTGTTTTCAAACATACCCTTATTACCATAATGTATATATGAAATGATTGACTACCATAATGTATATATGAAAATGAATATTTTAGAGTTCTATTTAAATTCATAATTATCGAGGAATTGTAATTTTATAACATTAATTTTATATTATATTCATTCAAGTATTACTCTGTAAAATTATTATTTTGGTCGTTTTTCCTGTCGAATGATCTGTTAATTATCTTGACTGTGGGTGTATGTTTTATTTTTTTCTTCTTTATTTGTTAAATAATCAGTTATATGAAAACAAAATTATCTTCTACATATATCGATATAATAAAAAAGATATAGTTTTCTCTTGTGAAATGTATATATCTCGTAAAAGTTATACATAAAAAAACTATGATTGTCGGGAATTTGCTGCTAATATATTTTGCTTGTATTTACTAAAATGCATCCCGTATTTTTTCAACCCATTGTATAAATATGTTTATTATTTCAAGATTTCAGTAGTCACTATACTAATTCATTTCAATATTGTTTTGTAAATTGTAATTTTGTTCCACACTTTCCAATTATATATTATGAATATATATTACTTTATTCGCGAGCCATTTTCTTTTTCTCAAAATCATCCTATTGAAAATAAATATCACTTTTTTTATTCAAGTTCAAGTTCTTTGACTTTGATTTGGGTAAAAATTTGTCGTATATTAGTTTGAACAATTATTTGCTGTAATTGTTAACAGCTGATCTATTACGTATTACTAACCTTTAATACAGATTGCTATACATAGCGTTTTAGTTTTAAGATGCCCCATTAAAACACAAAATTTTAACTAAAAAATTTTTCTTATGGACAGGTTGAATATGAGACTGAGTATGAGAATGACAATACAATATATTGAAATTATTTCTCTTTTTGTGTCAAGTACCTTCTAACAGTGAGTACAACACTTGAACATAATTCAATGTACCTTCACAACATGTAATAATGCCCATTATCCTAACTATATATAGTTTCACGCAACGCCAACAGTTTTTGCACATTATTAAGGCATTACTGGTTTCGTATGCTTAGTTTTGGTTTATACCCACTCTAGGCACTGTCTTCTATTAAAAAGAATGCCTAGACTCTGAATACGTAATAATTGTACTCGACTTAGTAAGTTTTTAAGAGGTCCCATAACTGGGTTGCGTGAAGCTGCTTTGTCATTCAAAGAAATTACTTACTGCGTAAACAGATTTAATCAACTGTGATGAGATGTTATGGGATATAATTTGAAAAAGGTTGAGCAAGAGGATCTAGAGGTATCTGACACCAACGTATTACAGAGTCAAGATAGCCATTTTAGGTTCTTGACTGTAAGAGGCCGATTTACGTCTACTCGAGAAGAGTCCAAAAACTTTATTTGTCGATATTAAGCATTTATGTATGCAGTAACATACATAAATGCTTAATACTCCACCATATACTCCACCTTCTTCACAAACTCTAGAGGCACTTCACCATGAGTTTCAAATTATTTGGGAGAGATGACTCAAGAAGGCATCGATCATCTTTTTCGGTCTACACTCCGAATATGGCGTTCATAGAGAGCGTCCATCATATATATAATTCATGCTAGTTTATCAACATGTTTATACCATATGAACGATATTAGACCATATTTACTGGAATGCCATTTTCTATGTCAGTTAGTATATTTTATTTAGTAACTATTATAACATCAACAACTATATTCAACATGATAAAGGAGTTTCTTCTAAGATGATAACGAAAATGTATATAATATTAAATTAATACAAATTATATACAGGAATGTAGCCCTATGAGTAAGTGATTTATTTCCATCAGAAATGTGACCCTTCCTTAATCCCATCATACTTCCATTATTTAAAAAAATACGTATACTTGCAGTGCACGAGGTAGTCTCCCATCCCCTCAAGTTGACTGGAAAGGATATGCCCAAGCTAAATGAAAAAATGCTTAATACGATAGGGTTGTTTACGGAAAGGGGTGACATACGTCCTGGAATCTTGGACATCATGGAAAAGGAGAAAAAGGCCAAGGCAACCGATAGTAGAAATAAACAGTTCCGAGTTAAACGCCAGTGGGATTTACAAATCCACTTGACTCCCAAAAGAAATTTTAATACTACCAGTGGGTCTAGCGAAAAATCATTCATAAGTATGTCGTCTGATATAGAAAACATTAAAAAATGTAACATAAAATAACAAATAATAGTATATAATATGAAGAAATGTAATTATAGATAATATATACCCACCGTAGTAGACATTCGTGTTGTTATTGAGATAAAAACGGCATAATGTGTCACGAATTGATAGAATAAAAGATAAAACTAATTGCTTCATTATTTCTTCAATTGAGGATGTAAAGATTAGTCCTGAATAAACCAAGATATATAGTATGTGCAGTACTATAATAAATAAAAAATTTGTTACAATAAGTTTGGAGAACTTAGATGAGAACAAAAATATGTAAATGTATAAGTATAGTGTTTTGATAAACTAATGAATAAATTCGTTAACAATTCAAGGAATCACTTTTAAGAAAAACTTTCGGACCCGTCAATTTTTATTTTTAGTTGCGCATTTTTGAAGCACAAATAATACATACCGGGTGATTCGTGTAGGAGGTATGACGCCATTGAAATTTTTTTTAATAACAACCCCCCTTTTTTATTTACATTAGCGTGAGTATAGGTTGGATGTTGGATAAAAAAATGAAAAAAAAAGAAACAGTTGCGCAATTTCAATACTACATTTATTGGTAATGATGATTCAAATTAACTAAATTAAATGTCCAAATTGCGCGTTGTTTGCTGCCTGGCAGTAACTTTAGCGACCGATGTCTTTTTATTGATGTCAGATAAATTTTCTTCGAGACGACCTTATTCCTGCACTAATAACTTTATATCTAGATGTAGAGGAACCTGATCTTCCAAGAAATGACTTTTTCTTTCAACAAGATGGTGCAGCTGTCCATTATGCATCACCTGTCCACGCTTATTTAGACGAGATGTTCTCGAATCGTTGTATAGGAAAAAGGGGACCAATTCAGTGGCCAGCCAGATCGCCAGATTTGACAGCACCAGATTACTTTTTATGGGGACACTTTAAAAGCAAAATATACATTACTAGGCCAGAAAATTTAGAAGATTTAAAAGTAAGAATTCGTCACGAAGTACAACGTATACCTCCTGAAGTTATCGACAATGTTCAAAATGAATTTATGAATCTTCTTGGCTACTGTTTAGGTAGTAACAACGGGGCACGATTAATTGGTGAATTGATCAACGGTGAACATTTAATTTTTGTAAGTTGACTTTTTAAGTAATCGTTTTTATGCATTTTTTTATAATTATTTAACTTATACTCACGCTAATGTAATTATTACCGTAGAATATGTAAAAAATGTGCTCTTTCACATTCCATAATAAAAAGAGGGGATTGCCATTAAAGAAGAATATCTATGACGCCATACCTTTATACACAAATCACTCTGTATGTACTAATTATATTTAAAAATAAATTCAAAATTTATTCATTAATTTACAAAAGCACTATTATAATAAAGATATAAGATTATGTATTCCTAAAATATAATCGTTAATAAAATGTTTCCTTGGTATATTATTTATAATGATTTACGTGTAGTTTTACCTATATACATAGATATTGTACTTACCTTAAGCCCATGGTTGTCTCAATATTTAAAAAAATTGCAAAATTCAATATACATTACTTTTAATGAAAATAAAGTAATATGAATAAACGATTGAGATTAGTGATGACAGCATATGTTCATTTCAAAATACTAATAGCCTCCAGTTACTTCGAGCATTAATTTCATTTGGAATTATAACCTGTATATTTTTTGAAATTCTATATGAAATTTTCTGGTAAATTTTAATATTTGTTATGCATGCTACAAAGCTGTCATCCATCATTTTAATTTTTTTAACTAACAAAATTATCTAATATTGCATTAAATAATATCATTTCAAGGTAATACATTATTATACATATTACTATTAGCATGTTAATCTATGAAAATAATGCAACTATTTGCCTTTGCAAAAAAAACGTAATTTAAATTACCTAATTACTGGGTAATTATTTAATAAAAGAGCTAGTATTTAAAAATACTTATCCCTAGTACCTCAGTTCTGAGCATATAATTGTGTTTCTGGCAATATACTAGGTCTATTGCAGTATTTTAATTATAATTTGTTGTTTACATTATATACAGTGTAGGTCAAAAAGTTTGCAATATATCAGGAACGTTTTTATTAAGATATTGAAAAAAGTCATTCTTGCCTATGCTCCTACATGCCTGAAAACTTCAAAATCAATTTTGATATCTATCATATGACCATGACATGGCAGAAAATTGTATCGCATTCGCCAAAATTAAGGTTAGAAGATGAGGTGTCACAAAAAAAGGGTTTGAATATGATGGTCTCTATCTATGATGGACTCCTAGAGTGCTTGTAACAGGTGCATTAAATTTAGTTTCAGTTGAAGTTGACATTATGACTTCAAGTTTCAATTATGGTCCCAAGTTTCAAGTGAAATTATGACGTGGAAATAGGTACTCATTTTCCAGCATACTGTATTTTATATTAAATTTTTTCCTTGGCCGTTGGATGATACTAAAACAGATTATCTTTACTTCAGCTTTAACTTAAGAAAAAAAAAATACTTTCCAGGAATTATCTTACACTGATAAAAATACCTATAAGAAAATCCTACAACAGATTTTTCGATTTTATTACTGGTTAGTTATAAAAATGTAATCAAACTGTTTTAAATTATCATTGTTTTAAATAAGCATTACGTTAAATTACAAAAAAAAATCTAGAAAAAATTATAAACTATTCAAGAGTATTTGTTGGCATCGATAAAACAAAAGATTTAAGATTCAGTATGTCCAGTTTGTCTCCCATATACGGGGTATTGTTCCCATTCTCAATTTTCTTCCCATGTGATGTAATCTTTTTCAATGCAATGCCAAACTATAGGGTCTTTCAATAGGATCGAAATTTGTTGTTATAGCGGCCATGTTGTTAAAGCAACTCTGTCAATTAATCTGTTGTGTATTGTTCAGTAGTGTATGGCAAATCACCATGAAAGGTTATAAGGTTCGACGTCTGCCCTTCCTCGCCACAACCGTCTCGCCGAGTCGACTATTCGACGTTTGATGGCCAATCAAGTCAACCGGTTTGATAAATAATCAGCCAACACCCGTATGTCACCAAAACGCAAGGTCTGCTGAAAACATCGCTGCTGTGCGTGAGAGTGTACGGGAAAACCCGAGGTAGTAACTTCTCGTCGTTCACAAGAACTTGGCCTTTCTGGGACCTCAACTTGGTGAATTTTGCGTCGGGACTTGGGTCTGCACCCGTATAAAATCCAACTGGCCCAGGAACTTAAGGTAAACGACCATAGACAACGCCGTGTGTTCGCTGATTGGACTCTGGAGCAGTTAGAAGTTGACCCAAATTTCACTAAAAAATAATTTTTAGTGACGAGGCCCATTTTTGGATGAATGGATATGCGAACAAGCAAAATTGTCGGATTTTGGACGATACCAATCCATACGAGATACATCAGCACCAAATGCATCCCGAGAAAGACTGTTTAATGCGAATTCTGGCAGAATCATCGATCCGTACTTCTTCCAAAACGAAACTGGCATGCCAGTTTCGTAGTTCATCTGTAGCCCTCAACGACGAGCGCTACAGATCGATGACAAACAACTTTTTGTGGCCTAAACTGGATGATATGGATACCGACGACATGTGGTTCCGACTGGACGGCGCTACGCGCCACACAGCGCATGCCGCGATGGACATTCTGTACAAGCCATTTGAGAGCATGGTTATCTCGCGCAGCGGCGACGTGAACTGGTCACCGAGATCGTGCGATTTAACGCCTTTAAACCTCTTCCTTTGGATTTATCTTAAATGGCAGGTCTATGCGAATAAACCGCAAACAATTGATACCCTTAAAGGCAACATAACGAACGTCATCCAGCAAATTCAGCCAGATCCATGCGACAAAGTCATCGACCAAGCTAAGCCACGGCGGACATTTGAACGATATCATTCCACGCTTAATGCCATAAAATATTCTTTCAAATGAAAAAAATTAAGTGGATGTCTCACACACATGTTTTATTTACGTCTAAAAATCGAGCGTCCTTATTGGAAAACCCTTTATATGATATATATTTTTATAACAAATTAATAAATATATGTATAAAAATTGACGTAAGAAGAGCAATAAAACAATTTATTATTAAATGGCAAGGACAGAAATAATATTTCATATAGTAAAAAACAGTCTATTTATACACATTTCTTCATAATCAGAATAACTAAAAAAATTGTGTAAAAAAAATCATAAGCTTATTAACAAAAATTGTGTTAATTCGTGTCATATACATACAAAAAAAAATTGTTACAATTAAATTACCAATTATATGTATATATATAATATGTACAGAAAAAAAAATGTAACGCCGCAATTATCGGTTCATTTTTAAAAATTAAAATTAAATAACACAATTGCAAAAATATCTAGTTCTAAATTACTCATTTATCTTCGAATTCTTAAACAGCGATTAATGATGATACGGAGAAGGAGGTACATGGTGCCCTGAAATAAATATAACACATTAGAAATTTTAAGATATGTATGAAGAGTAAAATAATGTTCTCTCTTTCATTCTTAAAAAGCATAACAATGTTTCAGATTATATAAATCAGTAATGAATATGTCACCTAAATAGAATGGAAAACCTATCTTGCTAATAGAATCCTATTATAATATTTTGATTTCATGTTATGCTAACGGTTTACAATTAGGTTTTATTATCAGAATATTTTAGATAAATTAAATCAATATGAAATTAATATAATTTTATTGTTATATTACAAAATATTTTGCGGCTTCTGCTATACAAGTATAAGAACATAGAAAAACACATTGTTAAAATACATTTACACATGTATTTATTGAATACTCTGAAAAATGTTTTAATAAAAATAAAAATACTTGCTATATAACAGACGACGCAATTTCACGATGTAAATATAATTTAGCAAAGCATTTATTAATTTTAAATATAAATACCGAGAAATCTACCTATAAGATTAGAGATAATACTTTATAAAACCTATATGATCCTAGATAACATTTTTTCTTTATAGAATTATATATTTTTATTGTGTCTACTAACTATGTAACTATGTATTGCTATATTATGTACTGAAATGTTTTAAATATATCTGTTCTGTTGTACTTCACTTGTATTAAATAAATCTGATTATTGTACTAAATGTATTAATTAAATATCTAATATTTCACATGCACTAAGATTTTTTGGTATTTTGAATCCAATTCTATTAGCAAGAAATAGTCGTACTATATTTATAATCACAAATTAAATGATCTCTTAAAGAACAAGTAAAAAAAAGTAAACATATACTACCGAAAAAGACTGTAATGAGACACACACGATATACACGATTGAATTAATCTTGTTAATCGTAGTATTGGCTTCAAACTGGTCATTCTTTTTATTTACCAAGGGCATAGTTAACTCTAAAATGTATTGTCTATACATCAGGGAAACATATCAAAAGGTCTCATTGCATTATTTCTCAATGGTACATGAGCGTATGCCTTTTTTTATTTAACAATGAAATTATACATAAAATGTTATAAAAATTTAATATACTTGTTTATATAGTCGACCAATCAATAATTAGATATAACAAACATTTGTTTTATAGAATTTATTTAGCATTCTGAAAATTTTCCACGGTAAAAACCTAAACAAAAAAATATAACCAACTAAACCAAATTGAATGGTCTAAACTATAAAAGCAAAATAATTTTCTCCCCAATAAGCATGAACTTACCATTCTCTATGCTCACCTTTCATAGGTGAGGACCTATAAAAATTGAACATATTCAAAAGATATTTGTAAAGAATTATATTGGTGAATATGCCCAGGCAGTCATGTACATAGAAATCATAAATTAAACTGATAGTTGTTCAAGTTTAAGTTGCAATGGAATGGTACTTTTGTTTTATTACACATTTTTTTACCTTAAATATATATTTTTTTATAGTTTTATATTATAGTTTTATTATATATTTTTTTACCTTTGAACCTTCTGAATAAAATAGTATAGCATTTTATTTCCAACATTACTTAGAAATTAAGGTGTACGTTTCAGTTTCCTTCAATACAAAGTCTAAATAATCAAGTTTTTAGTTTTTGTCTGTATTTACAATGACTTTGTAAAGTCATTGCCAGAGTTTATAATACACTGTACATACAGGATGTTTACGAACTGAACGATGTCAAAGAAATCAGATATGCTGTTACTTCTATATTTATAGAAAAAATATATTCAAGGACTCACTGTAGCTGCCAAGTAATAATAAAGGATTTTGACTATGTGAAATCTAAATTATGGGCAACTCACTGTGCATTATTTGTATTAAGGATTTAATTTGATTTTAACTATTGGATTTTATGTTTTCTTTAATAGTTTAGCTTTAATAGCATAGATTGCTTGAAAATTATAATGGATAACTAAAAAAAATAGTACTACTCATCAATATGATAGCAAAAGAAACTGATATCTTATTTCTCTCTAATTGTAAGTGAGAGGCAAATAAGATCAAACTAGTAAATAATTTATGAATAAGGTGAAAAGTGTTGGCACCCTAATTTTGGTGAAAAATATTACAGGATGACCATAGTATTGATTAAAAAATAATAATTACATCGTACATGAAATACGTCAGGAATTATATTGTCAAAATTTACCACACATAATGCCCTCGTTGCCCCTATTTGTGTTTGTTATGCTATTTCTAGAGAAGTGGGAAAATGTTCAGAGTTGACTTCTGCTACTGTGTAAGTTTGTTTACATCAAGAAGAGTAGAGAATAGGAGACATAACTCGAGTGGTGGGGGTAGCACGAAAGGCGTCCGCACTGTGATCACGTGGTGTGCTTCATCATGGCGGTCATTGCGTAGAATCGAGCGAGGTTATTTGAGGTTATTTTTATTTGTTGTGTTTTGAGCGTTTCCAGTTTTTCTGTTGAATATGTCAAAAGCGTCGAGGTATTGTTGCGTTGAGAATTGTTCCTGCAAAAGCCCTGATCGCGGCTCAATGGAACCCGATATTTTGATAGTGTGAGAGAGAAACCGCGATAGACGAGGATAAACGGCATGCGCAGATCCCACGAGTTTCTACGCGAGCCTGCCATATTGTTGACGTTTTTCGTACCACCCCCACCACTGATTTTTCGAGGAGTTATGTCTCCTTACTCTCTAGTCTTCTTGGTTTACATATTTGTTAACTATTACATCACTTTAATTAGTGCTGATAGGGTTGTCATTTACTAGGGCATTTTTATGGTTCATTAAATGTATTTTGAACCATGAGAATACTACTACCAATATTCAACAAATAAAGGTTGATAATGGAATATTGGTAGACAGAAACATTAAGTCCTGAGCAATCAACAAGGGTACATTTGTGGGAAAAAACACAAGGAATAATACTGAATGTTTCTAAAGATATTACAGACAAAAAAACGGTCTACTTGACGAAATTATAGCTTTTGAGAATTAAGAATTTATGTTACTAGAAAATATTGCCAGTTAAAAGATTGTCAAAAGTGGGATTCATCGATTGTTAACGTAATTAGGGAAAATTAAATAAAGATGGTGGAATCAATATAACAAATTATCAGGAAATAATCGGATTTTAGTTACCCAGGAAACATGGATTTAAAAAATCAGTTTAAAATGTAAAGCAATTAATGACAAAGAAAGCATAATGGACTACTCAGATAATATTAAAAAAATATGGAGAAAAATCTCAATTGAATAATAAATATGTATTTATTATTTAAATGAGACCTGATGACACCCATGATACTCCTAAGAAAGGAACAACAAAATAATCAAAAGAATGTGTAATAAAAATGCTTCTAAATAAAGGCAATTAATCATTCTACAATGCGAATCTGTGATTGGATGAGTCAATAATTTCCAGAAATTTTGAAGGAAAAAAACTAAAATAGTTAAATCTATATCATCATCAAAATATATTTAGTAATAATTAGAGCCACTGTTTGCTGTAGAGCTGGGTTGCACATTTTAGACTTATATATCTTTGTTTGGGTAAAATACGGCGATATTTAGTTATAATAAAGATGTAAATCCTTCATTAACTTTATATTTTACAGCATAGCAATGACGTTTTGCCAATTTTCATAATTTTGTTATCATCATTTTTTTTTTTAAATCTGAAAATGTCAACTTTATTTTTTAAGATGTAAATATTTAAAATAAGACAAATGTAAACATTTTTTTCAAATTTTATATTTGAGCTCTTCAATTTGTTTAATATAATCCTCTTTCTTTAATTTCTTCCATTTTAATTCGTTCATCTGTAGTAAATCGTCAAGAAATGACTATATCCAAATTCTTTGATAGGTAACATCTTCCATCTTCACTATTTGGATAAACTTGCAAGTAAGTCGAAAACAAAAAATTTTAAATATCTGACAGCTTTAAAATTTTCTTCAGTTTTCTTTCCCATAAAGGACGACTTTATATCATTTCAGCCCGTCCATTTACTTTACTTTGATGATATGACAAATACACGTAACATATTTTTTCTCTTAATACAGAACATACTTTAAAGAGTTTAGATTTTAATTGGTTTTAAAACAGTGTAACATGACATCTTCATAATTATATGCGACAATAGATTCTCAATCAACTTTTGTAGTACCTAAATGTAGTTTATAAGGGTGACTTTTAATAACAATCTTCCAATGATAGAAAGGACATTAATTAACGATTTAGTTTCTGTTTGGTGTAGAATTGTTATTTAATTCACACATTGAAAGTTGAGTAAAACTTTATAATGAATCGTCATAAAACTTTAGGTTTTATTAAAAGAAACTGTAAGCTATTTTATAATGAATTTGCATTAAAATCTCTGCTTCAATAGTTTTACTACATTAAAATTAGCATATTGTTCACTTGTGTTCAGGGGCACTGGATGCTTCATACTTTTAATATGCAGTCATTAAAATGTCAGAGAATTGTATGTTCTTTAAAATTCATGTGTAAACTATTATATAATCAAATTGACTGTCCTCAGAGAGCTCCTACTGCTTCTTAAATACAAACTTGCTTCTTAAATAGAAACTTTACAAATTTTACGTTACAAGTCAACTTCACAGTAATAGTAACAGAATAATTAATCGGTTTAGTTATCTGATATTTTTTTAATAGTTTTAATTTAGAACAGTATTTGTTACTTTTTTTGTCTATGGATGTTTAATTAGACATTAATTTATCTTTTTTAGTGACAAATAGATTTTATTTATATTTTCAATTTTGAAACCAAAATTAGTATACAATATGATACTAATGTTTAGTTAAAATGTTTACCTTTAGAATTGCAAAAGATTTTGTGTACAACCGAATTTTACAGTTTTAAGACTGACACCCTCTGTCATAGAAACAGTAAATAGGAAGCACCTAATAAGAGGTACCGTTATACTCAGAAAAATTTCATGAAATTCGTCTTTGTTAAAAAGAGGATTTATAATTTAAAAAATACTATGATGACATCATAATTTAAACACAAAATCTGAAGAAAAAAAATAATTTGTATGTGTCAGTGTTTTTAAAAAACGTTTCATCTTTCAGTTATTTAAATAAAACATTTAATAGCAAAATTAAGAGAGAGATAAATTTTATTACATGCTGTATAAAATTAGGTTATAGAGTATTTGTATATTCCTTTTTAGTCTAGTCTGTTTTAGAAACGTTTACTAACTTTATGAACAACATTCGGCATTATTAAGCATTCATGAAATAGTAATACAAATCCTTTATAGACAATATTATTTTTATCCAATACATCCTTATACAACGCCTATTCTTATGTTTAACGTCAACCAAAAATCGATAGAAAAATAATCTAACCTGGTAGACCATGTGGAGGTGGAGGCCCATGATGATGGGGCGGGCCTGGGGGAGGTGGCGGCCCGTGCGGGAAATGCGGCGGTCCCGACGGCGGCGGAGGCCCGTGGTGGTGGTGCGGGGGTCCCGGCGGCGGCGGGGGCCCGTGATGGTGATGAGGTGGTCCCGGCGGCGGTGGCGGCCCGTGATGGTGAGGCGGAGGCGGCGGATGATGATGCATTATTATATTTAACTGCGGCCTGTACAGCTGTTGATTGTGTGTGGTTTGTAGAGATACTACGTTAGGTACGTAAGGATGAACATTATTTATAGTGTGAGTCTTAACTCTTGGGGGAAAAAGGTGGGGTGGGGGTGAGCCCGGCGGGGGCGAGGGGGGAGGTAGGTTATCTTCTTCGTCTGATTCCTCCACTTCACGTTTCTTTATGATCTTTACCTAAAATTAGATTATTCCAACCTTAATTTTCTCTCTAAATAGATTTGTTAATACTTATCAGTTAAGCTTATCAATACTGATATGTAAGGAATGTGATCTTTTAGAAAATAAATAGCAATGGGTTTATTTTAGGCGTAGCATGAAATAATCCACAGTAAATATGTATTTTTTTTTAATATTATATCAATGACTCATACTACCGACTAAAACTAATAGTAAAATAATGTTGTAATGCTGCCTTACTATTAACAAGGGAAATTAGTGATAGGATTAAAATAATAAGTAGAGATTTTTTGCAATTGTTCTATATTATTATTACTTATTTAATTAATACAACAGAAGCTCAATATGTGTTATTGAACTTGTAGTGTAAACTAAAAATTAACTACGCGGCTTTGTCTAGAATGCTTGTTACTTAGATCTAGGAATAAAAACGAATTGACATTCAAAATTGTCTTCTAAGCTGACTCCTGATCCTATTTATACTGCTTTTTGTACAAATCTGGTAAACCATAACGAGCAATTCATTCTGATGGTAATGTACTACGGACTAATAGCCTATAACTATTTTTCCTCGTGTTTTGTGAACTACGAAGAAGAAATGTTTTCCAAATTGCTTTTAATGTCTGCTATACTATTGTATCTACGTAATACTTAACTACCTATATCCATTTTTCTTCATAATTAGTAAATTATGTGTCTGGGATGGTTAATGATTCAGTAAACTAGGAGATGGTCTTACAGTTTACTGAATCATTAACATTATCATATTTACTGTATTAACCAAAATAATGAATTGTTATTCGTAAATCTTTAAAAGTTTTCATGAATCCTCTAGTATATTGTGTTTATACGATATTAACACATTCCAAAGCAAAAAAAGAAATATGGCAAATGATGAAGTAACTTGGCCATTTTATGGTGATTATAACATAACGATGATACTCACAAGAAGAAACAATAGAAAGAAACTCTAAGAAAGAAACTCTAAAGAAAATAAACTCTAAAAAGAAACAAGTTATTTACAGTTGTGAATTTCATAGTTGAAATTTAACTGTGAAGTGTTTATTTCATTTTAAACCAAACTATCTATATTTGTTTGATTGTTTTTTAGATTGTTTGATTGAATCTGTTTCAGTATTCTGTAAGTTGCTGGAGTGAATTTACGTTGAGTAAAATGAGTGTTATTTACACTAAAAGGTATGAAACGGTCTTCGTAGTGGGCCTGCGATTAACAATTACAGCTGCTGCAGGACTTCTGAAAAGTCTAAATAGTTTCAGTATCTTTGAATCAAGCAGTTTTTCTTATGGAACAGGCTATAAACTCAAACATCACATAGTTCATCCACCACCACATCCACATATTTTTGATAGTATTCACAGAAAAAAAATCCGGTAATTTAGTAAAATGTAGAAATAGTAAATCGTTGAAGGTCTTTGAAAGTATTGACGTGATGACTGTAACCGTGGCATTGAGAGAGCTTATTAAATATAAACAAAAATAGTTATATATACTTCAGCTTTAGAAGCATTGGTACAGTAAAGTAGAACAGTCTATTTTACCATGCTTTATACCATGAAAAAACATAAATTATGCATAGTTATGGCATTATCAATGATGTATTTAACCGGAAAACTAAAAAGTAGTTATAAATAGAGAGAGGAGGCAGTTTAAAGATTACTTTTAGTAATCAGATATTTTTTATACGATCCCCTGTAGTACAGGCACTAATGGATTAATTTTAGAGTGAATTATGTTTTTAATGTCAAAATGAATCATATTCTCTATTGACCAATCACACAATTAACCCTAAGGATTAATAATTATTGTCTCTATGCCAGGGGAATGTATCTCATTACATTCTTTCTGAATAATGCTTGATGATACTATATCACAGAAACACTGTGATGGTATTTCTATGTCTTATTCAAAAGTGATATCCTTTCTTTGTTTGTTTTTTTTTATCAATCATCCAAGAATCTTAATTTTTGTTTTATAAATAAAAGAATGTGTATTTAAACAATTTTTATATTTTCTATAACTATATTATGAATATATTGGGTTGAGAACATTCAATTATTTATAAATTTAAAATAGTATTTGTCTACAATAATTATATTATGGGCATATTAATAATATAATCCTTATATTATCAAGAAAATTGTAAAATTAATCAGATATCTATTACCTGTCAAGCATATTTGAACTGATAAAATGTTTTTCTAGATAAAATACCATAGTTTAAATAAAACTAAAATTTTCCATTTAACGTTCTTGAAAAATGATATACTCAGAAAATTTGTTAACAAGATAAGGACAATTCTGGGGATAATACATTCCTCGGTAGATTTATTAGTGACTAATTTTCTTCTTAAAATGGCTCCAATAGTACTTTTGTTAATCTCTGTCAAAATAAAAAATAATATAACAAAAGGGAACACTGTAAACCTTGAGTAGGCTATTACTATTAAGAAAGCTAAAAGGTATTAATGGAAATACTTTTTCTCAGCCCTAGAAGTAATATAAATACACTTTATAAATAGTAAGAATGTATGGGGCGTTCCACGCCAAATCGAACGGTTTGAAAATTTTTTATTTTTGATTTCTCTAATTTTTTGATATTTTTTAGTACCCCTCAAAAAAGTCTTTGTGGTAAATTTCGAGATTTTTTTGATTACTTGTTGAAAAGATATAAAATTTTAAAAAAACCGCACTTTTTTTGAATTTTTGTTCATAACTTTCTTAATAATGATCCAAATTAAAGATTTTTTTTGTTAAATCTTTGTTTTTAGATGGCCTTTACAGAAAAAAATACAAAAAAAATATTCACTGTTTTTGATTAAGATTTTTGAGTTTGAAATTTTAAATCGTGTTTTTGAAAGTGAGTGTGTGAGTGTATCTTTGGATTTTTTTGAAATTTTTTTATTTCAAACTACTATTCTTTTAACAACTTTTAAGACCGGTCCGGTTGTGGGCCCTCCATAATTTCTATTATTTTTTTTCGATTTTTGAAAATATTAAAATTTTTCTTTTCTCTATTTATATAAACGATTATTTTGTGAACTAGAATACTCCTTAGCTAATATATTTCCGTTGCTCTTTGGAATGATTGAATGAAATTTTTGGGTCCCTGTGATTGACTTAGCTGTATTGTATCGCAAATCTATTTTTCTTTTGCATCTAAATAGTGTTTCTCAGATGAAAATCTGACAGCAATATTCGTTAGACTAGTCGGTTTCGAAGCCCAATCATAGTTTAGCCCCAGTTATGATACAAATAAACAAACTACTGTCTGTATAAAGAACTTCTAACTGTCGGTATAAAGAAACAGTCAGCAGCGCTACCACGTAAGAAAGTCATTCATTAAGATGTGCGACTCTTTTTAAATTGAATAGAAATTAATAGAAGATACTATTATTTAAATAAAAAAGGTACTTTGCAACAAAAAATAGCATACATAATATTATTTTTAAATAATTTTTAAAACAACACGAAAATAAATAAAAACGTTTGTTATAATTGTTTATAAATATACTTAACGTTTACTTATTGATATTAAACACCTATTAACAGTTAAAAAGTATTAAAATTAATTTAAAATAAGTAAAACAAGAGTATACAGTAACAAAAATCGGTACTTATAATGATTTATAGAGAAAGCAAAATTTAAAATTTTTAAAAATCGAAAAAAAAAGTAATTATGAAGGGCCCACGACCGGACTGGTCTTTGTTAGTAGTTTGTTGAGTAGTTTGAAATAAAAAATTTTCAAAAAAATCGAGACACTCACTTTCAAAAACACTATTTAAAATTTCAAGCTCAAAAAACGTAATCAAAAACATTTTAAATATTTTTTTTGTATTTTTTTCTGTAAAGACCATCTAATAGCAAATATTTAACAAAAAAAATCTTTAATTTGGACCATTATTAAGAAAGTTATGAACAAGAAACCAACAAAAGAGCGATTTTTTTTTTTAATTTTATATTTTTTGAACAAGTAATCAAAAAAATTTCAAAATTAACCAGAAAGACTTTTTTGAGGGGTACTAAAAAACATAAAAAAATTAAGGATATCAAAAATCTAAATTTTTCAAACCATCCGATTTGGCGTGGAACGCCCCGTATAGAGTTCATGTTTATTTATTTTTAATCAATTGAGGCGGAATTTAAAATCGGGCTCAGCTATTATATCAAAAATAAAGTACGTGGTTTAATTTTTATAACATTCAATGTCCTCCTTTCATGAACCATCAGTTAGATTTTTTAAAACTGAATAAACATTGTACTGTGGCAATAGGAATGCAGATAAAAATATTTCAAATTATTTATATCTAACACAGATGCAGGATATGGAGAATTATTTAAATCTAACACAAATGCAGGAAACAAATATGAAATAACAAAAAACCACGAAATAATGCCATTTAGCTTGATGAAAGGGATGAAAATATCTATTTTAAAGAGACAACATATCTTAACTGGCTGATATGCTTCTAAACATTTCCATTACACAAAGCTTAAAAAAAATTACTATGTAACAATTGGCAATAATAAATGACGTTATATATGTTATCAATTACAAAAATATTTTTCAGCTATTATCAATAAATATGAATTAGAATGTTTTATATTGTACTGGGAATTTTAATGTTTTTAATGATTCCTATACTTGGACAATGGCATTTTATTTTCACGAATATTCTTTGTAAAATTGAGCATCGATTTTTAATTTTGACTAGATTAATCATTAAAATTAATTTTCAAATGAATTTAAAAATCCATGAGTGAAAAATTGTAGATATAATTATATAATTATTTAGGAAAATAAGAAATATGTTATAATAAAAAGATAGTACGTTGAAATAAACTGTTATAAACTATCTGTTATGACAGACAAATTTTTTAATTAGTCTAGTTATACCTTCATTGGTTTTGATGGAATAGTTGGGGATTGTTGTTTAGTTGGTAGATTTTCCTAAATTCATTTTAATAATGCGTAAGACATGAAAACAGAAACAACATACATATTTATTTCAAGTAGGCATGTTACATTTTGAAAAATCATCAGTTCAATTTCTAATATTTTAATTATATGAACTTATTTACAAGGACCTTATGTATAATACTCCTTACGGGCAATTTATATAATTTATGATGAAAATGAATGAGGGTGAATAAAAACAAAACCAAAGTGTTAGTGTGTAGAGGGCGCGAGAGCAGAGCAAAAACGAAAGTACAAATTAATAATGAAAGATTGGAGGAAGTTAAAGACTTCACTTATTTAGGAAGTAAAATAAATTGGGATGGAAGAAGCGATAACGACATAAAACAAAGAATAGTGCAGGGTGGAATAGCTTTTAACAAAAAGAAAGCACTTTTATTCTCGGGGGTAATAAACTTAGAAACAAGAGATTTTTGAAAACATATGTATGGAGCATGGCACTATACGGTTGTGAAACCTGGACGGTAGGGGAAGCAAGTAGGAAGAAATTAGAAGCTTTTGAGATGTGGTGTTACCGAAGAATGATGAAAATACCATGGACTGATAGGGTTAGAAACGAAGAAGTATTGGAGAAAGTCGGCGAGAAAAGAAGTATGTGGAAAAACATAAAGAAGAGAAGAGATAGAATGGTAGGCCACTTGCTGAGACATGGGGGAATAGTCCGCGATATTTTGGAGACAGAAATAGGAGTGAAGAAAGGCAGAGGTAGGCCTAGATTAGACTACTGCTCGCAAATAGTAAGGGATGTAGGTTGTAGCACAATTAGCGAAATGCGTAGGTTAGCACAAGATAGGAGAAGCTGGAGGTTAGCGTCCAACCAGTCTTAGGACTGATGACCTCATGATGATATGATGAAAATAGTCACAATAATTATATTGTTTTATCTGACTATGATGTAACAGACAATTATGTGTGTTTAAATTGTCAACATTTAAACTGTTACAACAAATACCAAATACAAATTGAAAAAACTTGAATCTTCAAATGGAATTTTTGGACCATGTATAAGTTAATACTAAGTAAGTTAAAACTTCGTCCTATATCAAATACATAACTAAAAAAATAACATTTTTATGTGATCTTTTAAAACCTGTTTATTGTTATTAGTTGATAGATCAGTTACGCAATTAAACTACATTTAACTTACCTTAACTTTCTTCTTCTGGTTCTTCTTTTGAAGTTTAGTCTTCTTGTACCTTTTCTCCTTAGGTAATTTTTTACTGGCTGGTGGCGGGGAGGATAATTCCTCACCCCCAGAGGGAGAAGTCCCTTCACCTGGCCTAACACCATCAGCAAATTGCACAATTTTCCTTTTGTCACGTAAACTATCATTGCTGTTAAACAAATAATAATATTAATATATCGCGGATGGTTAACTTGCACACAAGAAACTTACATATTCCCTCTCCTAATAAGAATACTTTTTCCCACTTCTTTAGATATATTGGAGACGACGACAGGCAGTGGTGGCCATTGTGTCGGTTTTTCGTTCATAAACAATTCGTCATCCTCATCACCACCACCTTCTACTTCCAGCTGTAAGGCTTTCTGAAATAAAGAATAACCCTACCAAACAGCCACTTTATAAAAAAAATCTACATAATTAACTAATACTGTAAGTTGGACTTAGTGTAATATTCCTTAAATTTTTTAAAACTGACATTCAGATAGATAATCAAATGGACCCTTTCATATTTATGTCCTCAAATAATATAACTCAAAGGGTTTGAAATATTTTGTTTTTGTGTACCCTGTAGATATACAAGATACAAGATATATCAAGAATAGTCTAGCTTCCGCGGCTATGGACGTTTTAGGACACGATAAAAGGGAAGCTAGGAAGCCCTGGATAACGGACGAAATCTTAAACTTAATGCAAAAGAGACGAGGCTACAAAAACAGACGAGACGAAGAAGGACTGAAAACGTATAAGGCAATAAAGTGGGAAATCATTAGAAAATGTAGAAAAGCGAAAGAACAATGGATAGAGGAGAAATGCAAAGAAGTAGAAGATAAGTTGCAAGTAGGTAAGACCGATGAGGATTACAAAATAATTAAGAGGAACTTCAGGGATGTAGGAACAATAAGTAGAAATGTTAGGAGTCAATCGGGGGACATACTGATAGGAAGAGAGGAGAAAGCGGATAGATGGAAGCAGTACTTAGGAAATTTATACGAGGGTCAGGAATTAGGAGAGATATTAGAGGAAGAATCTAGCATCGATAGGGAAGATGTAGGAAAACCTATATTGAGAGAGGAATTTGAAATAGCACTAAGGGGGCTAAAGAATAATAGAGCGCCGGGTGTAGATGAAATACAGGCGGAAATTTTGAAATGTGCGGGACATAAAGTAGTAAATAGGATGTTTGAACTGGTAAAATACATATACGAAACGGGCGAGATGCCGGAGGATTATAAGAGGAACATTATCGTTACTATACCGAAAAAGAGAGGAGCCGACAAATGCGAGAACTTTAGAACGATTAGCCTAACTTCCCATGCGTCAAAAATCTTAACTAGAATAGTGCAGAAGAGGATGGAAAATAGAGCGGAGGAAATACTAGGAGAAGACCAATTCGGGTTTAGGCGAAATAGGGGAACTCGCGAAGCTATTCTGGCGCTAAGAGTAATGTTAGAGAAAACAATAGAAAAAGGAAAGAACGCTTATATAGGATTTGTAGATTTAGAAAAAGCTTTTGATAACGTAAGATGGGAAAAAATGTTCGAGATACTAAAGAGCGCGGGAATGAAGTATAGAGATAGGAGAGTAGTACACAATCTATACATAGAGCAAACTGCTGTTATAGAAGTAGAAGGGGAGGAAAGGGAAGTAGGTATTAGGAAAGGAGTAAGACAAGGATGTACGCTATCACCACTAATTTTTAATCTGTATATATAGCAGTATTAGCATCTAGTAAGGAGGAACTAGAATCAGCATTGAACGAAATGGAGGCAGTGTTGACAGAGGAATACGGAATGAGGGTGAATAAAAACAAAACTAAAGTGTTAGTGTGCAGAGGGCGCGAGAGCAGAGCAAAAACGAAAGTACAAATTAATAATGAAAGATTGGAGGAAGTTAAAGACTTCACTTATTTAGGAAGTAAAATAAATTGGGATGGAAGAAGCGATAAAGACATAAAACAAAGAATAGCGCAGGGTCGAGTAGCTTTTAACAAAAAGAAAGCACTTTTATGCTCGGGGGTAATAAACTTAGAAACAAGGACGAAATTTTTGAAAACATATGTATGGAGCACGGCACTTTACGGCTGCGAAACCTGGACGGTAGGGGAAGCAAGTAGGAAGAAATTAGAAGCTTTTGAGATGTGGTGTTACCGAAGAATGATGAAAATACCATGGACTGATAGGGTTAGAAACGAAGAAGTATTGGAGAAAGTCGGCGAGAAAAGGAGTATGTGGAAAAACTTAAAGAAGAGAAGAGATAGAATGGTAGGCCACTTGCTGAGACATGGGGGAATAGTCCGCGATATTTTGGAGGCAGAAATAGGAGTGAAGAAAGGCAGAGGTAGGCCTAGATTAGACTACTGCTCGCAAATAGTAAGGGATGTAGGTTGTAGCGCAATTAGCGAAATGCGTAGGTTAGCACAAGATAGGAGAAGCTGGAGGTTAGCATCCAACCAGTCTTAGGACTGATGACCTAATGATGATGATGTAGATATACAGTCAGAAAGTGAATAAGTTCGGCCAGCTTATGTATAACAATGTGTATAAGTTATTAGACACCAATAACAACAGAAGGGTAGATTTTACACTACTTAACAATCTTCGGTAACAAGTGATAAGGTGTATATCACAGTGTTAATGTGAAACAAATTCTTATTTAGAAGTATTTCATACACTTAAAAGAAGTGTACGAAAATAATTTCATTTGTTTTTCAATTTTTGTATTAAAGTCATTAACTGATCAAAATAAATTCACACACTTAAAAGAACTGCATAAAAATGCCTGATCAAACGCTTTGCATTGTAGACATGAAAGTGTATCTTCATCTGCAGGTGTGTTTGTGACTGGTGCAATTGTACTATATTAATCGTATCTGTTCATGTAAATGGCATAACTAACAAAGTGTAACTAATTTAAGACCAAACAAAACAATGACTGTTTTAAGTTGTTAAAACTATATCATATAACGTTTGGCAACTACAGATGTTATTTCTATCTAATTACCTCACACAGGAGTGTCCTCTTTTATTCCATATTGAACCAAAGCATAGAACACTTCAACTTTCCGACTGTGTAGAAGAATATTTTTTACACGTTTCCCAAAGTATATGAAAGATGACATTTGATATAAGACAACACCGTATAAAGTGTTTCCTAAACGTATGTTATTAGTATCATTACCTCGATGGGTGATTCCTTGCCAAGATATTTTATTCCTATAAAAATGTGTTAACCCCCCACTCCTGGGTTATAAATAAAACTGCCACAATGAGTGCTGCATCACAGGTGTTACATTTGGGTAACTGTGTTATAGCTTTGAAGCACAATCTCAAGTCTACACTATCAAGTAGACTTGAGATTATCGTGTAGATTTGAATCGATGTAGGTGCAAGCAATTTAGTTTAGCTTTATTTATTTATTCATTGTGGAAGTATATTATATACATTTTTATTACTTATACGTAGTTGTGTATATGTATATAGTGCAGCCACTGATGAGGCATCCAATTGGGCAGCTTTATTTATAAATTTCCAGAGTGGTATTAAGATTCAGTATTATTTTTGTTTGCTTTATATATTTGTGAACCTAATTTTCATAGATTGCTTTTTAGTGATAGCTATAATATTTACAGAAGGTTTAAAATTAACATTAAAAATTAAATACTACCATATTAGAATTAACAACCCTTTCTGATTTTCTTCTAAAAACATTTTAATGGTGGAAAATTTTCTCTTTAGGAATTTAATCAATTTAAGAATTTACATCAATAAGAGTAATTTATTCACAAACAATTTTTTACTTGCACTTTTTCTTTCGGTTAATAGTTAATAAATAAAATAACTCATGCATAAAAAATTATTTTATGCAAACATTTTTCTATATTTTATGGAAAATTGTGTTTAGTTTTTGCTGGCAATTTTTATGATTCCTTTATGCTTAGTTCTATACAAAATTCAGTATTATATTCTCATGCATATTACAAAAAAAAACACAGTAGTTTTTTTTTATAATTGTTCATAACTGTTTTTATAATTGTTCATAAAGTAATAAAATTTAGATATTACATAATCTGTGGCCATCATATTATTCTGTACCATGTAATTCTGCACAGATGATGTGCAGAATTTTATTGGTTCTCCAAAAATTACCTACAATTTTTAGTGTAGTGATTTTTTTAGTTTATTATTTTTTTTTTGTTTTTATTAATTATCCCTATTTTAAGGTTATTCCTCTTAGTTTTTTATAACATAGGTCTTTTCTTTTTGTCATAAAGTTTGCTTACTTGAGCCCTAATTAAAATATAAAATTTTCTATGTAAAAACTAAATACCAGTGATCAACAAAATAAATCAAATATTTTTTGTATGCTATAAATTCAGTGTTGAAATAGGTTTTTTTTTCTATAAAAAAAATTGTATAACTTGGGATTTTAAGGGGTAACACAAATTGTTTTATATATCATTTTTATGGAAAAAAATAAATACAAACTATTACTAAAAAATCTTGCAGATTATAGTTTTCTTGATAGTCATATTCTATTGCCAAATGAAGATGATATAATAATTTATAAAGTGAAATCTTGTCAAATGTCCTAAGATATATACAAGTTACAAAAATATTTGTACATAAATTGTATTTTTATTGCTCTCGTTTTATTAAACTCATTTTCATGTAATCTAAATTTAACTAAATACTGGTATATATTAAAGCCCCCACAACATGTTTACAAAACCCAGGCATGCCAATTTTACAATAAAACCAACAACCCAAATTTCTACCACCATTTAAAGAAGTGGTAATTTTATGCGGTGGTTTACTCAGAGTTAATGTTTGCAGGTAAATACTTTTAATTATATCAGATTTCTTACATCATCTCCACATAAAATAATGTCTTGCCCTAAAGACCATTTTTTTAAATTCTTTTTTAAATTGTTGGACATAATCGTCAAATAGCTCAAAATATCAGAAATTGATATTTCAATGATACGTTTTGTCTTTAACTGCAAGAAAAGGCACTTTATTTAATTGCAGATTCAAGAAGCTTTAAACAAATAACAGTTCGAAATTAATATTCCATACACAAAACAACTAAAATAGTGAACATGGCATGCATATGGCAATTTGTTGATCACTGTTTCACTGATATTTACGAATTTGACAGTCTACCTACAGATTCTTCCTAATACAATTTATATAATGTTAAAAAATTGGAAATGATAGATTGTATCCGAGTACAGTATTTTTGTATTCATATATTTATTTTTATTCTGTAATAAAAGCTAATAAAACTTTGACCTACCTTGATCATATTTTCCGTCCTCTGCTTCAGCTTAATCTGCCTCTGCTTCTCCTTTTCCTTCCTCCTCTTTTCTTTGTCCTTCCTCCTTCTCTCTCTCTCCTCCCTCCGTTGTTCCCTCTCTGCTCGCCGTTCTGCTATCTTCAATTTCATAGCTGCCTCCGCAGATTGCTTCTCCTGAATAACAGTCCAAGTTTCCGGTGGAGCCTCTTCCATTTCGATTTCAGGTTCGGGGGGTAAAGGCGGCTCCGGAGATAAATCGGCCGGAACAATTTGGAGCATGTTTCCAACCTAAAAGTTACAAAAGGGATTATTACAGCAGGCGAAATATATAATAGGTATAAGATATACGGTATATATGGAACTTACCTGAACTATATGGGATTTTTCCACCTTTGGAAGGACAGGGGCCCTTTCTGAAGATGGTGTTACTGGCACAGGAATCACAACATTCTTAGGAGGTGGTTTTATAGGAGGCGAAACAATTGGTATATTTTCGGTGGGTACAATGCGTACCATATTCCCTACTTGAACAAAATTGCTTTTCGGCTGCTGCACTGGAATAGGTATCTTTTCTATTGGGCTCGGCACTGCATGTGTCATATTATTTTCTTGCTTAGGTAACTGAATATATTGTTGAGAATATTGAGAATGGTGATAATTATAACTACTAAAAGTAGTGGGGATAGGTTTAGGTTCTTCCTTTTGCAAGCCTAGAACTATATTAATTCGATCATCTAACGGAACCCTTTTTGGCGAATCCGCCAGTTTGGAGACTCTATCGTAGAAGCGAGAGACAGGCGACTCCGCATAATCTTCTAAATTTGCACTCGGTTGTGGTAGTAAGTCATCGGAAATGGTGGAATCGGCAACACTGCGTTTTAAGCCGTCTAAAGGTGATGTTATAGTCGCAGGAGACGGAGGTCTAATGGATTGCATTGAGGGTGCCTCTGAGGGCTTATATGATGGTAATGTGGATTTGGGTCTATCAGGAGATTTTGATCTGATTCGTTTAGGCGAGCTTCCGTGCAATTTGGGAGATGGACTTCTCCTTGGTGACCTTCTTCTAGGTGAAATGCTTCTTCGTCTATACCTTGGAGATGGGCTTCTCCTGGGCGAGTATTTCCTCTTTGCTGGTAAAAACCAGAAGGTTATAATTGTAATGCATAATTTCAAATCGCTTAGCATATATAAAATTAAGATAGTAAAATTATTGCACATTCACATACAGAGAAATAAAATAATTAGTTTTTACGGTATTTGGCAATTTATTTGTAATGGGTGATAACATGTGAATAGAATAAATTCTAGATTTCTTTCTTGACGCGCCTCTTTAGTGAAATTGGTTTTTGTTTACCCTCACGTGACACAACGGTGTGTGTCAGAAAATTGTTTTATATCAAAGTATTATACAGTTCATTTCGCAATATATTATTTGGTCCTTCGAGCCGGATATTTTTTAAATATTAATTCAATTAATTACGGCTTGTACCGGTTATGATTATATTTAACTTCATATTTATTTTACACTTATTAACTGATTAAGATCAAATTATATTCCTAATTTTTCAACTGCATGGCGGGTAAAGTCAGCACATAAGTTTATTGCTCAGTTTTATTGATTATTGTAATAAAATACACATATCTGAGTTATTTGTTAATTTTCACACGTCTCAAGTTGATTGCTAGATGTTGCATAATGTCTACATAGCTTTTAAGATATTCACTGTTCCCATTCAATTTGTATAGACTTATGGGGAAAATAAACATTATCATTATAATATCTAGATGTCTTAAAGGCTTCAGGCCTTCCGGTTACAAAATGTGACTTTATTTTATTCTATATTATCACACGAAAATTGGATTTCACAATAATTAAAAGATATTTTTACTAAAGTTTCAAAATATTGTTTTACACATTTAAAAATTCTACACACATAAGAATACAA
This sequence comes from Rosalia funebris, assembly GCA_037954035.1. NCBI lineage: Eukaryota > Metazoa > Arthropoda > Insecta > Coleoptera > Cerambycidae > Rosalia > Rosalia funebris. The sequence goes on from JAZFAV010000021.1 coordinate 19,116,934, forward strand.
ATTACGTTAAATATTACCTGGTGAACTTCTCCTCCTTACTGGTGACCTTCTTCTAGGCGATGTATGTCTTCTAGGTGAAGAACGTCTTCTTTTTGGTGACGGTTCTCTGGGTCTCCTCCTCGGTGAAGGGTCACGTTTTCCATAAGGGGTTCTCCTAGGAGACACATCCCTCTTTACAGCCTTTTCCTTGCTGTGCCTCTTTGAATCGTGTTTTTTATTTACCGGACTTCTAGATCTCGGTCTATCTTTTTTTTCTGTAGTACCCGATTTATCCCCCTTAACTTGAGAACCGGCCTCCTTTTCCTTGGGTTTATCAGAGTGCTTTTCTTCCTTCGCACTGACTACCTTGGTGACGTCGATTGAACATTCCTTTTTGATTTCCTTCAAACTTTTCATGGACGTGGCAGATGACTTTGCCTCATCGTCGGAATCTCCCAGATTAAGATTAGAATTGTCTAATAGCAGTTTCTTGCTTGGTATAACCATACTAGTGAACACAAATGGCTTATTCAGTCTTTGACTCTCCTTCGCAGCTGATGCCTCATCGAACAGAACACTATCCAAGCTAGCATCTGTTAGTGGTGAAGCAAAGTTAATAAGGCCTTCGGGTTTATTTGAGGGTATTTTTTCTTCAGGTCTTTGTACTAATGGCGATTGCGTTATAATTGGCGTAGCTATGGGAGAATTTATCAACTCCACTGATTTAACACTGGGAGACGGAGCAACATTTGGCACCACCAACTTAGGAGTTGTGTCAAAGTTAGATTTAGGAGAATCTATAAACTCCATAATTTTGCGACTAGGAGAGTCTAGAGTGGGTGGAACCAACTTTGAGGCGATATCCAAAGTTATATTAGCAGACAAGTTGAGGTTTATCAATGGTTTTGGAATTTTCTCAATATCAATCTGTGGTGAAGGTACTGGCACTGGTTTAACTTCAATTGGCGCAGGCATCGGAATGAGAGGAATATCTTTTGGTAAAATGGTGATTATAGGATTAACTGGTGAATCGATACGCGTCGTCTCGTCCAACTTTGCAACCAAATTTTTGTGAGTAGTCACTTTCTCCTCAACATTGTCATCATTCTTCGATTTCTTCTTAATGTGTGTATTTTCAGTAATACGTGAGTCGATTTCGCTCAGGCTAGAAAAGCTGCTGCTACTGCTGATAGTTTCAATTTTCTTTGATTTTTTCTGCTCCATTTTCCTTTTTGGAGTAGCGCTAGTCGTCACTGCTTTCAAAAATTCTTCGTATTCGTTTTCCAATGCCGCCGCACTATTATTTGTTGGAGTTGGGCTGGAGATATTTACTATGATGCAGTCTTCGTCAGAATTTTCTTTTTTAACTTGAGTACGATCAAAAACATCCACTTTTGTAGATTTCTTTGGTTGTGTTTCCCTCTTGTCCCATCTGCCTTCTTTTTCTCGTTCATACGACCTACTCATTTTCTCTTCGGTGCTTCGTCTACGTTTACACTGAAATTGATCTTCAAAAGCTTTATTCTCTGTTTCTCTTATAACTTTAAGCTCTAATTCTTTTACCCTCTGTTTTTCGATTTCTAATCTTCGTCTTTCCTCGCTCAAAGTTATACTTTCTCTTTTCAACAACTGTAATTCTATATCGGGATCGATTACTTCTCTTCTCTTGAACGGCTTTATATTTAAAGGTATCTCCAAATCAAAAGTGTCTTTGAACGGTCGTGAACTCTCAACTATTCGATTGCCTCTTTCAAATGTTTCCTCATCACTTTCCCACGAGTTATTCAGTTTTTCTTTTGGCTTTGGTAGAACATCATCCTCGCTCTCCCAGATTGGGAAGGTATCCTTTTCCCAATTTTCCCGATATTCATCAGTGTCTGGAGTTCCAAATTCACTTATTCTCTTCCCTCCTTGTGATTTTTTATTGTTTGACCTAGCCGTATCCCTATTCGGTTTTAATTCATCTTTCTTAAGAGGAATATCCTCCAATTCCTCAGATAAACGTAATTCTTCTGACATATCTTTATTAGAGTTCTTACTATCACTGTTTCTGTGTCTTCTTCTTTTGCTTCGTAAGTTTTCCCAATCTGGCTCTTCCTTGACATTTATGTTCTCTAACTTCTCGTGGCGAGCATCATTGCGTTTTTCTTTTTGCTGTCTTTCTAATTTTTCGTCGCGATGTCTATCGCGGGAGTCATCATGTTTTCTTTGGTTGTCATTCTTCTCTGGTTTTCCACTAACTTTTCTATCTCTGATGGCTTTGTTATCAACATGCTTGTTTTTCTCTTCTACCTTTTCGTCAACTCGTTTAGTTTTATCAACGTCTGCTTTCGGTTTTTCTTTATTTGTGTACTTTTTGTCAAAGTATTCATCATGTTTCTTCGACTTCTCAGCTTCTTCAACATCCTTAACCCTCATTTCATCCAGGTCTCTTTTAAATTTTACATTATCATGTGTCTTCTCTGACTCATTCTTAGATTTTTTCGATTCTTCGAGTTTATGGTATTCCTTTTCTCGTTTTTTCTTGTTTTCATCCTCATGATATTTAGATTCCTTTTCATACTTGCTAGGTTTTTCTATATTTGTGCCTTCAATTTTATGAGTTGCTCTCTTATTATCTTCTTTACATGCCACCTGTTTAGATTCATCCATTGATTTAATTTCATTTAGACGAATTGATTTATCAAACTTAGTTTCTTCATCCTTTTCATTTTCATGAGCATAACTTTCAATATCAAAATCGTCCCATCGATTTTTCTTAGATCTCTTATTTCCACTATTTTCATTAATATCTTTCTTTTCTTCATTTTGTTTAAAATTCTTCCTATTACCCAATTCTAGAACTTCAGTTTCTTTGTCCAATTCTGCATCTGTTTCAACACTCATGTCCCTCTTTTTGTTTTTCTTGTTATTTTTTGTCACCTCAACAGATTTACTTCTATCCAGCAATGAATTTGTATCATCATTACCAGGTTTCTTTTTTTTATTTTTACTTTCATCATTTAAATTATCGTTTTCTACACCTTCCTCTTTCTTTTTTGATTTGCCTTCTTTTCCCTCCTCTTTTTTAATCTTTTCTTTCTTTTTCCTAAACTTTTCCTTCTTATATTTATCTTTTTTGGTTTTCTTCTTCTTTCGTTTTTCATCATCTGAACTAAGACTGTCTTCTTCAACATTAATCTTTTTCTTGGTTTTATTTTTCTTTTTCTTCCTTGTTTTTGTGATGGACTCCTCTTCTTCTTCGCTATCAGACAGTTCTTGCTTCTTTTTTTCCTTTTTTTGCTTTTTCTTTTTTATCTTTTTTGCTTCTTTAGATTCTTCTTCCATTTTAATGGCCTTTCTTCTTTGAAGTTCATCTTCTAATTCTTTGATGGCCCTTCGTGTTTCATTAAGTTCATCTTTATGCCATCTCTTTAATTCCTCGGGCTTCTTTTTTGGAGGCAAGTCTTCCAACTTTCCTTTTTCTTCGCCTTGATGTACCCCGTGAGCAATATCTCTATCAACTTTCTTTAAACAACATACTGTTGGTGACTTTTCTACTTGCTGTTTAGCTTTTTCCAACTGATGATTGGTCTTTGATGATTTCTCCTCTTGGTTCTTTAACTTTTCACTTTCTTTTAAGTGCGACTCATCTTTTCGAATTTTTTCTATTTGAGACCTTGATTTTTCAACTTTCTCTATCTGCGACTTACTTTCTTCTGGCTTTCCAGCTACAAAATCTGCCTTTTCAACTTTTTCCTTTTGCGACTTTGTTTTTATTTGGAGTTGATCTTTATCACAAGATTTTAGTCCTAAATTTTTCTCTAAAGGAGTATTATTTTTTAAATTATTTTCCTTAGTACTACTGCATATAACAATTTCTTCAGTTTCGTTATCTTCTTCTTCATCAGAGTAATTTTGAAGAAAAGACAATCCGACAGAGTTTTCTAGTACCTTACATTCTGCATCACTTATCTTTCTCCATGTTTTACTATACCATTGTCTACTTTGTATAATATTGGCACTTGGTTGAGACCTACTTAAAAAATGGCAGAAAAAGTTATATCCATGTCGTGTATGCTAGAACTTACCTTGGAGGCATATTAAATAATTTTTCAATAAGATCTCGTCGTTCTCTAGGTATAATGTTAAACAACTGTTTTCTTGAAATAAAACCTTCTTTGTTCTTTCTGAAATTAACACTGTAAGCTAGAGATGGCTTAGCCCGTGTAACCCTGAAAATTTTAATTTTATTACGGATATAAAATATAAGCCAATAGGCAAACTAACCGCATAAAGGAGGCTGGTATAATTTCAATTTTATCTTCAACTGTCAAGCATTTAAATGCTTCTATAAAAGATGATGGCATGTCATAGTTAATAAGTTTAGTTATCAACTCATGTTGATTATATTTATGCTTAGGAAATAATTTAGATTTCAGTTCATCGTCTTTAACAAGACTAAGATTTTGTTCCTTATACTCAATCCAATTTTTTGGATAAGTCAGTTTCTTCACTGGAGATTTCCTTCTGTTATAATCTTCAGGTGAAACAGATTTACGTCTATAATTACGACATTTTATTTCTCTTCTCTTAAAATGTTCTCGTTCTGTAAAGTAAAAATTGTGGAATTCAATAAATAAGTTAGCTCAATAATGAATGTGAGTTATTACAAACCTGAAGATAGGGACCTTGACCTAGCTCTAATGACTTCTTTCAGAGAAATTGATTTTATAGCAGCAGGCATTAAGACATCAGGCGATAGTACATCCTCATGCGTCCTCCCATCATGCACCCTCCTTGCTTCCATTCTTTTTATTTCTTCAATTTCTTTAATCACCGCTTTTGCTTTGTCATCTGGATATAGAGCTATACACAAATAAAATTTACACTTACAACCCATTACACTTACTGTAAGTGTTAAATGTTATTCTAGTAAGTAAATAACATTCACTATTGAAGTAAATGTTATTTCTAATGCCACAATATTCTACTTGGAATTAGTAAAAAAAAATACAACTTAAAACTAGGTAGTTACTTTCACAATTCAGTTGAATTAAATTGAGGAGTTTGCTAATTAGCCCCCTTAAAATGAAATTTATTTCATAAACTTCATAACTCATAACCTAATTTAATAAAAATAATTCTTCATATAGATATGTTTATTATAGTTAATATATATTTTACTGCAATATAAAGTGTATATAATAAATTTTAACCTGTAATTTACAGTTTTTACATCATAAAAAGCAATTTTTGAAACAAGAAGAACTTGACATTAGAACTGAGTGACATTGCTTGTTCACTTTTATTTCGGTCACTCACCATGATGTAAACTATTTATTATAAAAACTATATTTTCTTATTATTGAATATTCCTAACAACAAATTTACATGAAAGAAATAACCTTGTTATAACATAACAAATGCGACAATAAAAAGTATATATCATTGTTTTTGATTTTTGAAAAAATAAAAATATGTACCAAAAATATAAACAAGCTTTTAAACATCACATGATTTTAGTAAATGTGACTACAACCCAGTAGAATGAACATACTTTCTTTTTTTTGTGTGTAATTGTCAGTTTCCTTGTATAGATAGACCTTTTATCATATTTTAAGTTAAAGTTTATATAATATTAATATATGTTAAAATTAAAATAACATGGATGCCTTTAATAACATAGTTATGATGTAGATAGCTGAAGAAATCATTTTAGTAAGACATAATTATAAGATAAGAAATAATTTCAATAGGACATATATTTCAATCGATGATGACGAACAGAAACACCTCACATAGTAACTTCAAACAATTGATTTCCAACTAAATATTGTATAATGAGTATACTAAAGCAATATTTATGAAATGAATAATTTTAAAGAGTATTATGTACCAAAATAAAATTGCCTCATAAAAATCCTACAATATAATTGTACAGGTATATTACATTTATTCTGTCTTGTAACCTGTTTACTTATAGTAGTTAGAAGTTTGACCATGAAGTATAACGTTTTTGAAAAAATAGACATTCAAAATTTGATAAAAACAAACTGCCATTTTATTGAAACTACAGATTTTAATTTAATTAATATAAAGCAAACATTATATCATGTAGTGGTGCAATGCGAATAATATTTCTATTTATTCAGAATGTAACGTGTTGACTCTAATGCATGTAGTGGCGGAACAACATATTACCACAGGAAAAATTAATTTACTGTTTGATTTTTATACTAAATATTTCATACTTGACTTGTACATTATACACTTGTATGTTTTTCATTTATAAAAATATTTTACCTTTCTTTGCCTTTTTTGGAGATGTTTTATCAGATTTTTCATATTCCTCAGATTTTTCTTCCCTAGAATTAGACTTCTTTAATTGCTTCACTGCCGAAAAGGCTTGTAACCTCTTTTTAGCTTGCAAGACGCTTTTGAATGTCGGCTTTAGAAGAGTATCGTTCTTCTCAGGTTGGTCATCACCATAGCTTTCAGTAGAATCATCTCGAGATACAGTAGGGCTATGATTAATATCATCTACTGAATTATATAAAGTGCGAAAATGCGTTACATCAACAGAATTGTGGGGTTCGTTATTTAAACTTTCATCAGTTACCCACTCTGAATGCCATTTCTCCATTTTTAAGTGCATAACCCCTTCATTATACTATCTGGAAAACATTTATTATGAAAACTTAACAGAACATTCATTTGCGTTTACCTTTAAGTTCTTCAAAAGAATAGTCACTTGTTAATAAACCAAAACCAACAATTATTGCTGAAATTTCATTTATTTTTAGATTACTGTCTCTCATACCAAAGCTTAAATATAAAAATTAAAGTTAAACACTAACACTAAATTATTGAGAAATTAAGATTATCCTAATTAATATACATATAATAGATTGTTTTATTTAATCTACTTATGCCGTTCTATTTTGACAACACATAGCCAAGGTATGAAGGTATATCAGTCAATCAATATTTAGGGGAATTTAGTTTAGTTTCCCTGCCATTCGTTATTTATTGAAATAAAAAACACTAAATAGATTAAAATTCAATAAAATTGCTGTGTGGGGATATTACCATGGCTGCATGCGTTCAGTTCAATATATATTGCTAATTTTTGTATACCTATGCTAAGTTACTAAATTATAAATAGTAGCGAAGAGTTCAAAAGAATGTGATGCAATAATAAATCATACAGTGGCGTGTACAGGATAAAAAATATAGAACCATTTCCCATAGAAAATTTAATATATTTTCTATGATTCTATGACCATCTCCCTACGAGCAAAACTCTTTGCTCGTAGCCATCTCCCAATTACCGAAGGCGTGTTCTATTTTCACTATATCTCCACCAGTAAAAGCCTACGAGCAAAAAGACACTTTGCTCGTAGGTAAAAGCAGTGGCAAAAGAACGTGTAAGAATATATGCTAAAGTAACTTATATTCTATGGTGCTTTTAAAATTCTTCTTGTATTATTTATTCTAGCATTTTGTCTTATTCCTACAATTATAAATATAATAAATCGAAATAATATTATCATTGATATGTGTATTGCATCAATTGTAATTGACTGCAGTTTAATAAATAACTGAATGAAGATATATTTATTAAATGAACACAGCTGAGACCTTTTTTAGTCAGCGGGTGATAGGAAGGAAAAGGCTTTCTACAGTGCAAAAACAAACTGAAAAATTGTTTAGCGATATTCGTAAACAATCGGCCTTTCAGTACTTTTTGATTTGTTACTATTTTTCTATGATGAATTTAGTTCGTAGAATTCATAGCACCGTTGGCAATATTATAAACCTAATGTTCTACACATAAACTATTTATAAGCCTAGATGACGCTAATGATGACGTGCTAAATTGCAGGAATTAATATTTGTTTGACCTTAAGCAAAATCGTACATTTATAAAGGGTATATCATGTAATACTTTAATTTTCATGGAATAATGTGATTATTCTAAAAAATTAAAATTGTTTAGTTCAGTAATTTTATATGATTTAGCATTATTCATCAAAGATAGAAAACTAATTTTTCTTGTTCATTTAATCCTAAATAACTTCTAGTAGGGATAGATAATTTATGTTATATGAATGACTCAGAAGAAAAACCAAACAAATAATTGAGATCAGAGTATCTCATTCATATTTATATAATTAAAATTAATCACTGTTCCTAACAGTTCTGAAACAAACAATGCATCAGTCGCTACAGCTCCTAACAAAATCAGCCTATAAAGATAAAGAAAATTTTTAGTATTTATTTAAATCAGTTGTTGTTCTTAATGATAACCAGCAACAAATAGATATTATGTATATTACCATGTACAAGCATTCCAATAGCAACTTCAAATATTATCTAAAATTATTTTGCGTAGTTTTATCATTTGATATCTGTATTTAAGGGATAAATATACTTTACTTTGCACATATTATTATTAATTAATAGTAGAGAGTGATAGGTAACTTTGCCGAACAATCTCGTTTTAATGTAATATTTTTTAATTGATATCTTGATCTTTTAATGGTAGTAATAAAGTTACAATTTCATTTTGTTTTACTTAATATATTCTTCATTTATTTATTTTACAAATATTAATTTAATTAACTGAACGCAAGATTTACTTCACAAATCATGTTCTGCAAATTATGTCAGGTAAAGTGGTTGCTGCTATCATTGCAACCACAATTAGAAGTATATTTTTCATCACTACTGTATCGAAGACACTTTTCGATATTACCAAATATGCAACAAATCATATATAATAAATATTGCAGTAAACAACTGTGATGTTTTGAGTTATCCTCTACAGAGAAAACTACAATATATTATTAAATTAATTCCTCTAAGTTCTTTTTTGTTTAATTGTTTTTATAATTACATTAAATAATTAAAGAGCATTAAATAAATAAAAATGTGTGTTGTTACTGTTAGAATATATACTTCAATAATTTGCTACTTTTCAAAATTCAAATCATCTCACGACAATATTCTGAACAAGTTTACAGATTTACTTCACGTGGATTACATCATCAAAACTATCATTGTATGCTCACAGGCCTCACCTACGAGCAAAGAGTGCTCGTAGGGCCTCACAGACCAACGCCATGGAAAAGTACGTCATGGAACAAGGAACAGTAATATCCCCCAGGGCCCCCCCCCATGGCCGATCGCCAAGAACACGTAACTGAGAAATTTGTTTGAGAAAGTTGGTATTCCTATTGCGATGCTAGCGACATGACATATCCTTGAACTAATTGAACTAAAAAAGAAAGCGGATGGATTTGACCGATTTGACAAACATTCAACGCCATATTGTTAAAGTATTTTAGATATTGTGAGCGAGGCGTATATTATAAATAAATATATAGGAATAGTATGGGCGATCCAAATAAGGTATGGCATTTTCGTATTATGTTACTTCTTTCTAATTTGTGAAACTATATGTGCGTTTTATTAGATGTTTGCTTATACCTAAATAAAATCAATGTTTTTTTTAGCTTTCTACTTCTGACGATGAAGAGGACTTGGAAGCATTACGATTAGCAGCATTGCAGTCATTAAAGAAGAAGGATGAAGCTTTAAATGGTATGAATCAGCAACGTCACAGTCTAAATTTAAATTCGGAAAAACGTAACCGGTATAATAGGTCAATGAAGGGACTACAGAACAAGAGAGGAAGATTTTTTGGACTCCATCAAGGAAGAAGTGGGAAAAACGTATGTAAAATTATGTTTTATATATTGCATGAGTCAAAATTTAAATAATTTTTTGTATCTCGAAAGTTTGATTTTTCTTTTTATAGAAGTTTTTCTATATTTATTGAGGGCTTTGTTTTTTTACAGACTCAATTTAATAATAGAGTTCGAAATACAAATCTTATTTCTATCCCTACAATACCTTCTGACGATGAGAAAACAGAGGAAAAGAAGTCTGAGGACAGCGAAGCTAAATTAACATTACCTCAGGATAGGTATTGCAGTCAGGAAAAGAGAGAAGAAAAAAGTGCAGAGGGTATAAGCAAGTTTACTCGTTACGATAAATCAGACAAGTCTGAATCAGAATCAGAGGAAGAAGCCATTGCCTCAGATGATGATAGTCCAGGAAAGCTAAAGAAAACTACTAGTTTGGAAGCCCTAATGGAGGAGTTAGATGCAGAAATCCAAGGCAAAACAATAAATAAAGAAGAGAAACCTGCAAAAGAGGATAAATCTAAAAAGAAGATGAAGAAGAAGAAGCGAATATCGTCCGAAATTGTGTCCACATCAGATTCCGATGTAAAAGTCAGTGAACAAAAGGAGGACAACGTGATGTGTGTTAAGAACACCGATATTCTAAAATGTGACAGTGAAAAAAAGGTATGTGAAATTGATAAAAAAGATCAGAAGGTTGATGATAAAGTTAAAGAAGAAGCTGAAAACAGAAATAAAGTTGATGATATGTACAGCCCTGTAAGGAAACGTCTCAGATCAAGATCTCCATTAAATCGTCGAAGTTTCAACAGACGAAGACGAGGTAATTTTCAGAAGTTTCCAAGCCGACCTCTTCCAAACATCTCTTTTGTCCCACCACCAGCACAGTATCCCTCTCCAGTGATTACTTTTTCAAATCAGCCATTTAATCCTCTATTCTGTCCGCCCAGTGTAATAAGTCAACCACCTCCATTCTTTGACAGGCCACTGTCTCCTCTTGCCATCAACACAGAATCACTTACAACGGCAACTCTAGCCCCCCTTTCACCTCGAAGTGCTGCATTTGTCCTGGAAAATAAGGCTATTATTGAGAGAAGAAAACGTTCTCCTAGGAGGTCATATTCTAGAAGCCTCTCCAGAAGTCCACGGAGGTCACTCACACCACGAAGGTCGCCCAGAAGGTCAATAACTCCTAGACGAATATCTAGGTCTCCTAGGCGGTTATCCAGATCACCTAGGAGGAGGTCCTTATCGCCCAGGCGTAGATCTTTATCACCCAGAAGGAGGAATACTGTGAAGAGCACAGATAATTCCCCTAAAAATAAAGCACCCGTTCGAGACAGATTGGGTATGAAGTCAAATAAGGCCGAAGAAAACAAAGAGAAACCCAAGGAGCCTAGCCCTAAGAAGGATGAGAAGCCTTTAGATCCTGTTTTAGAAGCTAGAAAGAAGAAATTTGAATCAAATGAAATTAAAATGAAAGAAGGAATAATCAGGCTAAAACCCAAGGAGGATAAGGCAAAGGAGAGCACAGTTCCCTTACCGGTTCCACCCCCAGTTATGACTCCTATCATAACTTCTGAAGAAAAACCCACTCAAACTGAAGAAGAAAAGAAGCTAAGCAAGTCAAACGAACCTGATGAATATGAGGAACTAGAGAAGCTCTTAAATGATGAAATATTGTTAGGTGGAGATGAAATTGAGGCGGATCCAAAAGTAGAGGATATATTTTCAGATGAAGATTCAGCAAGCGACAACGAAGGCCGTTTTAAAGTAAAACAGCAGGCAAGCAAAAAACCACCAGTTCCCTCATTCACGAAATTAGTTAACGGGGAAAAGAGGGATATCAAATCTGAGCCTTTGACAGATTCAAAGAGGAGGGAAAGACATAGTAGATTGGATAGAAGGAGGACAAGAACACGATCGCCAACATCTAGAAAGGATGTTAAGGAAAATCTTAAAGAGGAAGGCAGCAAGAAATCTATCGCAAAGAAAATGGAAAGTCAAGAGAAAAGCTCCAGGAATCGTGTAATGTTGAAAAGCGATAGACATGTTACTCCCATAGAGAAGAGATTCGAGAGGAAAATCGAAATAAAAATAAAGAACCCTTCGAAGTATGAACGTGGTGGGAAGTTGAAATTTTCCAAGGATGTCAGTGAGAGGACCCCCGAGAGGGTGAAGAGGAAAGTTGAGCTGGGCAATAAGGAGGCCGAGGAAGAGGAAGAGGCAGAGCCAGAAATTGTAGTTGAAAACGAAAGCGGGGAGGAGGAGAGCTCCATTATAAATGAGGGTAAGTTGCTTTTATTCTAATTGGTTTTTAATGATAGTTGGAATGAGAAATCAAAAAACAGAAACCTTGATTTCCTCTTTTTATACTTAATAATACATAGCTAATATATTAGCTTCGTCCCTTACATTAGCTTTTGGATTTCTAAATCGTCACAATTTTTTATTATTATGATGCTGCCTGATGACTAAGCTTTACTTCCTAAATGAACATTGAACATTAATTTTTTATAATGACTCTTTAATAATGCAATGTATTTTATATAGAGGTAATCTGACAAGCAGCACTTTATTAAAAAAAAAAAAAAAAAAAAGAAATTACAAATATGTCGACTTTTAATGACTTTACAATCATTGTATATAACGTGTAACAGAAATATAGGAACATAATTTAACTACATATTATAGAATTAAAATTAAGTCATTTGAATCTCATTTATTTACATCCACTTGTGTTTCTTTTTTGAGATGCATGCTGTTAAATGTTGGTTTTTTTAACTTTGTACATAATTAGTAAAATCTAATATTCATGTTCGGTACTAAAAATCTACCGACAGATGCCGTTGTGTAGACTTAAGATATATGAATGAATGTAGGTACAAGCAATTCAGTTTAGCTTTGCCGTCGTTTTTGACCACCCACGTATTATTAGACCTCCTTCCCCTAAAGCCTTAGGCTGGAGAATGAAATGTTACACATAGAGACGAAGACAAGCACATCCATGCCTAGAGGAGCATCAAATTCCCCAACCAAGCATACAATGACATTCCCAATGTGGAGCTCAATCCACCACCTGATACCACAGTACGAATGATGTTGCAGTCACCAGTCACCTCTATAGGGAAATACGATAGGTCACCCATCCATATATCACCTAATATTCAGTAATAGATGTTGAAAACAGTGAAATATTTAATAGTCGTATTTTTAGTAAGTTCACACTAGAAACTTTTATTATTCTTTGTGTCGAACGTGCCACTTGTTTAATGTTTTTAATTTTATATTGGAAAATATTTATTAAAGGAATTAAAAATAAAAAAATATATAAGAGTGAGTGAATTATAGAGTATATGCCATTATTGGTTACCCACAAGCACATTCATTGGACTTTTATTGGGCCTAGGCCAGTATAGACAAGAATAAACAAATTTCGCTAATACGGCTTCCTAAATTAAAAAATAAATCTCGTTCCTTTGTTATCACTGAACTGATCAACACTAGTTTCATTTTTACCTTTACAATTTTTAATGGGAATGTGTACTAAATTAGCTGGAAGCTTAATTGTATCAAAGTTACCGCTGGACAAATCAATTTTTTAAATCCTTTTAAATCGACAATGGCGTTGTTGAGATTACTAACAGGTTATTTGGTATTGACGAATATTTTCGTCAAAAGTTCTGATTTTATATGAATATATGTTGAAAAAGAATTGGCAGAAAATAGTGTAAAGCAATGAGGCACAATGTATAGCAATTATTCTCAGCGTTTTACAATTTTTTTTAATAGTTTTTCTTGAATTATACCTGTATATATTAACAACATTAATTTAAATATATAATAGTACACATTTTACAAGCTACAAGCAACATTTACAATACTCAAAAAATAATTTTTATTCTAGGTGACCTGAGAGCCCAATTAAGTAAAAAGAGGGCAGGAAAACTTCACAGAATTCCTATTGAAGGGGTATCTTCTAGATTGCTACAGAGCGCCCTTCAAGGTGCCGTTTTCAAGGAGTCAAAGAAAAAACCAAAGGACCAAGATATTAGTAGCAGTGGTAAGTTTATTATGTCATATACTGCTACATTTTTCTTACAGTGCTGAACAATTTCTAGATTATTCATTGCATTGAAATTCTCCGAATTTCTGAAAATTAAAAGCAAAAAATAAAACTTCTAAATTGGCTAAAAATATTTAGTTTTTGTATTATTAACAGACAGAACTTATAGTAATAATGAATGTCTTCCATTCCATCATTATCTCAAGGCTTAACTTATTAAGTTAACTTTAACAGGCTTATATATAATATTATTTTCGTTATTTAGAGTTTGCTGCTATAAAGAGAATAGTACACGCTGATTATTTCTCGAGAAGATTTCGTTTAGCAGTTAAAACACAGCGAACTGTGAGAGTATACAAGCATAAGCATTTCAAATTTAGATACAGTAGTGTCCCGACAGGTATATTTTCATGCACATTGTTTTTGTTTCGTTTTTTTTTTCTTTTGTAATATGGATGGTCTAAATATGTTTTAGAAGGTACAAAATAACTGTTGAAAGCAGTTGGGTGCGTAATTATCATATTTTGTATAATTTAAAAAGAGTTATATAGCCTAAAATATGTTGTGAAATAATTACTAATGCCAAGCATACGACTAAGATAATATAAAATATTTATAACCACCTTTTATATTAAATAAGTGTGAATTATTTAACAATCACATTGTTACAGATGTACTTACAAATTATTGAATGATTGCTAAACTCACGAGTACTAAAAAGTAATAAGATAAGATTTTCCTCAATCTACTTTTTGTTCCTTGTTTGATATAATCTATTTTTTTTTTTTTAACCGTAGGCAATGGGAAAAAATATTTGTAATTTTTATTAAGTACTAATTTGTATATGTGTGACAACCTAGTAAACATTCTTCATTTAAATGTACATTTTCTTTCTGCATATTTATCCTTCCATCGGGCGCAGGTGATCTGTGAGATCCAGCAGTCAGATCAGATGCGTTGCGACTGATTATGTCATTTTTTCACTTTTTTATTTTGTTAGATTTCTTTTATTATTTAAATTAATAATATTTTTTCAGATCTCTACACTTATTATGGCTTTTATAGTATTATTATTCAAAATTAACATATTTGGGTGTGTGTAAAATTAGTGGTTTATACTAAATATCGTTAACAACAATGTGACTTTTATTTTTGTTTGGAACATGCTAAAATGACGAGGATTTGTAATTCTTTACACAATTTTCTTTATAATTATTTAAATATTGGACGTATTAAAATAAGCGTTTAATGTAGTCTCCATTAAAATCTAAATTGTGTAAGATTTGATACTGAATCTCTCAGATGCATTGTGCTCGAATGTGTTTGGATTCAGACTGTGCCCGACGGAAGGTTAATACTCAATATATTAAGTTTAAGGAAATTTCAAATATTCAGGTTAATATTGAGTTTAAACATTAAGAAGTTCATAATGTCTTTTTGTAAGGGTACTTTTTCATCTAATTTATATAATGTTAAGTGGGTGACCATACAATATATGCTTCGACAAAGAGTATTAATAATAATATAACCAATATTATTTGTAAATTTTTTACATTGTCTTATAACAAAACTGCACACTTTAAATGCTTTGTTAACAATAAGATTAAAATATAATGCGAAGCTTATTTTCCGAAGTCATTAAACAAAATTCCCATCCATACAGTTATACGAACTTATATATAAGTTTTCAAACTTTAGGCTTAAAGTATAAATTATTTAAGTCTGGTGATTTTTTTTTTTTTTTTGTAATGGTTAAAGTTGGTATAAGTTGATATCAATGGCAGTCCATCGGGGTAGGCAGGTGAAACATTGCCTTGCCAATAATAACAGAAAAGTTATTTTTTCCACATTTTTATGACGTATTTTTCCCAGTGGAGGAATAATTTTTGTATCCCATTATTACAGTTGGGTTGATTCCCAAATCAATTACATTCGAACAACACCATTGACTCGTTAATCTCCTTTTCCATTGAGTTAAGCATGTGATAATCATAGCGAGATAAGTCAGGACTATATGGAGGTATTCCAATGGTATCCAGTGGATTTTCTTCAGTTTCTCTCGAGCCAATGCAACCTTATGGTGCCTGACATTGTCATGAAAAAGGATGACGTCTCTGATGGGAGAACCGCGCCTTTTCTGCTGATAAGCAAGTTTAGTTTCATCCGAAAGGTGACAACAGTAAACTGCATTGATATTATGATGGTCATGAAGGAAGTTAATGTGCAAAACCCTCTTAAAATTCCACAAGAACGGTGGCAAGTATCTTTTTTGGTGAGAGACAAGTTTTTACTTTTATGAGTGCATCTCGCCTCTCTTGCTTCACTCCATGCTCGCCTATTTTGACTTTGGAAGTGCAATGATAAACCCATGTTTCATCACTGGTAATGATGCTATGACAGAAATCATTCCTCTTAGTCTGACAGTGGGGCAGATAGTGCTGGTAGATCTTGAGATACTGTTGTTTTGTTATCAGAGAGATGTGGCACCCATCGGGACAAGACCTTGAAATCCCAATTCATCAGTAATGGTGGGCTGTGCACTCCCAAAACTGATGTCCATGTCTGACACAATTTCAGTAATAGTTAAATAGCAATCTTAAGGCAATGAATGCTGCAAATTGTTTCTTCACTGGTTTGTGGTCATTGCGATTATGGGGTTCATTTTCAAGGATTTCAGTTCCTCCAAGAACTTCTTATGCCATTCATAAATTTGGGCTTTTTTGTGCATACCTTCCTGAACTATACTTTTATATACTATACTCAAATATATATATATATATATATATATATATATATATATATATATTTGAGTCTATGTAAGATTTCGGTTGGTTTTGTACCTTTATTATGTAAGAAATTTCACAATAATGGTCCTACCAAAGGACCTACTAGGTCAAGAGAAGCCTCATCCTGGTCTCAACTCTGTAGGGGCACATGAAAAAATTTTTAATGCTTTGCATAATTGAAGTGAAACAATAAAAAATGGTATATTCTAAAATGCATCAAATAAAGCATATTAAATCGAAATAATAAAAGAAAAGAATAATATCAATAGCAGCAATTGAAAGATGTAGTTTTAAAAGTGTATACATAAAAAAATACAAAAAAAAATCATGTGCACACGTGATAGAAGTGAATATTTCTTTAGAATAGAGAATGAGGGAGATTAAGAGTGAGAGATTGAAAGAGAGAGAGAGAGAGAGAAGGGAGAGGGATCAACTCAAAAGAAATATAACAATATAAAATTTGTGTAAAAGATATTCGGTTTATTCGGCTGGTGGTTCAATTGGTAATACTGATATGATTGGTTTGTGATAACTAAAATATGAAATATATGTTCGTGATTCGATATTTTCTAGATAACGTGTAAAAATTGCATCTATTGTTGTTCCGGATTTTATTGTTGATTCTGTGGGATTGTTATTTATAAGCAGACCAAATGTTTCTCGAAGAAAGTTAATCAACGTCAAAGAATCATTGGATCCGAAATTTACATTGAAATCTCCCCCGAGAATCAAAGGGATTTTGTCTTCGCCTCTTCCAAGTGCATTTGCACCTGTGTGGCTGTAAACCAATAGGGAGCGGTGAATGAAATATATTATATCTTCTAGATTTTGGTTCGGTGAGATATAGATGGCTGCGATGACGATATTTTTTCATCGCTTCGTATTAAGTTTATATCGCTCTCTCTTGCTCCACTCCCGTGTGGCGTCAGAGTTGTACGTACTCGCGCGCATGCGCGTCATACTATATTTTCTTCTATTGCCTAGTATTCAATGAATATGTGGCTCTCTCTCTCTCTCTTGCTCGTACGATGCTTCCTAAACTATTCCCCCTTCTCTTTCTCTCTGTTATATATCTGTGTACTCTGTCTTGTAACGAAGCCTGCGTTTTAGGTATACCAAATGTATAGCTCTCTTTCTCCTTCTCTCTATGTTATATCTTTTTTCTCTCTCGTGTAACGAAATCTCGAAATGTTACATTTTTTCCAATTCACTCTCCATTCTCGTCAAATATCAGAACGCCGCTAAAGAAATATTCACTTCAAAAAGATATTCAACAAAATAAAAATATAAATATCAAAACAAGATATGTAGTACCATATGATAAGAAAGTAATGAGACACTTTCAATATATTCACCTAAAATATTGAGTTAATTTTTGTGTTAATTATGCTTTCAGTCGATAGAAGATGTGACTATTTTGAGGCCAAAAGCATCAGTAACTCCAATAATTAATCTGATGTTGTTTTTATACATCTGAAGTTTGTTATAATTTAATAGGTTGCAATACCAGGAGGCAACAGCTCCCTTGCATTCCACATTATTTCATCATCGTCATCATTACGTCATCAGTCCTAAGACTGGTTGGACGCTAACCTCCAGCTTCTCCTATCTTGTGCTAACCTACGCATTTCGCTAATACTGCTACAACCTACATCCCTTACTATTTGCGAGCAGTAGTCTAATCTAGGCCTACCTCTGCCTTTCTTCACTCCTATTTCTGCCTCCAAAATATCGCGGACTATTCCCCCATGTCTCAGCAAGTGGCCTACCATTCTATCTCTTCTCTTCTTTAAGTTTTTCCACATACTTCTTTTCTCGCCGACTTTCTCCAATACTTCTTCGTTTCTAACCCTATCAGTCCATGGTATTTTCATCATTCTTTGGTAACACCACATCTCAAAAGCTTCTAATTTCTTCCTACTTGCTTCCCCTACTGTCCAGGTTTCGCAGCCGTATAGTGCCGTGCTCCATACATATGTTTTCAAAAATCTCTTCCTTGTTTCTAAGTTTATTACCCCCGAGCATAAAAGTACTTTCTTTTTGTTAAAAGCTACTCGACCCTGCGCTATTCTTTGTTTTATGTCTTTATCGCTTCTTCCATCCCAATTTCTTTTACTTCCTAAATAAGTAAAGTCTTTAACTTCCTCCAATCTTTCATTATTAATTTGTACTTTCGTTTTTGCTCTGCTCTCGCGCCCTCTGCACACTAACACTTTAGTTTTGTTTTTATTGACCCTCATTCCGTATTCCTCTATCAACACTGCCTCCATTTCGTTCAATGCTGATTCTAATTCCTCCTTACTAGATGCTAATACTGCTATATCATCCGCGAATCTCAGCATTTTTAGTTTCTGTCCCTGTACTTTAATCCCGAAATCCACTCTATCTTTTACCACATTAATCGCCTCTTCGATGTACAGATTAAAAATTAGTGGTGATAGCGTACATCCTTGTCTTACTCCTTTCCTAATACCTACTTCCCTCTTTTTCCCCTTCTACTTCTATAACAGCAGTTTGCTCTGTGTATAGATTGTGTACTACTCTCCTATCTCTATACTTCATTCCCGCGCTCTTTAGTATCTCGAACATTTTTTCCCATCTTACGTTATCAAAAGCTTTTTCTAAATCTACAAATCCTATATAAGCGTTCTTTCCTTTTTCTATTGTTTTCTCTAACATTACTCTTAGCGCCAGAATAGCTTCGCGAGTTCCCCTATTTCGCCTAAACCCGAATTGGTCTTCTCCTAGTATTTCCTCCGCTCTATTTTCCATCCTCTTCTGCACTATTCTAGTTAAGATTTTTGACGCATGGGAAGTTAGGCTAATCGTTCTAAAGTTCTCGCATTTGTCGGCTCCTCTCTTTTTCGGTATAGTAACGATAATGTTCCTCTTATAATCCTCCGGCATCTCTCCCGTTTCATATATGTATTTTACCAGTTCAAACATCCTATTTACTACTTTCTGTCCCGCAGATTTCAAAATTTCCGCCTGTATTTTATCTACACCCGGCGCTCTATTATTCTTTAGCCCCCTTAGTGCTATTTCAAATTCCTCTCTCAATATAGGTTTTCCCACATCTTCCCTATCGATGCTAGATTCTTCCTCTAATATCTCTCCTAATTCCTGACCCTCGTATAAATTTCCTAAGTACTGCTTCCATCTATCCGCTTTTTCCTCTCTTCCGATCAGTATGTCCCCCGATTGACTCCTAATGTTTCTACTTATTGTTCCTATATCCCTGAAGTTCCTCTTAATTATTTTGTAAGCCTCATCGGTCTTACCTACTTGCAACTTATCTTCTACTTCTTTGCATTTATCCTCTATCCATTGTTCTTTCGCTTTTCTACATTTTCTAATGATTTCCCACTTTATTGACTTATAAGTTTTCAGTCCTTCTTCGTCTCGTCTGTTTTTGTAGCTTCGTCTCTTTTGCATTAAGTTTAAGATTTCGTCCGTTATCCAGGGCTTCCTAGCTTCCCTTTTATCATGTCCTAAAACGTCCGTAGCCGCGGAAGCTAGGCTATTCTTGATACCCTCCCACTCAGTTTCTGCGTTCTTGATTTCGTCCTTACTCGTTTTATTTATTAATTGATCTGTTTTCTCCTGGAACTTATCTTTCATATTCTGATCCCTCAATATGTCTACATTTATACGTTTCTTATCCTTCCGGGTTTTCAGATTTTTGAACTTTAATCTAACTTTCATGACTACCAGTTGTGGTCGCTGTCTACATCTGCTCCTGGATAACTCTTACAGTCTTTTACTTGATTTCTAAATCTCTTCCTAACCAGAATGTAGTCTATCTGATACCTGTCTATCCCTCCTGGCATTTTCCATGTGTACCGCCTCCTAACGTGATTCTTGAACAATGTGTTCGCGACTACCATCTTGTGCTTCTCACAGAATTCTATCAGTCTGCTACCTCTCTCGTTTCTGTTTCCTAATCCATAAGGACCTACAAATTCTCCTTCTTTCCCCTCACCTACGACTGCGTTAAAATCTACTATTATTAAATTTTCATGGCCCTTCACAAATCCTATTACCTGCTCTATGTCCGAATAAACGGCTTCTAACTCTTCCTCACTATGGCTAGAAGTAGGCATGTATACTTGCACTATTACTGTTTCCACTGGCTTCGAATCTAACCTAACCATCATTACTCTCTCGCTGTATTGTAGGTAGCTATCTACACACTGTCCTGCGTTCTTCCGCATAACGATCCCTACTCCCGCGTTTCCATTTACCGATCCTGTGTGTATTGCCCTATAGTCACCGCTCCAAAAATCTCCTACTTCCGGCCAGCGCATCTCACTTATACCTACTATATCTAATCCTAACCTATCCATTTCTATCTTCAGATTTTCTAGCTTCCCTGCCTGTCTCATGCTTCTGACATTCCACGCTCCGACTCGTGAAATGCTACACTGCCACATTATGGTGAAATGCCACATTATTTATAACCTTAAAAACCATATAGTGTCTGATTGAAAAATATTCCACATTATTTACTCCTGACAGTTAGTTGTGAGAATCGAAATGCCACCCATACAGTTAAATGATTTTAACAGAAACGAAAAAAAAACAAGCATATTTAGATCTTTCCATATTGACTATCATTTTAGTCACGGATTCATACATATTTAACACACTGTGTTGCTTTTCAGATGGAAAGTTGCCAGTTTATCTACGTCTAGGCATAGCGAACAACTCGGACCTATTCACAGACACAAAAGTCAAACGAAAGTCTCGGAAACGGAAGAACCGTGAAATACTGGAGCAGGTATATTATATTTTGTTGCGACATTAAACTAGTCAGAGTTAATTGATGTAAGGCGCGTTTTCATATACTTTTTTTTTAATAAATTTTTGATGCAGCCCATTATCTACTTATGTCGTGGTGAGATGTTTTTTATTTTTCTTGTTTAATAAATTTTCATAAAGTTTGCATTATTGGACGTCGATACTTAAAATGGGCTGCTTCAGGTTCAGTGAATATGCATTTGTGTGAATCTGACAGAATGCTTAGATATTTTTTTCTCTTAGCCAGAATTTTACTTTGTGATCTCATGGTATTTTTATTGTAACAACCTGTGATATTTTGTTGTGCCTATATAGAATCCTATTAATTTCTAGCTAAGCTTTATTTTTAGTTTAATTTTGAGTTGCTTTTAATCTGTGATATATTTTCTCTTATAAGGTCTTAAATAGTAACACTGTAATACACAACACACAACTGAAGTTTTTTATTTGAAACTACCGCCATTGCCAATGATTTTTTTTTGTTTTGTTTATTTAGTACAACAAATTATGTAAGATCTCAATCGAGTATCTTTTAAAAATTATGTGAATCGAAACAGAATAAAAACCTTAATAATTTTTAATATTTGCTTAGTATCAAGAAAGAAGTATTATTTTTGTAATAGTGTCCATATAACTTTCTTTAAATAGGATATACCAAAATAGGTTTATAGTCTATATTAACTTTCTATTTTTATACTTTTATAAATATTTACTGTTCCAAAGAGGACTAACAACAGTTTATATTAACTTCAGTTAACTTATCTAAAGCCATGTTTAACTATTTCTGTTTTATATTCCAATTGAGCATTCATTTCAGTATGTTAAATTGTAAAGTATTACATATAGTGTTTAGAGAGTCTAGAAATATTGGTTTTTAGTTTCCAGGTTAATAAAGAATGTATAATCTGTTAATTAATTGTTAAGAAAACACATTTTTTACCATTCATACTTTTTCCACATTGTATTTTTGTTATATCATATTCATATCATGCTTATTGTATATTTTTTATGCTTGCTTTGGAGCATTTTAAATGTTTTCATTGGTTATATTTTAGTCTGTCATTTCGCTATGTGCGCAACATCGGCGCCATGTAGCGTCTCAGAAATTCTGATTAAATTGGTAATGTTAAAATTTCCCATAAAATCGCATTAAACTTAATTGCACTGCATCAATTTTCGTGGACAAAAACATTAGCAAACGTTTTATTTCAATAAAGTGATGAAGGTTTCATAAAATATGCAATATTATGTAGTAAAATCTTTTATTTTGAACATTATTTACAAACGTATTTGGAAAATATTGCTGTTGGTAATAATAATGTGACACATGAAAAACGATGTTTCACTGGAAAAGATGTAGGAACTACATATAAATAAATAAGAAATGTTTATAAAGAATTATAAGAATTAATGTTGACTATTTATAATAAATGTTTATTTTTTATTATTCCTTTAATGATTGGGGATTGTAAATTTACCAATACACAATAAATATGTACAATGTCATCAACGTGGTTAAGTAGATAATTCAGAATTTTATTTCTGTTCTTAGTCTTTGCATTATTCTTTCGACATGAATTCTGCGACGGGCAATATTGTAGGTTTCTTGAGTTTCCCCTCTGGAAAATTCAGTTTTATCCTGTAGAAAGGGTGGCATAACTATCCTCACTTGCTTTCAGTTTCCTCTGAAACTCGTGTCAGTTCTGCAAACCCTTTGTTCGTCAAAGTAATGTCGTCATCTTCCAATAATTTATTAATCCAGATTCTACAGTCACTTGTGAATCACTTTTCTTTCCACCTGCCACTTGAGACTTAAATGAAATAAAGCCTCCAGGAGTAATACCGATAAGCAATTTCTTAGTAAACCCCTTTTTGTCCATTTCTTGCGTTGTTCTAATTTCCAAGCTACCATAGGAAATCGATAAAGTTTGCATTTACAATTTGTTCCGGTATTATTGCAAATATAACACAGCAACTATAACGGCCCATTTTTAGATTCGTCTGTAAACACACGTATGACCTGTCAGGCCTACTTTAATGCAATTTGTGTCCACTGCAAGCGCTGCTATCGACTTATTTACCCCCACCCCATATTCTGCACACAGTGAATAGCATAAATTATTATATTTAATGTAAATAGCATTTCTTAAAGATAAAGACTAGTAGAGTTTTTATCTGTTTTGTATTAATGCCTTTCAAGGTATTGTTTCAC
The DNA here is from genome assembly GCA_037954035.1 of Rosalia funebris. NCBI lineage: Eukaryota > Metazoa > Arthropoda > Insecta > Coleoptera > Cerambycidae > Rosalia > Rosalia funebris. The sequence goes on from JAZFAV010000021.1 coordinate 19,140,469, forward strand.
TGTTATTTACCTGCCTGCCATTTAATTGAATTTACTTTTGGTTAGTGAATTAAATGCCATGTAATTCGAATTGCCCTTTATCGTGGTACTTTTTTCAATTTAAATAACTCTAAAATTTTATTGATTATTCTTTTAATGAATATTACTATATCCATCATACATTCAGTATATAAAATTGTTTTTCACAAAACCAATGCAACTTGCAGCTGTGCAATCGTTTTGCACAACTTATTAATATTGCCATTTTCATTTGAAAATTTTCTTTAATTAGTTTTTTGAAAAATGCATTAAAAATCTAATTTATAATCTGTAGGCCCAATTGTATAGCCAAATCTCCTACATTGTTCAGTATTAACAATAAATGACTAGTTCTCTTTATTAATATAATTTATCGTAAAGTAGCTTTTTTATTTGGAAATATTTTTAAAAATGTTAAATTTCTACCGGTATTTATACTATTATCTATTGTTGTATACTATAATGTTATACATATTTTTAATTGATCGCTACTTTTATAATTACAATGGACAAGCCATAGATATAGATTTTTAATAGACGAAGAAGATTTAGTAGAAGTACATAATAAAATTTGATGTATATGGCTCCACTTTATATGCTCCACAAGAGCATTGATACAAAAGTGAGCAAACCCATTTTTGACAATATTAAATTATTGTTTTTGTATGAAAATGTTGATTTAAATCGGTTGTACTGGTCAAATTTGGATAAAACTTATAGTTTCTCTTCAAAATTTGGTAGAAAGATGCAGATAGATAAAACTAAAGAACTTCAAGTTTTTCGATACATTCGTGGAATATTTGTATCGAAAAAGGATAAATACAAAACAGACTTCCATGCTTATAGAATACATAGAATAGTATTATTTTAGTCCCTCAAGTAATATCTTTAAATAAACTCTAAATACTCACGATATGTAAATATTCTAATAAGAAGGTTCCCATTATTAGATCGCTTCTTTTCAAGATTTTTTTCATGTAAGATGATATAACAATATATGTTGAATTTTTCACATTTATTTGTGGTGTTCTTTGTGACTTATTATGCATCATAAGTGTTGATAATATTATAATACATTTTTTTTTATTCTGTTTTGATACAGTTTCTACTGTCTTGCTCTCCTACTACTTACTCTCTTACTTTCTTTCAAACAATTTAGTTCCAAAACTATATCTCAAATTTGCGATGTTTTATCATTACACTTCATCATCATTAGGTCATCAGTCCTAAGACTGGTTGGACGCTAACCTCCAGCTTCTCCTATCTTGTGCTAACCTACGCATTTCGCTAATTGTGCTACAACCTACATCCCTTACTATTTGCGAGCAGTAGTCTAATCTAGGCCTACCTCTGCCTTTCTTCACTCCTATTTCTGCCTCCAAAATATCGCGGACTATTCCCCCATGTCTCAGCAAGTGGCCTACCATTCTATCTCTTCTCTTCTTTAAGTTTTTCCACATACTCCTTTTCTCGCCGACTTTCTCCAATACTTCTTCGTTTCTAACCCTATCAGTCCATGGTATTTTCATCATTCTTCGGTAACACCACATCTCAAAAGCTTCTAATTTCTTCCTACTTGCTTCCCCTACCGTCCAGGTTTCACAGCCGTAAAGTGCCGTGCTCCATACATATGTTTTCAAAAATCTCTTCCTTGTTTCTAAGTTTATTACCCCCGAGCATAAAAGTGCTTTCTTTTTGTTAAAAGCTACTCGACCCTGCGCTATTCTTTGTTTTATGTCTTTATCGCTTCTTCCATCCCAATTTATTTTACTTCCTAAATAAGTGAAGTCTTTAACTTCCTCCAATCTTTCATTATTAATTTGTACTTTCGTTTTTGCTCTGCTCTCGCGCCCTCTGCACACGAACACTTTAGTTTTGTTTTTATTCACCCTCATTCCGTATTCCTCTGTCAACACTGCCTCCATTTCGTTCAATGCTGATTCTAGTTCCTCCTTACTAGATGCTAATACTGCTATATCATCCGCGAATCTCAGCATTTTTAGTTTCTGTCCCTGTACTTTAATCCCGAAATCTACTCTATCTTTTACCACATTAATCGCCTCTTCGATGTACAGATTAAAAATTAGTGGTGATAGCGTACATCCTTGTCTTACTCCTTTCCTAATACCTACTTCCCTTTCTTCCCCTTCTACTTCTATAACAGCAGTTTGCTCTATGTATAGATTGTGTACTACTCTCCTATCTCTATACTTCATTCCCGCGCTCTTTAGTATCTCGAACATTTTTTCCCATCTTACGTTATCAAAAGCTTTTTCTAAATCTACAAATCCTATATAAGCGTTCTTTCCTTTTTCTATTGTTTTCTCTAACATTACTCTTAGCGCCAGAATAGCTTCGCGAGTTCCCCTATTTCGCCTAAACCCGAATTGGTCTTCTCCTAGTATTTCCTCCGCTCTATTTTCCATCCTCTTCTGCACTATTCTAGTTAAGATTTTTGACGCATGGGAAGTTAGGCTAATCGTTCTAAAGTTCTCGCATTTGTCGGCTCCTCTCTTTTTCGGTATAGTAACGATAATGTTCCTCTTATAATCCTCCGGCATCTCGCCCGTTTCGTATATGTATTTTACCAGTTCAAACATCCTATTTACTACTTTCTGTCCCGCATATTTCAAAATTTCCGCCTGTATTTTATCTACACCCGGCGCTCTATTATTCTTTAGCCCCCTTAGTGCTATTTCAAATTCCTCTCTCAATATAGGTTTTCCTACATCTTCCCTATCGATGCTAGATTCTTCCTCTAATATCTCTCCTAATTCCTGGCCCTCGTATAAATTTCCTAAGTACTGCTTCCATCTATCCGCTTTCTCCTCTCTTCCTATCAGTATGTCCCCCGATTGACTCCTAACATTTCTACTTATTGTTCCTACATCCCTGAAGTTCCTCTTAATTATTTTGTAAGCCTCATCGGTCTTACCTACTTGGAACTTATCTTCTACTTCTTTGCATTTCTCCTCTATCCATTGTTCTTTCGCTTTTCTACATTTTCTAATGATTTCCCACTTTATTGCCTTATACGTTTTCAGTCCTTCTTCGTCTCGTCTGTTTTTGTAGCCTCGTCTCTTTTGCATTAAGTTTAAGATTTCGTCCGTTATCCAGGGCTTCCTAGCTTCCCTTTTATCGTGTCCTAAAACGTCCGTAGCCGCGGAAGCTAGACTATTCTTGATACCCTCCCACTCAGTTTCTGCGTTCTTGATTTCGTCCTTACTCGTTTTATTTATTAATTGATCTGTTTTCTCCTGGAACTTATCTTTCATATTCTGATCCCTCAATATGTCTACATTTATACGTTTCTTATCCTTCCGGGTTTTCAGATTTTTGAACTTTAATCTAGCTTTCATGACTACCAAGTTGTGATCGCTGTCTACATCTGCTCCTGGATAACTCTTACAGTCTTTTACTTGATTTCTAAATCTCTTCCTAACCAGAATGTAGTCTATCTGATACCTGTCTATCCCTCCTGGCATTTTCCATGTGTACCGCCTCCTAACGTGATTCTTGAACAATGTGTTCGCGACTACCATCTTGTGCTTCTCACAGAATTCTATCAGTCTGCTACCTCTCTCGTTTCTGTTTCCTAATCCATAAGGCCCTACAAATTCTCCTTCTTTCCCCTCACCTACGACTGCGTTAAAATCTCCCACTATTATTAAATTTTCATGACCCTTCACAAATCCTATTACCTGCTCTATTTCCGAATAAACGGCTTCTAACTCTTCCTCGCTGTGGCTAGAAGTAGGCATGTATACTTGCACTATTACACTTGGAAAAGAAAAATTATAATCCACTTCAATAAACAACAATTATCCAAAACTAGACAAGTGCTAATGTTAATGATCAGATTATTGTTTTTGAAAAAACTATTAATAGTAATCCAGATCATGATTTTTTTACCATGTTTGCCTATGAATAAAATTCCTGCTCACTAGAAAATCATCATCATCATTAGGTCATCAGTCCTAAGACTGGTTGGACGCTAACCTCCAGCTTCTCCTATCTTGTGCTAACCTACGCATTTCGATAATTGTACTACAACCTACATCTCTTACTATTTGCGAGCAGTAGTCTAATCTAGGCCTACCTCTGCCTCTCTTCACTCCTATTTCTGCCTCCAAAATATCGCGGACTATTCCCCCATATCTCAGCAAGTGGCCTACCATTCTATCTCTTCTCTTCTTTAAGTTTTTCCACATACTCCTTTTTTCGCCGACTTTCTCCAATACTTCTTCGTTTCTAACCCTATCGGTCCATGGTATTTTCATCATTCTTCGGTAACACCACATCTCAAAAGCTTCTAATTTCTTCCTACTTGCTTCCCCTACCGTCCAGGTTTCGCAGCCGTAAAGTGCCGTGCTCCATACATATGTTTTCAAAAATCTCTTCGTTGTTTCTAAGTTTATTACCCCCGAGCATAAAAGTGCTTTCTTTTTGTTAAAAGCTACTCGACCCTGCGCTATTCTTTGTTTTATGTCTTTATCGCTTCTTCCATCCCAATTTATTTTACTTCCTAAATAAGTGAAGTCTTTAACTTCCTCCAATCTTTCATTATTAATTTGTACTTTCGTTTTTGCTCTGCTCTCGCGCCCTCTGCACACTAACACTTTAGTTTTGTTTTTATTCACCCTCATTCCGTATTCCTCTGTCAACACTGCCTCCACTTCGTTCAATGCTGATTCTAGTTCCTCCTTACTAGATGCTAATACTGCTATATCATCTGCGAATCTCAGCATTTTTAGTTTCTGTCCCTGTACTTTAATCCCGAAATCTACTCTATCTTTTACCACATTAATCGCCTCTTCGATGTACAGATTAAAAATTAGTGGTGATAGCGTACATCCTTGTCTTACTCCTTTCCTAATACCTACTTCCCTTTCTTCCCCTTCTACTTCTATAACAGCAGTTTGCTCTGTGTATAGATTGTGTACTACTCTCCTATCTCTATACTTCATTCCCGCGCTCTTTAGTATCTCGAACATTTTTTCCCATCTTACGTTATCAAAAGCTTTTTCTAAATCTACAAATCCTAATAAGCGTTCTTTCCTTTTTCTATTGTTTTCTCTAACATTACTCTTAGCGCCAGAATAGCTTCGCGAGTTCCCCTATTTCGCCTAAACCCGAATTGGTCTTCTCCTAGTATTTCCTCCGCTCTATTTTCCATCCTCTTCTGCACTATTCTAGTTAAGATTTTTGACGCATGGGAAGTTAGGCTAATCGTTCTAAAGTTCTCGCATTTGTCGGCTCCTCTCTTTTTCGGTATAGTAACGATAATGTTCCTCTTATAATCCTCCGGCATCTCGCCCGTTTCGTATATGTATTTTACCAGTTCAAACATCCTATTTACTACTTTCTGTCCCGCACATTTCAAAATTTCCGCCTGTATTTTATCTACACCCGGCGCTCTATTATTCTTTAGCCCCCTTAGTGCTATTTCAAATTCCTCTCTCAATATAGGTTTTCCTACATCTTCCCTATCGATGCTAGATTCTTCCTCTAATATCTCTCCTAATTCCTGACCCTCGTATAAATTTCCTAAGTACTGCTTCCATCTATCCGCTTTCTCCTCTCTTCCTATCAGTATGTCCCCCGATTGACTCCTAACATTTCTACTTATTGTTCCTACATCCCTGAAGTTCCTCTTAATTATTTTGTAAGCCTCATCGGTCTTACCTACTTGCAACTTATCTTCTACTTCTTTGCATTTCTCCTCTATCCATTGTTCTTTCGCTTTTCTACATTTTCTAATGATTTTATTTAAACATTTTCCCACTTTATTGCCTTGTACGTTTTCAGTCCTTCTTCGTCTCGTCTGTTTTTGTAGCCTCGTCTCTTTTGCATTAAGTTTAAGATTTCGTCCGTTATCCAGGGCTTCCTAGCTTCCCTTTTATCGTGTCCGAAAATCATAAATTCTGAAAATTGTATAAAAGGAACTTGTCCACCTTCATATTAATACTCCGCATATTAAAATGAATTTCCTTTTGCTATATCACAGATGTTTTCAAATATACCTTTACGGAATAATCCAGTTAACACTCAACCCTGGATTAATGTCTATAATTTTGAGATTAAAATTTTCAAACAATATATTTAGGTCATCATAATTTGAGGTAAAATTGTACCCACTTACACTTCAAGAGGTACAAATTGATGAGCAAAACAAGTATACAGAACAAATGTGGTGGTTTGAAGTTTATTTAGATAGGAATTTTATTTAACTTTACATACATTTTATACCATTTCATTGGTATACATATTTTATTTTATTCCAAAATCTGAGTATATTGTACAGTGTCTTGGATAGTTAGTTTCAAACTGCAACATTTGATTGGAACACAAACTGAAACACAAAAGTGCTTGCAATCAATTAGAAAAATTATATATCTTGCCAAGTAAAAAGCCAAGTTTCAAAGAATAAAATAAATATGAAAATCAATAGTAAAGCGAGAATTAGAGGTTTTCCTACTTTTTTTGCCCATATCCCCATATTACCATTTTGGAAATTTCAGTTAAAAAAACAATTATAAATCATTGTTAAGCGTCAAAGCACAAGAATTAAATTTTTAGATACTTAGAATTTTATATGAGGTTTGATAGTGTCATTTTTATTAATCGATAATGTAGGTGAAAATTATGTTAAATATAGCATAAGTTTTATTATTAGAATTCTATTTGACTTTTTGGTCATAAATCTGAACATAGTTATATATATACATAGACATTTTAAGGGTGATAGAATTGGTTTAGATATTAAATAATAATGTTCATATTTTTAGTCATTTTATTTTATATTGAGAAATAACTATTACTCTGTCAGCATCTGTCAATGCAGTATATTTGTGAGATTTGATTCAAGCCCTTCCATCATTCAATAACATTTTTTTTATATATTAATTTTCGAGACCAAATAAGTAGGTTATTTACAGAGCAAAATCATGAATTATAAGTTCTTAGTTCTGTAGAAAGGTAGGTACCCTTAAATTCTTCCATGTCAAATCCATCAGTTATGGTTATATTTTCATATTTCTTAATAATTTATTGTCATGTCTCACTGATCAATTTCTTGAGTTTTGTTATCATAAATTCCTTCTCTGCCATTTGCACCAGTCATTATATTCAATGACTCAAAACCGCGATATATCGTGTCCAAGTTATACACAGCAAATAAGGTATTTATATATATTTACTCTGTTGAATCAAAACTATATTTTATTTATACAGGGTATATAGAGGAAAACTTCCATTAACAGTTGATAGCTTGCACCTAAACCAACAAAAAAGCATTATTCAACATGGGTTTTCAATCCAATCATTCTCCATATATTTGAATTATCAAAGTGGATCTCAGATATTTGGCACAACTTGACAAAGATGTAATAAATCACGTTTCGGATTTATCATGTGAACCTGAAGTGGGTCATTGACTTTGTGTCCCCTTTATGAAAGTACAGTTCCTGCATTCTATGATGGTTCTGTTGCTTCATTATCACCGTTGCCTTATGTATGATTGTACAAATTCTACAAAACTTAAATCAACCCTTTGCCATTTAAGATTTTACATTTTTTACAAAATAAATTATTTTAAATATGAGATATTGCTCTATTATCTAAAAGAATTTAACAAATCTTGCAGTTTCGCTTAATTTTTATCCGATAATATATTTATTATATCCATAATTAGGCAATTTACACAATTTTTCTGATAAATTGTAGAATTACGCATCCGTGTTGTATAACACTTTTTTACTTGTTTAGGTCCAAACTATCAACTGTTAAAATAATGGCAGTTATACTTCTTACATCCTGTATATTATTTACACCATATATTTAAAGAGTTTCTTTTGTGAATCGATGTTATCTTCTAAAGTCAATTACAATATTAATTTTCAATTTTTGTAATAAAATAATTTATAATATATGCAAGGAAATGCATAATAATACTGCCTTTCGAAGCTTAGTTGGCTTCTTACTTTTAGTTTTGCAGTAGCATGCAATACAAAACTTTGTTGTGTCTCATTCGCATATTAATTTCTCTGAGATACTGTAGTGTTTAGTAAGACGTTAAAATATATAGACCATTTAAATGAAATCAGAATTTTAAATGAATTTTCTAGATATATTTCGTTAGGCGTTGGCAAACCTGTAAATTGTAAGGCTGAATTTTGTGTGATTGATTGTATGTGTGATATTTACACTATAGTTCATTTTACCGTTATAACTAACTTGCATGTATAGAGCCAATTTGTTTAATAAATGTTGTTAGTTACAGGATATTCAACCATTATAACTAGTCATTAATGTATTTTATTTATTCCAAATCTGTTTTAATTTTGTTATCCTACCTTTTTTCTAGGCATTTTTTATACTTTTATTTCGTTATTTATTTTATATCTTGTACACTTGCGATAATATATTTTTTACTCACTATGTATTTCAAAAGGTATCAGTTTTAAATAATTTTGTATTCTGATAAGGCTGGTTATTTCTGTAATTTATGTATTGTATGCAATTTTTAACGTTTTGGTTCTTTTAAAAAATGCATACATAGGTTTACAAGTTGTAAAACTAAGCCCTAATCCTTATTCTTGTCCTTTATCCTGACATGGTGTTATGTGAAATACAATCTGGCTGCACAGTAGGTTATAATACAAGGTGAATTTAAATTCTTAAGAAATGTAGTGAATCTTCTGACTTATTAAGTGCTTTCTGAGTAACTACAGCTCACTCTTTTTTTGTATCTTGTTTCTAGAGAAAAAAAAATCATTTTATTATGGGAGAAAATTATTTGCTTAGACTTTCTTCTTCACTAAGGGTTCATTACCTCCCTGACTTGGATCTAGAACGCATTTTCTTATATTTTTAAAAAATATTTTCAGGATAAAATTTTTAGACTATTTAATTAACACTGTTCAGTGGCAGCACTTGATATTTTGAGTATAAATGTTTGATTCATATTTTTTATTTATTTATTTTAGAAAAAATGAGGGTGATTATATCAAAATCAATTGCAATATTGAAATAATTGGTTTTTACTCCAATTATCATCTGTAGTAGTTAATGTAAATGTAAGGAGGGAGTCACTGTTTTATGAGTAGCACTATGTGGTATATACTGGTCTGTCAACAGAAAACATTCCTCGATTTTTGAAAAAGTATTAAAATTCTTTTGTTAACTTTTTTTTTGCAAAATAGTACCATCGAAGAACTACGTCACAGTTGCCAACTTGTTTCAGTATCGCTTAAACTGTTCGAAAACATTCATGAAGAGGTGGGTGGAATGGTATAGAGACCATAAAAACGTCGATGACTTTCCAGAAAGAGGCAAGTCTCACGCGACTATCAGCAAGCAGGACAAAAGTGATCTTACAGCTGTTCAAGCGTAATCTCTCTCCGCTTAAAAGGAGTGTCCACATGAGCATTAATACAATCAAACGGCGTTTTCCTGAGAAGACGATTCAGTACTGTAGCAAGAACTCCTGCTCTTGGAAACACACCACGAAAAACGCAAGATTTTTCATAGCCCAGGTAAATCTTGACCGTGACTGGGCTCCTAAAAACCGCACATGGTCTACAGCTGATTAGCGCTCGCTCCAGTGAACCATCAAACACGCTATAAAAATTCATATTTGGGGATGCTTCTCTAAGTGTGGTTTTTAATGTTTGGAGCTCTTTGCCGAGAACTTGAATGCTGAAAAAATGCTCAGAATCTATAAATGTGGTTTGCTGACGTCTGCTGAGATGTTTGGAAAAAAAAAAATGAGGATTCGCTCCTGCAGGAGGACAGACAACGACCCCAAACATCGAAGTTGTCTACCCCACCTGCGAAGATGAAAATGGCATTACGACTTTAGACTGGCCTTCACTGTCCCCTGATGCCAATCCCATCGAAAATGTCTGGAGTGTTATCAAGAAGAAACTTGCAGGAAAATGTGTGTTTACCCTGAAGCGGCTCTCGCGGAAAACTAGACAAATATGGCGCTCATTACCAAAAGAATATATTGAAAAATTGGTGGAGAGCATGCCAAAAGGGTGTCAGCGATACTTGAAAACTTTGAATGTACTTTTATGTAAAAAACAAAATTGAAAAATCTTCAATAGTTTTTGAAAAATTAAGGACGTTTTTTGTCGAACAGACTATGAGACCAGTATTGCTTGCTGACTTCTTTTTGACTATTCTTTAAATCCCCTATTTTTACAGAATCCCAATAAATATTTGTTCTCAAATTTACTAAAAAGTTATTTAAAAACTAAATAGCGTAATATTAATTGTTATTAATTTTCTGCGTTTTTTGTTTTGTTCATATTTTCTAGAAGAATTATTCATATACTATATTCATATATTAGATATATGTATAAGAACTTTAATGTCCATAGGCCAGTCAAATTTGGATATATTTCACATACCACCATATCCTTAATTATGTAGAAATCCTACTTATATCCATGATTGTAAAATATTTATAATGTAAAAATTGTGCATTTCATTAAACCATCTAAAATTTGTTGCATAATTTTTATAAGCAAGCATTGTAGATTGTACTTTGTATTATACTGAAAGTAGCTATATGTATGTACTGAAAAAATAATATAAAAAAAAAAGAAGGAAAAATACTTATGGAAATATGTTTGTAACAATATAGGTGTAAACAACCATCCACTACGCTGCTTTGAAAAATGTATCTACTGAAAAAAACCATTTTTGGAGTCTTCTAAAGGATTATTGTACAAGTGAAATTTATAGACTTTATACCACTAGTGACCATAGACTTTATTATAAATCATTAAATCATATTATGAATTCAAATAGATTAACACTGTTTTGTTATTTATAATGATCATCACATCATTTGTAATTAAAATTGTTATTGATATTTTTTCAATTGATTACCCTAATTAAGTTAAAAAATATATTGTATACATTAAGATTAAAGTAATAGTCTCTCCTTATATTTTACATTTATTTGTATATATTTTGTACATACTGTTGATATACTGAAGTTTTATTTATGAAATAGTAAATTGTTTTACATATATCCTGTTTCATTTCAGTTCATTTAACCTTTTTCCCAATAACAGTATTTCCTCTCGAGTACTAAATATAGAACGTGAAAGAGCAGCTGGTGTTTTGGGTACATTGTCAAAATATGTATAATAAAGCTTTTTCAATTTTTTTATACCGTTACTTTTGATGTCAAAGACATATTATTGAAGCCAGGAGATAAGCTATTTCCAATTTGGAAATGTTTACTAACCCCAATTCTTATATTGAGGTAAGGACCTTCCATTTCCCTAACATATTCTCCATAAAAAGGCGTCCCATGGGATCTAAATGCACTACACTGTATTCCCAATAAAATTTATTGATTCACCCTATATATATTTTGGCTTAATTTGCGACAAAGAATTTCATTGTCTTATTTCCTATTATAAGTTCCTTGTTTTTTTTTCTATTGCACTGTTTTAGAGATGTGAATTATTAATTAGTCTATTTTCATTCACATTCGCATGTTGACACTTTATTAGCATTAATAAAGAGAAGCAAAATTTCAAATATAAAAACGGAGTTTATTTGGAAATAAAATTCGAGATATGCTTAATAGATAGAAGAAAATATAAAAGACCTACGAGTAGGTATAATAAACAACCTGTACCAACTTTTTATATTTCTGTTTAATGAAACATTAGATATATGTAGGTATTAGGTATGCTTTTAACATTTGCAAATCTTATTTATAAAATAATTATGTATGAATTATTCTGGTGGATTGGTCTTAGGTGGCTATAGAAATAATCGTTCTTGTGCGCATGTGCAGTTTGTTTAGATTTCTGGATTTCATAAGTTTTTACGGGGAACTTTATTTACCACCGGTCCTTTAGTAAATTGGAGTGCACAATTATTGTTAGTGTTATACTTTAGCGTTTAATTAGAAATTTAATTCGAAGTTGTGTCATGCGTCGTTATTCGAACGGTAGTAAAATCAAAATTGAGAGGGGAATCTGCAG
>JAZFAV010000021.1:24052500-24122500 GCA_037954035.1 Rosalia funebris
CATCCGCTTTTCAGCAAAAGAACTATCGTTGAGGTTGATAAACACTTTTACAGTATTTTAAATTAGATTTAAATATTTATGTGAACTACTACAGGAACTATCCGACAGTTTATTTAAATTGCAAATGGTCATAAACATTTAAATAAAATGTCATATACATTTAATATAGTGGAAGCGTATTGAAATCTCAATCGCGCACAGCTGGCACCAAACAAACTTTAATTTGTAATCACAGCTAATGACATATTTTTTACTTATATCACAATACAAAATTAATGACACGTTTTATAGGCTGCTACGTCAAACGCATGGGTATACCCACAAATTTACTCCGAATGCCCCTCAATTATATGCAAAATTGGAAAAGCCATCCAACACGGTACAATGCTTGCTCTCCCCGACACATGACGCTCCGCCAGGCTTAGATTAACGAGTCGTCCCGTCCGCACTGACGTCGGTCTTTTCTGAATTAGACATACCCCCCTCATTGTGAGGTTTGAAGGGTGCCGCCGCTCGTGCGGAATTAACTGATTATCGCACCGATAGTACGTGTCCAGAAAGGCAGAAACGTCGCGATAACCCCGAAAAAGGGGAACTGTCAACGAAACAATTAAATATGTAGAGTCAACTGGAGCGATAAAATAAATTAATTAAGGAATATTAATATATTTCACCCTATATGCCTAGATAATTTGACTTGAAGATATGCGATGATGACCAAATATTTTTTATACGTAAAATAATTCTGTACAAAGTCAGATTTGCTAAAATTGAGGAATTCTGGCCATTTGCAGAATATTGAGCCATATACAGGGTGATTCGGGAGTTATGTGCCATAGCGCACTCCAAGCCATGTCTTAAATCAACAAGGAAAACCTCTTTTGACCGCTGGTTAAGAATCGCTGAGTCGGTCGTGGAGGGTCTCAAGCTTAGCCAGCTAGGTTTCCTGACCTATACATTGGTATCAAAATTGTGGGCAGTATGGTATAGAAAACTATTTTTATGAGCTGGTCATACGATTCAACAATTGTCGTGTCTGTTTTACGTGTAAGGGTACAAACATAGTGCAGCGACGAGGTTCGAGGCTAGCGGCGAGGCTAGCGACGAGATTAAAAACTCTATGAGACACATATTCTATAGTAGAGCGATTTGTTTTGCGATTTTTAAGTGGGAGACAAAACCTAAATAAATACCAGTAGCCAAAATGTTGTCGGATAGTGAAGACGAAATTCTTCTCGCTGGTGCCTCATTGCAAATTTTAGTCCTCTTACAAAGGCAAGGTGCAGTGCATCCAGTTAACAAAAGAAGAACAACATATGGAGCGTATTACACTCTCTTCATAGAACTAAAAACTTATCCTGAAAGATTTTGGAACTATGTGAGAATGGACTTATCTACATTTTCTTATATACTGGAGCAAGTATCACCATTTCTAAGAAAAAAATGGACAAATTTTCTACGACAACCTATTTCGCCTGAAGAACGACTTTTACTCACTTTAAGGTATGTATCAACTGCAGTAAAGCTTTATTTTATTACTATTATAGTTTATTTTAAGAAAATATAAACAGACAGTATTTATTAGGTAACAAAAAAAATTAAACAATATTGTATGCTTTTAGCTTGAAAGTGTATTATGTAATGAATTATTTAATTATCCAAACAATAGTTTTTTTGCGGTAGTTCAGTCGATGTGCAGTAATTTAGTTCAGTAGTGTGAGAAACATCATAATTGAAGCCTTCCAACTGTGTACGACGCGGTGGTGGGCGCTGTAAATTTTCTTCTAAACATGGATAGGCATAACGTTGTACTATAGTTTGGATCTCGTTTCTAAAAGCTAGTTTTCTAGCATCTGCTATTCTCTTAACATGGGGGATGAGACTATCAAAAAAAAGCTTATCGTCATCGGGTGCTGCTTCCGGCTCAGTTCGGGTGCTGCTTCCGGGTTAAATTGTAAAGACCACTCCCTGCATTCTGTGATCTCTGATCTCTTTAGTCGCGCACGAGACAAGGCACGCGTCTTGTTTGTTTGCCTTGTCTAGTCCACTGTTGCGAATTACTTACTGCCTACAATTTTGAAACTAGACTATAACTGTTTTCTATTACCAGTTTGGGGCCATATGAAAGAATTGGTTTACAGCCAGTCACCATTAAAGAGAAACTACGACAGCGGGTAGTGGCAGTCTCTGATGACATGAAGAACCAGAGACAAACCATTGGAAAGCCACACGATATTCATTGGCGTGGTGCAGAAAATGCATGGAAGTCGGGAAAGGACTTTTTGTAGACCTGATCTAATTTGATTTGAAACATTCTTTATCTAATATTATGATGTTAAGTTATATTATGGTGTGTTAACTTTGTGAAGAATTTCCTATGTGTTCATGCTTTTTATATGTAGATTGGACCCATAGTTCATTCATATTTTATGAATTTGTATATTTTTAAAATTCCACAAGTACGACGCCGCCCTTTGCTTACTCAGAAGGGTTAGGAATCTGAAGCATTTAAATAGACTCTATCAAACTGTTCCATAAATAATGCCCGGTCAGTGTTTTTTTTTCCTAAAAATGTAAGCTTCTGAATAATGATTTTAAATGTCAATGACATCTTGAAATATAGGCCTTCAATAATGCGACCTAAAAATACGATTCATACCATACTCTATCTAAATTTTCGAGATAAATTATATAGTTAATACTTATTAAGATAGATTCATTATTTTCAATATTTACGCATATTTTGTCTAAATTTATATTTTTTATGCATATTCGGTATCGTGACTTAAAATCTTATTTTTTTTAAATCTTCCGTTTCATTCCCTTTAAGGTTTAAAAACGTTTATTTTAATGTTTCCATATTTTCTAAAATGGCATATTTTCGCTTTTTTAAAACAAATTTGTCGCTTGTCATATGTTCGAAAATTTTAAATAAATAATATGTTAGTCAATAAAGTCGATATTGTATGCTATAACTATTATTTTCATAACTAAGCCTTCAGCATAAAATTTAAACCAAAAATTTTAGTTTTCAGCTTTCATATTAAATATCTGTTATGTATGTTTTTGATTTTCTTTAATGTATAATGTACAACATTATTATATTAATGTATAATTTTTAAAATGGAAAGGGAACAGTCAACTAAAACAGAAACATTTATTAGAGATTGTAGTCAATTTTAATGCCAATTAAACTAGATTTGCCACTTGAAAACACAAAAAAAGTTAATTACAAATACGAGGGCGAGTCAAAAATTTTCCGCAATGTTGACATAACTCTTCTTGCCTTGTTCATACTGACCTCTATCCTCGTTCATTTTATTGTTATGCTGTTGTTGTCCTGCTATGAAATTTCGATCCTAATTCCTCCATTTGTGTTCCTTTTATTGCAGATAGATCATGGCCGCTCCATTAGAAGTTTGCACCAAAGAGGAACAACGAGCAGTGATCCGGTTTTGTGGTCGGAAGGTGTATCAGGCGCCGAAATCCATTAAAGACTTTCGGCACAACACGGGAGCAGTGTCTTGCCGCAACGAAGTGTCTACGAATCGATTGGAAAATTCAAAAATGGTCGCACGAGTGTTATCCATGAGGAAGGATCCGGACGACCATTTACGGCCACAAATTATCACAACATTGAGCGTGCACATGACATGGTTCTGTTAGACAGACGAGTGACTATTGATGAAATGGCACATCGTCTGCAAATTAGTCATGGTTCTGCCTATGAAATCATCCACAACAGACTTGAGTTTCATAAAGTCTATGCAAGATGGGTTCCAAAACAGCTCACAGTATTGCATAAACAAACGCGCTTGGAAATCTGCCAAAAACATTTGGATCGCTATGGAAACGAAGGTGACGGCTTCTTAGACAGAATCATCACTGGTGACGAAACCTGGATCCACCATTACGAGCCGGAGAGTAAACGGCAGAGTATGGAATGGAAACATCCACAATCGCCCAACAAGAAAAAGTTCAAAACCCAACCATCCGTAGGAAGACTGATGTTTACCGTTTTTTGGGACGCAAAAGGCCCAACATTGGAACATTATCAAAAGAGAGGTACAACAATAAACAGTGCGTATTACAGTGAGATGCTTACTGACAAGCTAAAGCCTGCAATTCAAATCAAACGCCGAGGACTACTGTCGAAAGGTGTTGTGTTGTTGCACGACAATGCCCGTCCAGATACTGCTGCCCACACTGATGAAACGCTCCGGAAACTCAAGTTTGAGGTAATGGCTCATCCTTCGTATAGTCCTTATCTTGCCCCTTCTGACTACCATTTGTTTGGTCCATTCAAAGAGGAATTAAGGGGCCACCGATTCACCTCGGACCAAGAAGTGAAGGACGCGGTGAATGCGTGGCTCACTGCTCAGCCGAAAATTTTCTTTTCTGAGGGCATCAGGAAGCTTGTGCAACGACGGACCAAGTGCGTTAAAAAGCAAGGGGACTATATTGAAAAATGGTGTTAACTTCAGTTTCTTATTTGTAGTGCAATAAAAGTTATAGCTACATTGCGGATAATTTTTGGCTCACCCTGGTACAAAATATTTTCTTGCTTCATAAATTCTTTGCCTATTAAATATATATTTCTGTTGAATACCTCTACTTTATTCTTTCATATAACAAGAAGTTTTGTAATTATACTGAGTGTACAATTACAGTAGTCACAATTATATGTTAAAACGCGACGTAACCCTATGATCCGTGACGATCGTTCCAACTTTACTCCAGTTACCCCACTGGGAATTTTCAAAGCGGATTATAATGCGCAACCACGTGAAATATAGAGGAATAAAAGGCCACAAATCCCAATGAAATGGAAATCTATGAACACGGCAAGTTTTATAGCTCGTAAAAGTGAAACAAAATTTAATCCTATTAATTTTATGGACATGAGAAATGTCTCCTTATTAATCTTTCTGGGCTTATATGATCCGATTGGCATAACACTGTTTCTTATGTGGTTATAAATGTCGTGTCTTTTGTGGTTTCTTAATTCGGCTTTTTACGAAATTTAAAAATATGTAGTATATAATTAATAATGCTTTCGTAGATTTAATAGTCTTCTGCATAAAAAATATGTGATTTCTCTTACTTATGTACAGTTTTAGTGCTTTTTTATTTCTAGTGGTAGGTTAATAATAATTTGATATACTGCTCATCAAGAATAGGAAAAAGTGTGAGATTCTCTAGGTATGCGTAGAAGAAAGAGTATTCGGAGGCAGTATTCGGAGGAAAAAGAATGCACTTTAAGCGCAGCCAGATCGAACTCTGTGTACATTCATATTCAATATATTCATTAATATTCACTCTACAAAGGTCTAAACTCGACTGAGTAAAGACCAAGCTATTTACTGCGCACTTCGTGGGCGGTTCGATATAGCAGTTTTGAGACTTGTCCCTATTCTTGATGATCTGTACTTCTATACTTTCTACATGTGTTATATCAGTTATTTTATAAAATAATTATAATAATATATAACATATGAAAATGAAGAAGAAAGGAATGAGACATTTCGATACGCTTGATTACAATTAAAACTAAACAAATAAAATTCGCTTATCTTCTATTATTTGACGATGAGGAATTTGTGGTGGTTAATCTCCAATTGCTGTCCACAATATAGTCGTTCGAGAAGCCGATATAGAACTACCCAACTCACATTTACAGCAGTTAATTTTGCCGTTTCTATTTCTTGTTTCCTCATAAGTATAGATTTGCATAATATATCTGTTTAATTACGTGTTTCGTGGGAGAGCAGGGTACCCACTTGCTCAACAATTTCAGTATTTTGTGCCTTTCCGTTGAAATGCAGTGTATACTTTTTGAAATTTTCATTTGGAGAGTAGTTTTAGCGAAAATTCCATTTCTTCGTTGTCCTAGTTTTACTATAATAATATGTGCGCTATTATTCTTATCTCACTCACGATGCCGTAATAATACACAGTGTACTATAGTGCGAAAGACTTACACTACGACTCATACGTGCGTTGATAGTAAACTAATGCGTATTTAAGAGGCAGGTCACCTTTATACACGCTTGAATGAAATTACTTATTAGCGAACACAAGTAAATAATAGATCGTTATTTTAATGGATTTGCTAATATTGTTCTTCAATTAAGTTAATAGTTCGATGTTTCACTGTTAATGAAAACAACAAACATAACATCGCTACGTTGTAGATTGTACATATATGCACCGGGTTAGTCACCTAAAATTGACCCCCCCTTTATTTTTCTTAATTTCAATGAATGAATATCTCAAGAACTATACTTACCAAGATACAACAATTATATATTTTTGTGATCAGAAAACTGTGTGTAACTTTTTTAAGTAAAAAAATATAGGGTGTTCCATTTAAAAAAAAAAAAAAAAAAAATTGTTCGCCCCCTTTCAATTTGCAGAGTTTTTGAAAATTTGTTTAATTATTCAAAAAATTTATAAAAAATCATGTAAAATCCTTTTTTGAATTTTTCGATTCGATTGAAATTAAGGGAAATAAAGGGGGGGGGGGGGTCAATTTTAGGTGACTAACCCGGTATATAGACATACATGTTACGCTGAATATAGAAATCGTCTGTAATGCTAGGTATACTAATTAAATGTTTTGAAATGTGTTCAGCGCCCGTAAACTTTGGTGAGGCGCTCTTTATTCAACACCGAAAACCACAAAACGCGTATTCACGTTAATAATTCAATTTCACACTTTCATAGATATAACGTGGAAAGAATTTTAACTGGCCACTTTTACGAGTCCAGTTGCGCTAGTTGTTTTCCGGTTTGAAACAGAAAAATGCACGTAATACAATTAAATAAAATATCGTTTTCGATTTCATAAATAAATAAATTAAGTTTTCCACGTTTATGTTACTCTTGTATGGAATTGCGTATTTTTTTCTCTAATTGATCGACAATTACAGATACCTTCAAATACAAGGATGTAGAAAGTTTAAGGCTTTGTATTGCGAAGATAATATTTATGGCATTAGTCGACATGATACTATTACTAAATTACGTATCGAATGCTTTATTACGAGTAGTTCGAGGACCATAATTTTACAAACCCCATTATTAAATAATAGACTTAAATATGGTGATTTGATCGAGAA
This sequence comes from Rosalia funebris, assembly GCA_037954035.1. Lineage (NCBI taxonomy): Eukaryota > Metazoa > Arthropoda > Insecta > Coleoptera > Cerambycidae > Rosalia > Rosalia funebris. The sequence continues at coordinate 24,059,622 of JAZFAV010000021.1, forward strand.
ATCATTGAAGTTACTCTGTCCACAGAAACAGGTATAGTACAAGCACAAACAGAAATTATAAAAAAATATATATAATAAAGGTCCAGTACATTTCAAAGGGTCTTTCAATAAGGACACTCGATTTGCAAATGTAAATAAAACAAGTTGTGTGTGAGATATCCACTCAATATTTTTTTATTTGAAAGAATATTTTATTGCATTAAGTTTAAGTCTCCGCAGCACGAGATGCGCCATGCGCAACCATGCGCTGTGCGCTCGTGCAGAATGTCCATCGTGGCATGCGCTGTCTGGCACGTAGCGGCGTCCTGTTGGAATCACATGTCGTTGGTATCCATATCATCCAGTTTAGGCCACAAGAAGTTGCTTATCATAGATCTGTAGCGCTCGCCGTTGACGGTTATGATAATGCTAGTTTTGTCTTGGAAGAAGTACGGACCGATAATTCCGCCATACTAAAATCCGCACCAAACTGTGCCAAAAACCTGGGCCTCGTCGCTAAATATGATTTTTTTGACGAAATTTGGGTCAACTTCCAACTGCTCCAGAGACCAATCAACGAACACACTACGACGGCGTTGTCCATGGTCATTTACCTTAAGTTCCTGGGTCAGTTGGATTTTACACGGGTGCAGACCCAAGTCCCAATGGAAAATTCGCCAAGTCGCAGAAAGGCCAAGTTCTTATGAACAAAGATTGCCTGCCTCGGGTTTTCCCGTATATTCTCACGCACAGCAGCGATGTTTTCAGCAGACCTTGCGTTTCGGTGACGTACAGGTCTTGACAAATTATTTATCAAATCGGTTACCTCGAATTGGCCACCAAGCGTTGAATAGTCGACTCGGAGGGACGGTTGTGGTGAGGATAAAAATCACGTAATGAGCGGAACGTTTCTCGAACAGAGCACTGATTTTAAAAGTAAAATTTGAAGATTTGCACACGTTGTTGAACGCTATAACCTTCCATGGTGATTTGTCGTACACTAGGTACTGAACAATTCACAACAAATGACAGATGCTACTACAACAACTTAGCCGCTATAACCTAACAAATTTCGAGCGTCCTATACCACACGAGATACACCAACACCCCGAGAAAGCCACTGTTTGGTGCGGATTTTGGTCTGGCGGACTCATCGGTACGTACTACTTCTAAAACTAATCTGGCATTGCCACAACCGTCAACGACGAGCGCTACAGATCGATGATAATTAACTTCTTGTGGCCTAAATTGGACGATATGGATACCGACGATATGTGGTTTTAAAAGGACGGCGCTACGTGCCACAATAAACTAAATTAATTTTGTGACAAATCAAAGGAAATATTTCCATGCACATAATAATAATAATAATGTGTATTTACTACAAAACACATAAATATTTACATATTTACAAATTATATAAGACAAAATAAATAAATAAACTAAAAGAAATCAAAGAACATACTTACTTGTACGTGATATGTATGTAGTATTAATATGTACATGATATATATTATGTATATATCGTAGGGTGTAGTATATATTTTGGACTAATCTAATATATATTTGGACTGGTGTATTTTGTAAATTAGTACAAGTCCTAGAACAGTATCCTGAGGAGCATCGTAAATTATATTTATCATACCGCTGACACTATCAACGACCTACATATTGCTGTCTATTTTTAAGTAACATAAAATATTTAATATTTTAACAAGAAACCCATGTTTTTTTGTAAGTTTTGTGACAACCCGTATTGACAACTAGAGAGATTGAAATCAATACGAATACATAATGCTTGTACTCTTCAATATAAGGAATTACATAAATACTATGTTAAATGACGTATTGCGTTTTACTTTGATTTACCCTTTCTGAACCTAAATTAGTTCTTTGATATAATGTGGTATATGTTCAGAAAACTGTTAATCCTTTTCTATATTTTCTTCTACAATCTTTGATATGTTGGTAATAAGTGAAATTGGTCGGTAATTTATTATTTTAAAGTTTATTTTATTTATTTAAGTTTAGTTTCTTAGTTAATAAGAGTAAGTTGCTGTTTTACACCATTTATATACTGAGTATCTGTATAATAAAACTATATTTTGAGATTTCTTACTCTGAACTCTTGCTTCATTTCAATTATTCTTGTATTATTATTTCAATTATTCTTGTAACTAAAATATTCAAAAAACTGTTTACTGTACTGCTCATTATATGCCGTTAACAATGAAATTGAAGTAATAGGTATTTAAGTATTTCCGAAAATTCGTCTATGGTAAAAAATCGGTTATAGAATGGGGATATTTTTTCATAAATAGTTGTTACTGTGAAATTATAAATCGGCTTTATTATCTGGACGAATTGAACGACAAAATCATTTCACGTTAGTTGCCTTGCTCCAGTTGATATTTCTATTCTTATTTCTAAATATTTATCTGAATCTATAGTTTGGCAACACAATTACTTTTTTGCCGCACATAACAATCAGAATACTTACGAAAGAATATTAGATATTAGGTCAATATTGGGTTATGCAATAATTTATTATACCTGTATAATTTACAAATTCATTGAATTACAAATAACTATTAATTCATAATTATAAAAAAAAATTGTTTACATTTTATAATAGTTTACATTTTACAATATTTATTAATATTACACTGTTGTGTAATATTAATAAATGCGTGATATTATAAATTGTAAAACTTTACCACTTTTAAAGGTGTGAAAATGGTGTAAAATATCACTATTTCTGATATAAAATTTAACACCAATGTAACTGGTCAAATTTGACTCCACTATAATTGTAACGTTCCATACATTTTAGGAATATAAGTACACCACACTATCACTCTTTACTCTGCTTGGTAACTAGTCTACAATACGCATCCATGTAGGAGTTAGCACTGTTGAAGCGTGAACAGAAAACAGATTTCTGATTAACCAACTTATGCCGAAGTGCTGTCATGCGCCCCAAGAAACAGAAAAATTAGCTGTGTTGGCCAGGTTTATAAAAATTGTTTGTCAAGATAACTAAATAATGTGTCGAATTTTGAGTCGCTGGATGATTTCACCGAATATATAGATATTATGTATATGTATATAACCTATTTGTGTTTGGCATCGATGAAATAAACAAGGTAGTATAAATTCATATTTTCTATGTAATTTCTCATTTATTGTCTACTTATTATTTAATAATAATAATGATACATACATTCTGCAATGTATTCTGCATTCCGATAAACTTAGAAACAAGGAAGAGATTTTTGAAAACGTATGTATGGAGAACGACACTATACGGTTGCGAAACCTGGACGGTAGGGGAAGCAAGTAGGAAGAAATTAGAAGCTTTTGAGATGTGGCGTTACCCAAGAATGATGAAAATACCGTGTACTGATAGGGTTAGAAACGAAGAAGTATTGGAGAAAGTCGGCGAGAAAAAAAGTATGTGGAAAAACATAAAAAAGAGAAGAGACAGAATGGTAGGCTACTTGCTGAGACATGGGGGAATAGTCCGCGATATTTTGGAGGCAGAAATAGGAGTGAAGAAAGGCAGAGGTAGGCCTAGATTAGACTACTGCTCGCAAATAGTAAGGGATGTAGGTTGTAGCACAATTAGCGAAATGCGTAGGTTAGCACAAGATAGGAGAAGCTGGAGGTTAGCGTCCAACCAGTCTTAGGACTGATGACCTCATGATGATGATACATTCTGCCAAGAATATTACGAAATTTTTATTTTAAGAACTAAAGAGAACTAAATCCCAATGGGAAGAGAATTGATAAACCTGAAGCAATAAGCCTATTTATGGTCGCTGACTAATCAATCACCTTATGTCCAAATGGTTTGTCTATCCTAAGAAGCAAACATAATCATTGTCATGTCCAAGTTTATTCAAACTATAAATATTGGACGTTGTTATTGCGAAGAGTACAGATGGGGTGGAGTATAATAATCTCCTTATGTCAGTAGTTTGAAAATTACTCTCTGCGAAGTAACACCTTGCATTATATTGATGATCAAGTTTTTACTCCGATTTAGATTGTCCTCTCGAAACTACCAAGAGATGGCGTTTGGTACATTCTACTGCTGTGGAACGTAGTAACGTCTACTAGATGTGAGCCTCATCTGTCAAAGGTATACTGGCTTACACTGCGCTGACGGGACCCAAGATAAGGTCGAAACCAGTCTTCCTTGTGGTTTTCTCTATTCGATATTTAAAAAATTCCACCATTATTTATCAATACTCATAAACTTAAGCAGGCAGCACAAATAGCAAAGCATAAAGACTAAGGATTTATATTTTGAAAAAAATGTATCTTCATAGAGTACATTATTTATGGCAAAAAAAAACTTTAGAGATATGAACGCACAATTATTTTACATGCATTTTCCACTTGGATTTCTTAACTCAACAATATCAACATAATCAACAATAATGCACACCAGACAAAAGTAATAAAAATAATATTGTAACGAATTTAGCAGAAAGTTCTTTATTTTGAACACCTATTTACAACTCAACTATTTACAAGTCCAACTAACTAACTTTCTTTCTACTTTAACTTTATAAACTAACTTCCGCACTGTATTACACAATGTCACTTTCTTCGCACCGTATCGCTCACTATCGCGGTCCAGATTCAATTAACTGCTGGCCGGACGACACAATTCTTATATAGGCAGTGGAACGTCTCTCCAGACGTTTCTAGATAAAGAACTTTGGCGAACCTTCTAGTATAGAACGCACTGGAAGTCAAAACCGCACGCTCTGAAGGTTTCAAATATTCCCGGCGTTCGGGATCGCTCGAGGCGTTCGTGACAATATTAATAGACAATAGACAAATAAGAAATTAGATATAGGAGCTGGATTAAAGTGAGAAGGCTCGTCAAAGTATGAGTCAGCTTCAAACTATCATGCCGATGGAAAGCCAAATTTAAATGTTTCTCAAAATCGTGGTATATGCGACATAATACGCGCATGGTGTACAATCAATATGCAGCTATTTGTTATAAATAAGGTTCTGATAATCCTCATATATAATCCTCATAATTCTACGCCAATGACTCATACTGCTAACAACCGACAGGAAACTGGCAGCTTATGTCCGTACTTTGCGATCTTCTGCCGAATGTTTTGTCAGTCGGTTGTATTGATTCGATGTACGTGTATAAATTTTACTGTATATAAAAAAAATGTTATGAGAACCTTCAGTTGAGATTTGTGGATTATATCTTAGTGGTTTCCGATACTACGAAAATAGACATAGATAGATAGTTTTGTTTCAAAATTAAACAAATGAAATGGAAAATAATGAACAAATACCTTTTCTTGATGTATTAATAAGTAGAAAGAGGGTTTATCGTTTGCTAAGCTTTCTGATTAGTGACTAGTAATGATAGGATCCAAGAGAAAAGAAGCTCATTAGGGATGCGGTTAGATGTAACGGGTACCCTTCTCACATAATAATGTGAGAATTAACTATAAAACGTAGATTTAGGGTAACTCTTCTTAACTCCACGACCTTTCAGGAAGATTCTAAAAAGCGTAAAATTCTGTCAATTCCATATGGTCCACAATTTACCAATATTCTAACCACAATATGTAATTTATAAAAATATGTTACCAGGATTGTAGTCAAAAGTATATTGGGCAGACAAAAAGATTACTCGCAACTAGGTTTAAGGAGCTCATAGGAGCACATGGCACCAAATTGTTGTTCAAAAGGATGAAATAAGCTAACGTTTTTAATTTCATGGTTGTCTTTTACCAGATATTTTTTATATCGATACAGGCGATGAGTTATGATGTACTAGGTATCATCTCAAAAAATAAAACGTTCAAAATATAATCAGAAATTAAAACACCAAAATTTGCTATTATTTTATATAAGACAAACTGGGTTGCTTCTTTGAAATAACAAATAAAAAACATCTTCCTGTTTTCCACTTCAAAACGCTGCTGTCATTTTTTCAGATCATCAATACATAAAATGAAACACCAAAAATTGCAATTATTTTATATAGGACAAACTGGGATGATCCTTTGAAATAAAGAACATTTGTGTGTTTTCCACTTCAAGACTCTGCTGCCATTTTTTCAACAAATCATATTCTCTATATCACCTTTGGTGTAATCATATTCTCTATATTACTTAATCACACTATCAGATGTAATGCCATAACTTCTACAAATAAAACAGCACTAAGTATATTCGCTGCTATTTTAAATTTAATCATTATATTTGACTCAGTTTGCATTTTTTCCTCAATAACAGACAACTGTTAGAACTCCTTTATTTATTTTTAATTTGAATTTCATTCCAGCTTAGTCCAGCTTATCCATACGCATGTTCGTGGCAAAAATTAGTGTTAAGAGATATTGTACCGTAATAGCCCACAAATGGCAAAAATAATAAATGTTCTGTTAAAATCAGCTGGGTATTCTCTCAAACCTTAACACAAACAACAACCACCGCCCTGAAGAAATTCCTAGGTCTACAGTGGAGGCGATTGCCAAGTAAGTCGGTATATCGCCGACTCCCTAGACAAAAGACGTCAACAACAACCGATGTTCAATAACGGGTAATACGTTCCTTTACCAGGGCAATAAAGAACCTGCCAGTTAGGTAATAGTAAAAAGTCCGGAGTATTCCGAACATTCTTATCTCTCGAACGAATCGTGGAACTTTTTCAGCGAGCATCTATTTTTCTCCGGGCACTCGTCTTGACCACAAGATTGAATTATTCAACTAAGACTCGCAATATATTTAATAAATAGCGACATGGTCCGCAAGCAAAGAAGAACGAGATAAAAGTTTTTGCGTGACGAATAGGTAGTTTATATAACTGAAAAGAATATTATCTAGAAAATACATCTGCCGACATAACAATGACTGTACGCTTATTAAAATCGTTTAGTAACTTTAATTAAGCAATATTGCTAAGCAATGGCCGCAGATGTCTCCTTTCTGTGGCGAGGAGCATACGCTTGTTATGTAACATGTAAGTAATTATTATTAATCACCTGGAGCTAATTTACTGGCAAAAACATGTGTCGCGAAGATTATTAATTGCACTATGAACAATGTATGTACGTGTAACGTCTAATGCAAATGTTCCAGACGTCAGGATCATATACGTCAGGATTTCAAAAACGTCATAAAATTGAGAAATATAATTCTCAGTATTGTGTATGAATGGAAAATCCACAAATAATGTAATAAGACTTTTTCGATATATTCCCCTGAAATATCGGCAACGATAAATACATTTTAGAGTTAATTATATTCTTGGTCATGAAGATACGATGCTATTTTTTTGAGTATAATCAACTCTCAAATTAATTAAATATTGACACTGTTGCAAATCTATCTTGGTAAAAACTTTACCATTTTTAAAAGCGCGAAAATGGCGTAAAGATTCACTATTTCTTGTATAAAACTTAATACCAGCGAAATTTGGAAAATTTTACATCACTACAATTACAAACTTTTATTTTTTAGGTATAAAACCAATACATCACAATATATTTACTTGGCATGGGGTAGATTGTAATCCCTGCATGATAACTATTATAGACCATGCATCCATTAGTCTTCGCGTTGACACTGTTGAAACGTGAGGCAATATGGCTATTTGTGGTTCATGATTAACCAACTTATGGCCAAATGCTGCTATGTCTCAAGAAGCAAAAATGAATATGAATTGTATTGGTTTATTGTATAAAGTATTGTATATTGTATAAAGTTTATTGAAAATATTTTGTCAAGATGACTAAGTAATGTTTTGAATTTTATAAATTGCTGCATATTTTGCAGTGAACTGTATACTACCTGGAATGGACCCGGGCGTTTTCTGTATTAGCCTGCAGTGTGTCAGGGGTAATATAAACAGAGAGAGCCTTATTTACGGTAACCTGTCTTTGTCATACTCAGACAAATGAGTTACGTTTATTTGCATAATTATCTTATAAGTAGAAAACCTTTTGAGAAGCAAAACAAACTTGAAACAAAAAATTATAAACACAGTTATAAATCATTTTGCTGTAAATATAAATCTTTTTAAACATAAGCACCCTGTAAATCAAGAATTTATTGGCGAGGAATGTCACGCACGAAATTCAGATAATTCGGAAAACAACTATTATATATTTAAAGTGCCGAATGTATCACCAAAGTAAACTATTAAATTTAGAATTGCATGGAAAAAGTACCACAATATGACAAAAAATGACAAAACTTGTTTTATTTAGTAAATGTTAAATTAATAGCTATATAAGTAGTAGTAGCTATGTACAATGTATCGTAATATTTAAATAAAAATTGTATTTCTAATTTTATTTTTATTTTATTTACCAACCCCATAGGAGAACAGTTGAAATTTTACTTGAACGTTGTACTGTTTGCATTATTACTTTTTTCTTGATAAACTATTCAGAAAAAAGTTACGTTTACTCCTAAATAAACATGAAAAATTAAAAAATATTTAAAAATGCGCCAGCGTTCCATTAACTAACATGAGATAGAAAGAGATAGATATCCGTAACCGATGCGGGTTGCCTATACAATCGTTTTGCCTCACTTGTCGCTCAAGGCGGGTCCATTCCAGGTATGTATAGTATAGAGTTCACTGATATTTTGTATCTGTCATTTGTCATTTATTCGCTGCTTATTGTTTAATGTAATAATATACATAAAAATTTACCAACGGTATTGTCAAATGTTTATTTTCAGCTAGAAGTAAATCCTAATAAGAATTATTGATAATTGTTAAAACCTGAGCTTATTTATGATTTCTAAATAATCATGCCCAAATCATTTATTTATCCTAATAAGCAAAGATAACCATTGTCATGGCCAAGTTCGTTAAAACTAATTGATATTAAGTGGTTTATATTTTCCATTTTTATTATGCATTAACTACTAACAACGCATGAATCTTATCAGGAGTGTACCCAATTATTAAATAATGAATTCAACTAAATCCAAATGGAAAAACTTTTTGTACCCGATAAATAATTATCGTCTAGTACAATATATGACGATTTTCAGGGTGCGTGTGGTGAAATTATACTAGTGGCTATATTATTGCTACAGCTACGTTTATTTGAGATACATAAATAGCGAGTAAGTTAGTACCCAGAGATAAATGCTTAGGGGCGAGATGCGAGAACTGACTGATGGAAAAACTTATCCCAAAAGCCGATAGCCTGGTTCCGTATTACAAGATGCCACACTTGTCATAAACCATTGACCTAATCTGCAAGAGTTTTAATAAGTGGATGGCTAGGGTATAATTAACGTACTTACTTCCTAATACAACGATTTCTACTTTCTAATATTTACAAAACTTAAAACTAATATACACAAATACCATCACAGCTGTCAATAGGCTTATGTGTAGCCACGTGTTCCCACAAATACATTTTTTTCTATATCAAAATAAACCAACACATAAATGCAGATTATATGTTTTATGCGACAGTTTTACTTTTTTCAAATAGTCCACCCTCGTGCTCTCTCATGGCCACTGAACAGGGTGGAGTGTGTCCTATCCACCTCAAAATCAATAGATGTCGTCTGGTAGACGTCCCTAATCAGAATCAATTGAAACCCGATCGATCCGACACGATTTAACTGAGTGATCGTGCTAACAAAAATAATTCTCAAATAGTCCACCATTGTGCTTTCTCATGATCCATGAACATGGTAGAGTGTGTTCTATCCACCTCCAAATCAATAGGTGTCGTCTGGAAGACGCCCCCGATCAGAGTCAGTCAAAACCCGATCGATCCGACATGATGTAGTTGAGTTATCGTGTTAACAGAAAAAATTTCTCAAATAGTCCAACGTCGTGCTTTCTCATGACCCATGGACAGAGTGGGGTGTGTTCTATCCACCTCAAAATCAATAGGTGTCACCTGGGAGACGTTCCCGATCAGAATCAGTTAAAACCCTTTGGCGATATCAAAGATAAAGTGTGCATCATGCCTTGACCGGGAATCGAACCAGGCTCTCCCAATTGCCGGTTGGTTGCTGTGACCGCTGAGCTATCGAGGCACACTCATTATCCTTGCTAATGCGCCAATTTAACGCGTCGCTACAGTACTCCCCCTAGAGACATGGTTTGTCTCGATACAATTAACGGAAAGTGACCGCGTTCGCCATTCTTACGAACCGTTCTTCGGTACCCCAGGACTATAGGGCGATGGATAGGACGGGAATCGAATCCGCGAATTTGAGATGTAAGGGAGGTTGGATGTACTGGAACGAATCACATCACGTCGGGGTCACCACTTTGGCGATAGCAAGGATAAAGAGTGCTTATGCCTTGACCGGGAATCGAACCCGGCTCTCCCAATTTCCGGTTGGTTGCTCTGACCGCTGAGCTATCGAGGCACACTCATTATCCTTGCTAATGCGCCAGTTTTAACGCGTCACTACAACCCGATCGATCAGACACGATTTAGTTGAATTATCGTGTTAACAAAACAAATTTCTCAAATAGTCGACCATCGTGCTCTCATGACTCATGGACAGGGTGGGGTATGTCCTATTCACCTCAAAATTAATAGGTGTCGTCTGGGAGACGTCCCCGATCAGAATTAGTGAAAACCCGATCGATCCGACACGATTTAGTTGAGTTATCGTGCTAACAAAGAAAATTTCTCAAATAGACCCAAGGGAGGGGGTGGTGTGTGCTATCCACCTCAAAATCAATAGGTGTCATCTGGGAGACGTCCCCGATCAGGATCAGTCAAAATCCGATCGATCTGACACGATTTAGTTGAGTTATTGTGCTAACAAGAAATCTTAATGCCGACGACAACGACGACACACACACAGCAAAACATTTTTAAAAACCATTCTTTTTGGTTTTTAGGCCGAAAAACGAAAAAAAAAATTTAGTTTTTTCACTTTTTCTTTACACGATTAGGTACATTACTTTTCCGCTAGTATAGTGGAGTGCGGAAAAGTAATATACTTTCTCTGTAACTAAAAATTATTTAATATCCTCTTGGGATTACTGTACCTTGATATAAACCCATAACCCTCGTTAGAATAATAATTATCGTGAGCATTATAGGTCATTAAGTTCTTTTTTACCATTAAACTATTATACTGCGATACCTACACCCATGAATTTGTACCTTTTACAATTTCAATGCGCCGTTTTCACTTCGGGTCCGCGATTATAGGTTTCTATTGTAAATGAACTTTTTTGTCGTTTCCACCCACCTTTAGTGCCGGCATAAATAGCGTAATAAAATCGAATGAAAGTTGTATAGGAAAGCAGGGCGTTGTAATCAGTGTTGAAACCAGGAAGAACCGTAGCGTACAAGTTATCGTAAGACCTTTGTGATCCGAAAATAAAGTTACTTCGTTTACCAGGTACACCCAGAAAAGTTATTTGCATTTGATATCGTTCTCCTGCGATAGTCCATAAATACATTATCTTTGCGATGGTAAACATGAAAGTTTTGACTATCTTTTTGTTGACAATGTACCATCAAGAAATAATGCAATCAGACACTTTCAACAATTTTAGGGATAATTATGGTCTCAATTTTAAAATGGTCCCGTCCCTCTATTGCTCAAGAACATATTTAAGTATAAATCTAATTCTTTATTGCCTATATTTTAAGGGAACGCATCGAAAGTGTCTTATCTGTATATTATCTCTTTGATAGTACATATACTCGTATTATTAAAGCCATTACAACTTCTTGGTGACATGATAACAGATCGAAAAGTAAGGAAGTAGTTTCTCAAAACATATTTTTTATAAAAAATAAACAGTTTTAAAACCTTAAGAGGGACTTTTTCAAATAGTCCATCACCGTGCTATCTCATGACCCATGGATAGGGTGGGGTGTGTCCTATCCATCTCAAAATTAATAGATGTCATCTGGTAGATGTCCCTAATCAGAATCAGTCGAAACCCGATCGATCCGACACGATTTAATTGAGTTATCGTGCTAACAAAAATTTTTGTCAAATAGTCCACCATTGTGCTTTCTCATGACCCATGAACATGGTAGAGTGTGTTCTATTCACCTCACAATCAATAGGTGTCGTGTGGGAGACGTCCCCGTTCAAAATCAGTCAAAACCCGATCGATCCGACAAGATTTAGTTGAGTTATCGTATTAACAAAAAAAAATCTCAAATAGTCCACCATGGTGCTTTCTTATGACCCATGGACAGGGTGGGGTGTGTCCTATCCACCTTAAAATCAATAGATGTTGTCTGGGAGACGTTCCCGATCAGAATCAGTTTTTAGGCCGAGAAACGAAAAATAATTTTTTTCCATTTTTCTTTACACGATTACATTACATTTCTGCTAGTACAGTTGAGTGCGGAAAAGTAAACATTTTTTTACACGATTACATTACTTTTCTGCGTATAGTGGAGTGCGGAAAAGTAAAAACTTAAGTAAACTAAATAAGTATACTGTTTTTACTTAAGGTAATTTCTCCGGTACCGTCCGATCTTAATCTTGCTGAAATTAATTTTGCAAAAACTAAACAGAGTAACTAACTTAAGCATTGGACGTATTGTTGAATTGAGCGAGATTGGCAAAATTTAAGATAAGTTGTGAACGTAAAAATGTTCTTTCACTTGAAAAAATAAAAAAGGAAAGTCGTTTAGGACTAAATTCAATTTTAGATATTGTTTGTGGTGAATGTGCAGTAATAACATAAGTGGCGACTGGTAAAATGCATGCAGCTGTGTTGTCAAACGCTAATTGACGAGTTCTCGACTTACCGAGTATAGCTTAAACTGGCATATTTTAAAAATATTTATCTTTTCAACTAATCGGGCAACAACCGATTTTCTTAATTCAAAATATTCGTAATAAACTAATGTATAGATGAGCGGTTTTTGGAAAAAATGTATAGAGAAGTTTTCAAGTTATGATGTAAACTGTGTAACTTTTAGTCGACTAGTACATTCAAACCATGCAAAAACTTTTGATAGTGAACATCTCGTTTGTTGTACGGGAAAAAATTTTCATTTAAGCAATTTCCTTCGAGAAGTTTATTCTTTATGTATACTCGAAATTTGATGGAATTCTATAGAAAAGTGTGTTTCTGGAGAAACTACGTTAATTTTGCCGCCCTTTCACATTTATGTTTTTGGTGAGATATAACTTTCCATGGCCAACTTTCAGCGGCTTTTCTAATAAATGTATTCTATCGGTAATATGTATTCTTTAAAAAATATATATTGTTCTCAAATCTTTCTATATAAGCTTATACACAATACTGTCAAAACCTATTAGGCAAGCAAAATTTTTATGTACCTCAATTGCATGCTCGAACATCCAAAAGCTTTTGCCTCTCTATTCCGTGTACTAATGTTCTAAAATCCTCACCCCTGTTTTGTGTATTAAATACAACAACAACTGTGATAAATTCGATATATTTAACTGCACTTTTCTGTTTATTAAACATTGTTATGCTTGATTCGCATCTTTGTTTTTCTTATTTTTCATATATTGTTTCATATACCCAGGTATTAAATATGTACATACGTATTTGTATTAAATTTGATTGTTATGTTTCTGATATTTATTAATCTAATTAGAATGTGAACACTCATTGTACTTTCCTGCTCTGTAAATGGGTTTTCCTGTAAAGTAGTTGTAATAAATAAATAATTAAACATACCATATATATATATATATATATATATATATATATATATATATATATATATATATATATATATATATATATATATATATATATATATATATATATATATATATATATATATATAAGCGGGTGTGGGGGTGTATAGGCGACGCGACGGGATAGGTAAAACCTTCCCCTTGGGCAAATACACTACCGCACTTCAAGCCGAGCTAGTTGGAATTACATACGGTGTTCTGGGGGCGGACCAAAATCGGACCCAGGCGAAGGTATGTATCTGCTCGGATAGCAGGGCGGCGTTGGCAGCCCTGAATTCAGCAACGACAAAGTCGAAGCTGGTCTATAATTGCTATGAAGCATTGAACCACTTGGCAGGGAAGGGACCTGTGGAACTCTTATGGATACCTGGGCATAATGGCATTAAGGGAAATCTAATTGCAGATGACCTTGTCAGACTAGGGACCAGGGAAAACCTCTATGGACCAGAACCTGCAGTGGGAATAAGTCGGAATCTGATCAGAGACCGCATCAATGGCTGGGCAAGAGACCAGCACAATAAAAGATGGAGAGGAATAACGGGTTGTCGAATAACCAAACTCTTCATCGAATACTCAGAGATTGAGAAATGGGCCCAAGAATTCATTAAATTGAACAGGCACAAAGCCAGAACTCTGGTGGGAATCATAACGGGCCACCATAGTAGTCTGAATGCATATAAACACAAGCTGAGGCTGACTGATAGCCCGGCCTGCAGATACTGTAAAGAAGACGAGGAAACCTCGATTCATCTTCTTTACACCTGCCCCGCACTGGAGGAGAAGAGGTATCTTATATTAGGGACCCCTGTTATCCTAGAGGAGGCGAGGCTTAAGGCGGGGGACGTGCCTAAATTGCTCCTTTTATGGGATAGCATTTTTGGATAATGACCCGGATAAGAGGGGATCGCTAAGGGACTACTCATGCGATCAGTGGCTGATGAGGCCCAAACCTATATAATATAATAATATATATATATATATATATATATATATATATATATATATATATATATATATATATATATATATATATATAAATATAAAGCATATATACACTGCAAGCAAATAGTGTAATAAGATACAGGATGTTTCATATAAAAATACAAGTTGTATTGTATATCTCAAAAACTGATAAGTACATGTATTTTTTTAACATTATTTTTATCAAAACTTTAACCATGTTTTTGTCATGTTTTAATCTGACACATAAATACTCAGATGCAGGGGTTAGTTTAAAGGGTAATTTTTTTAGAAACGCCCTATATATCAGTAACGGCCGGAGATAGATGGCTGCGGTTAACGTACATCGATTTTTCTGTACCCTTTATAGTTTTCGAGAAAACCCTAAACCCTATAGAATTTGGACTACCCTATAGAAATACTTTTCTTTGGCTACATCAATAATACATACACTCTCTCTACGACCGTTCGACGAAAATATGTTTCAGACGATTTATAAGGTTAGTCATGTCGTTACCTATGTAGACATATTTAGAAACGGAATACGGAAATCATTATTCATTTTTGTTTATCTTTGGATATGTCTTCACAATGACTCCTAATATTGTTCATGGACAAAAAAATGTTAGAAATCTCGATGCTTATCAGTTTACACGTTTACGTAAGTCAAACTGTGAAAAGAGGTTTTAAAAATAATAAATCACGTTACAGTAGAATATATATGTAGTCGAGTCTGATTTGTTATTTTTGAGTTAAGCGTGCAATATTTCCGATAAGACCTCTATAATTACTGCATACATATATTCAGAAATAGGTACGTAAATAGTTTTTGTTACTTTGTAAATGCCCAGTAACATATAAGTCGGAAATCGAGAAAGGAACCACCAAACCGCCGAGCGGTTATCAAAGTAGTTCCCGAATAGCAAGGCTATTACATAATCGCTATAGGAAACAACTACTCCTCGGGCTAAAGCCCCGCCAGGCATTGAATTATACCTAAAAGCGATCCTCGACCCCGTTCTCGTATTTCTCCACAATCAGAGACTCAGACAAGGTTTCAAAAAATAAAACCCGCCACAGGTAGGCGGGTTCTATTTTTTGAAACCTGATAATGAATACTCGAATAAACAGAGAAACGGGAAAAGAAATGTATAAATAAAAAAATTCTGCAGCCTATCATCGACGACTATCATTTAACAATAGTTTGATCTAATGAAAAAGGCCAAAGGCAAATACTAGACTACTGGAATACTATTTACCAAAGGGCAATACTAGAAGTTAACTATATGTAGACTATGTATGGTAAAGTAGGAGACAACTCCTTATGTGTACTCTTTAGAAATGAACACGTGTGCCAAAGAGCTGTATCCAAGATATTTCACAACACATTTCAATTTTTTTAATAACAATACTGACTTCACGTGTGTTGTGGTTGTTTATTTTTTGCTTAACAGCATTCAATATCATAATATGTTTTTGTAATGATAAGCCATATTTTTCAAATTTCTTTATTGCAGTAATTGAGATGGAATAGTTACTATTAATGTAACGGACATCATCTCGTATGCCTTGTAGTTGCAGTAAGTTCTGCAGTGTGTGTATGGTATTGCTTTCGTTGGGAACAAACCTAAAGATAATACATTTTAGTTCTTCAAAATGATTATCCTAAGAAGCTGCAGCTTCCAGCCTAGTTCCATCTTGTTCCAACTGGTTCAAGCGGCAAATGTATGCATGGGAGAGCGTTTCTAAACGAATCTCTCCAAATAGATGCTTTACAATAGTTTTGTTTACGTTTGTTGTTATATCGCTAAAGGAAAACTGTCTCTTATTGTTTTTGCTATTCGTCTAAGTGGATCAGCTGCATATGTAAAACGTATCCCATTTGGAAAAGTTTCAGTTAACAGCTGTCCTGCTTTTCGCATGTATGCACCCGAGTCCATGCATTAGGTACTAATACTTCCTGAGAATTGCCTTGATCTGGTACAGTGAAAGTACTCTTGTTCTGTGGTTGGTTCTGTCTAATACATATCCTAGAAGCCATTAATGGCTGCCACTAGCACTGTTAGGTCTTAACGCACCAATTAGAATATTACTTCCTCTTGATGCATCAGTTGTCTATAATGAAATACATAAAATATTCCCCAACATGGTCGCACATGTTTTGTAATACGTACTTTATACGTTTTGTATATCTGGTCAACATATTTGTTTCTTAGTTAGTTGGATTAGGGAATTTTCAGTCCATATATTTTTTTAGATGTGGTTCTAGAACTAGGGTTCTTCAGTTTACGTAATAGAATATGACTTGTCAAAAAGGCTACCATGAGGCCATGGAAAAAATATAGTGTAGTTATGTTATCGTGACCGTTAAACGAATCATGGCTTTTCACATGATGTATGTGCTTCAGTTCTGCAGTCGCATTTAAAAAAGAACGCACAAACTTTTAGGAAATAACTTTAATCAGAAATATGGTGTCTAATAATAAGTGACTAATTATTCGCCGAGTTAATGCTGAGATGCTATGTCTTCCCCGTCCTCTTATACGGTGCCGAAACTTGGACCACAACAGAAGCAACACTCAAACGCCTCGAAGCATTCGAGATGTGGTTGTACCGTCGGATGCAGAAAATAAAATGGACGATAGAATAACAAATGTCGAAGTCCTTACACGTATGAACAAACATACAGGAATCACGACAACCTTAAAGAGGAGAAAGTTGGAATATTTTGGGCACATAATGCGACATCCTGAAAAATATGGAATTCTTCATCCCATAATCCAAGGAAAGATAGAAGAAGATAGGCGAGGCCCCGGAAGAAAGAGAACATCTTGGTTAAAGAACTTAAGGCAATGATTTAACAAAACAATTGTACAACTTTTCCGCTCAGCAGTTAGTAAAGTTATGATAGCTAACATGATCCAGTCTATGATCGCTAACGATCGATAATGGTCAAAGCACCCCAAGAAGAAGAAGAAGAAGAAGAAGAAGAAGAAGAAGAAGAATTATTCGCACATGTATGCGGCATAAATTACAAATAAAAAGTGAAGTATAATAATGTTCGCATCGTGGACGCTGGATCTTACTGACAGCGAATTTTGTTATTTTCTTTTCTAGCTTCTTGCTAGTTGTGAGAGCACATAACTCATGTGTTTATTACCTTTTTACATTTCTTATATGTCTTATTACTTTCTTTAGACGTATTAATAATACGTTCATACGCAGTACAAAATCGATCATTTCTTCTAATACACATGTCTGCAAACAACCCCGAGTCACTATCAATCCAGATTTACAGTAATTCCGGTCTGTCTTTCTTTCTCTCGTGGTATATTAGTTTACGTTACCCCATAAATGAAACACAAAAATTCAAACACGGTATGTGATATGCAAGGTCGCGTAAACAGTTAAAACAGCGATGAGATGAAAATACGCCCATAACAGGTCTCTGTGTAACATGCGGTGGCAATGTCGTTGCTATAGAAATGAACATCCGCAGCGTATCGATTGTTAGTTCGTTTCTGTTGCGGCTCGCCGAAATAGACGCTTTAGTGATAACGTATCCTTAAGGAATTGTAGAGTGGCAGAGCTAAGTAATCTTAAGTGCCAAAAATAAAATATTCGGGAAACGAAGGACAACTGTACACAATTTTCATCAAAAGTTATTCTATAAAAAGCATCAAATTAGAAATGTTCACAATGAAGAATGTTACAAAAAAAAGTTGAGGAAAAAAATGCTGTGTCGTCTAAAACGTCAAAAATGTTTAGAAATGGTCTAAGTACCAGATTGTTATGCTGGATATGATCTATCTCCAAATGTTTTTTTTTTATTCTTAGGCACTCAGAACGTCTTCGAAAAATTTCCTGTTCTTCTCGTCTATGAAATCGAGCATGGCCGTGATGTCCTTTTTCTTGTTGACACTAAGAGGTATTTTATTAGGAAATGTAGAGAGAGCAGCAAAGCTAAGAGATGCAGATTTACGTTTTCTCTTAGTACTCGACGCATCTCAAAATGTAATGTCACTGAAATTTTTTTTGTAGTAAACTACAGCAGGATTTTCTTTTGTTATTCTTAGCCAAGAAGCTTGGGTTATACCTAACTTGGCAGTATCAATGTATTAGTTTGAAGCTTTGTCGAAATCAAAGAATGGTTTTTGACTCATGCCTAGTACTTTAAAGGGTCTTGAGGGACGAGCTTCCTTGATTATCTTCTTCACATCAGCCACTACCTGAAGTTTTGAGCATTTAGCCCGTTTCTCAATTAATGCGAAGTATCTATCTGATGAGTGGCACTTAGATTAACTAGCTCGGAATAGACAAATGGAGTTACACAAACGAAATATGTTGGAACTTCTTCCACAACGAATCAGGAGATAGATTATTTAGCACTGCATTGGCCTTGGTTTGTAAAACATTTTGGTATAAAAAACGGGAATAAATGTATTTGGCACTTAGATCATTTACTTAGCTCTGCCTCTCTACAATAAGTAATTGCACATGACCTATATATCATTTATATTCGACTAGGAAAAAATATTTCGTTAGAATAGAAATTTGTATGATATAACTGAAACTTTGAAATTTACAATTCTCTCAATAACATAAATATCTTATTACTTTTCCGCACTCCACTATACTAGCGAAAAAGTAATGTAATCGTGCAAAGAAAAAGTGAAAAAACAAAATTTCTTTTGGGTTTATTTTTCGTTTTTCGGCCTAAAAACAAAAAAAAAATGGATTTTAAAAATTTTTTGCTGTGTATGTCGTCGTTGTCGTCGGCATTAAAATTTTTTGTTAGCACGATTTTGTTGGAACTCAACTAAACCGTATCGGATCGATCGGGTTTTGACTGATCCTGATCGGGGACGTCTCCCAGATGACACCTATTGATTTTGAGGTGGATAGCACACACCACCCCCTCCCTTGGGTCCATTTGAGAATTTTTTTTGCTAATACGATAACTCAACTAAATCGTGTCGGATCGATCGGGTTTTGACTGATTCTGATCGGGAGCGTCTCCCAGACGACACCTATTGATTTTGAGGTGGATAAGACACACCCCACCCTGTCCATAGGTCATGAGAAAGCACGACGGTGGACTATTTGAGATATTTTTTTTTGTTAACACGATAACTCAACTAAATCATGTCGGATCGATCGGATTTTGACTGATTCTGATCGGGGACGTCTCCCAGACGACACCTATTGATTTTGAGATGGATAGAACACACTCTACCATGTTCATGGGTCATGAGAAAGCACAATGGCGGACTATTTGAGATTTTTTTTTGTTAGGACGATCACTCAATTAAATCGTGTCGGATCGATCGGGTTTCAACTGATTCTGATTAGGGACGTCTACCAGACGACATCTATTGATTTTGAGGTAGATAGGACACACCCCACCCTGTTCATGGGTCATGAGAAAGCACGAGGGTGAACTATTTGAAAAAGTAGAACTGTCGCATAAAACACATTTATGTGTTGGTTTATTTTTTCTCGGCCACTCAATTTCGAGATAGAGATGTTCTACGTACGGAAAAGTCCGTTTTAAGGTTTTAAAACTGTTTATTTGAAATTCATTGAAAACCCTCCATAATAACGGTGCTTTTGAATTGTCACGCCTTCTTTCAAACGCTGACGCACCTATATTATTATTTATTAACTGTGATATAAACACGAACTTTTAATGTACGAGCAGAGTAATCTGAACTTCTCTCGTACGTTATACTATAAATGGTTGAGCGCAGTGACACTTTTTAACTTTTCTCAAGTCAATGCCTCATTTCCATAAAGGTAGTTAAATCGTGCTGCGGGCGATCATTCGACATAACATTAGATTATTACAGCGGCGCTGTACATACGACACGTTTTATAAGTCGTTTTTCTAATACGTATTATCGCCAGGACGAAACAATAAAAAATAATGAATAACAATGGCAATGATTTACCGTACCACGCATATCTGACGCTTTTGTGCCGTGTCATCGTCTCCTAAACAAAAGTGAAAATACTCCATCCGATTGTGAGATACTCCGTTGCATAAGTCTTGCGTAATTCCATCGAGCGGTCTCGTTAGCGTTAAGCGGGCACAATTAATCGGTTCTTTGACAAATTTATTTCTAATTGTTCGATACCTCGGATCAAAGCATATATCCTTTTATAAATGTTTGCGCAATGAGATTTACGCCGTGTCGCGCTCTTAACGACTTCAAAATTAAATCAATGGTATCCTAAATGTTCCCTTCCGGATCTTTGTCTTGTTCCCCAATGAATCTCCCTGAACTATTTCAATTATGCCAATTAGCCGCGATTGCAAAACAAGGAAATATTCTACTGATTTCTTTTAATTTAGTGCATTCTAATCAATATTAGCACCGAACAGAAACTAAAGGTGCAGATACATTTGCGAGCGAAACCGTTCGTGAACCGCTCGTGAACTATTCGTTAAAATAGTTTTACAGCGAACATCTACTGCTACGATGAACTAAACACGATCCATGGGAAAGAAGGAACTAACTACGAATCACCAGCAGTCTTGCTCGGTGCGTAAAATAGCATTTTTTTCTCACATTGGTTTGCAGATATATTCATGTCAGCATCTATTTCCCTCCAGGCATCTTCTTTTAATTTTTTTTTATAATGGTCCTTCTGTCTAGGATTCCACAATAACGATTTCGTTTTATAAATGTCTATTAGTTTGACTACATTTTCCTCTGTACACTCTATAATAATTATTATTATAATTTAAAAATTATTAAATAAAATTATAAGGGTAGGCAAATTATTAAATAAATAACCGAGAGAAAAAAAGGCACAAGATAGAGCCAGCCACGTGGCTCGTGAGCAGAAGAAAAACAACGAACTGCACACGACGCCGTCTCAGTGTGAACTGCGAATGCCTTTGTGTTCGTCAAAAAAACCGACAGGAAATGGATAGTAACGAACAGTTCAAGAGCGGTTCGTTCGATGCTCTAAACCCCGTCCCAATCTTGAGAACTAATGGTTCACGAGCGGTTTACGAACGGTTCGGCTAGCAAATGTACCTGCACCTTAAGACTTCAGAGATATTAGTAATGTCATGTTACCCTGTTTGACATCACTTTAATAATATTGACTAGATATCAGAGCATAAAAAACGATACATGTGGTTTAAAGATTATTTCGTAAACCGAAATTAATTCATGATTAAAATTCAAGGTAAGGAGTCTCTTCCAAAATGGGCCGAAAATCAGATTTGTAATTGAAGCCACACGGAGCTAGAGACGGTTCTTCCAATCCTCATATCAGTGATGGAACTCGGATACTGCAATAGCTTTCATCTGGTCGGTTACAGCTGTTTGAATGCTTTCGAGTGTCTCAAAATGATACCCGTTGAGGTGATTCAATCTCGGGAATATGAAAAAGTCACAAGGACTCAAGTTGGGCGAATAGGGAGGCTGAGGAGCCCCAGGAATGCTTTACTGACCAAAAACTCGTTTATTGAAATTGCTGTGTGACAAAGTGCATTGTCGTAATGTAACATCCAGTTGTTCTTTATGTTTGGTCTCACACACATGACCCTTTTCGAAATTAAAAACGTGAAATTAGGTACAAAGAACATGGTAACGATTTTACTATAATTTCAGATGAATTGCATCACTATTGCGTAAAAACATTGTTAATTAATAAAAGTGCTTTGCCGATGGCATTATGTCTCATCTAAAATATTTTCACTTGCTTGGAATCAGGATTAAGGAATCAATGACGCTCCGATCTAAGAGATATATAATAGGCACATATGATATTTCATTTTCGTCTGGATTACTGGGAAATCGAATTCTTAAGAGCTCGAATTACTGGAGCTTTACTGCAATCTTTGCAAGGGCGTTACTTGAATTATAAACTACATACTTTTTAAATGAGGAGCCTAGAAGCCAAGGGGTACAAGTGTAGTTTTTGTACCTTTGGAGATAGGCAGGAACTGGTTGCTAGGGCACTAAATAATATTGGGGTAAAGGGATTCAAGTGAAACACTGTCAGGTGCTGAGATCTACCGTATGGTATAAGTACCAGTTCAAATGCCAGCTGTTTTCTTTAGAAGCCAAAAGTCATAAGGACAAGAGAGGTCACAAAGTTCCATCTAATAAAACAAGCAATCATGCTACTGAAATAATAAAAAATCACATTAAGTCTCTTCCAAAATACAGTAGCTACTATTCCAGGATTAGATCTCCTAATTTAAAGTACTTGAGTAATGACCTAAACTTGAAAACGCTCTACACGATGTATGTAGAAATATGTAGGGAACAAAATCTAAACCCTGAGAAAGAAAGTTACTATAGGCACATTTTCCATACACAATTCAACTTTTCTTTCAAAAGACTTCAGACTGACACATGTGATAAATGTGATACGCTCCAAAATATAATTTATAATGGAACTGATCAGGAAAACGACGAAAACTCTAAAAGCCAGAACGATATCTAGTAGAAAATCTATTGTCACTCAAATGGACGATAACGATATTGTGTCTTTAGACTCACTGGAGCCCTACATCATGAAAAACGTACCCAGACGCAAAATACAGTGACTGCATTTTGAAAGAAAAGACCCCTTCACACTTTTTTACACACAGAGCTTCAACATGCCTAATTTTCTACAGTTGAATATGAAGTCATCCAGAGCTGGTCGACCTCTTACTGAACGTCTTCCTCCATTGGAACCAATACAAGAAAAGCCAATAATCAAGAAGATGAAATTTGACAACCTGCAATCACTTCTGCCATACGTTCCCCCAATCTATCACGCATTTTTCAATGCCCTGAATTATAGTGATAGGCTAAACGATGATCCTGTTCCCGAAGAAGGTAACCAGGAGGCCTCTGGTCAAAATGAAGAGCCAGCAAACATTTACTATAGTGACTCAGATAATGAATAGTGCTAATTTTATTTGTCTACTTGTCATGTTTATTGTCTTTAATAAACACACATTATATTGTAATAATGTTCTACGTCAATAAGAGCTTCGTTTGATATTTGAAATCCAAAGGGCGTAGTAAATGCTTTCTCATTTATTAGAAGCCAAGGGGTACAAGTTACGATTATTATCACGTTATCAATGACTGTTGAGTACAATCTTTGAGTTCATATTTAAAACTTAATATAAAATTAAAGAAAAATATTCAAAACTTATTACAAATGTGTCATACGTTATAAAAAAAATTGTATATAATTTTCATTTAAAGGTTAACTTTGTCTTTGATTTACTCAAAAATCACTTTTTGTTACTTGTACCCCTCGGCTTCTAGGGTCCTCAAATGTGTACTTTGTACCATCAAGAAAGAATGGACTGAGGAATTTTCGATACATTTCCATGAAATATACGTTACCTTTGACTGAAATGAACATCTGCTCCACCGTGAGCATCTACTACTATTTGGAGATCAATAGCATAAATAACTCCAAAAAATAATTTATTATCACTTATATTATAAGGGATCGTATCGAAATTGTCTCTAGATTATTTCTTAATGGTACCATGTTATAAAATTACCGATAATGAATGCTTATTTTGAGATGAGACCAAAATATATATCAGAGTTAGTTTCCAGACAGATGTAAAACGTTTATTACTTTAATCGCTACTTAAAATACTCACTCAATCCATAAAATATTTCACCCAAATAATCGCCAACTTACCTGTAACAAAAAAAATATATCAATATAATTAATACATACAACAAACAACATTTAATATGTATTAATATGAAACTCGATGTCTCAGCTCTATTATAAGAAAAGGAAAAATGATAGAAAAAATCTGAAAAGAGGTTCTTAAATAGGATTAAGTAAGGTCCATTTTAAGCCGAAGTTATATATTTTTCTATATTTGGAAACCGAAGTAATGACGTCATCGAATTTTTTTCCCAGAAACCTACATTTTGGCATACTTAAGAGATAATTTTTCTGAACAAATTTTGTAAAGAAAAAAATTTTCTATCTTTTTCCGTTAAAAACTTATAAGCAAATTTGTAAAAAAAAGTATTATCAAAAATTCGCAATCGTCACGATTTAAACAAGTAGCCTTTGGAAACAAATAGGAAATTTTGAAGTTGATGTCACGTGACCCGAAATGTGCAGGTGAAATAGTTGTTTCTTGTCAAAAATGAGCAACGCTTTCGACTATTTAACATCGTCAATTTTCTAAATTATTGTTCAAATAGGTTTCGAGATATCGACTGGCCTTCGTGGGCCACCCGGTATATGAAGCCGAGTACAAACTTTGAAATCCGAATAATATTGGGCATCCAAGAGAATTCCAAATCTATTAAGACACGTACCTACCACTTACTATGTGTAAGTTAGAATAAGGAATTCTGAAACTTAGTAAACAATTCCAAAATTTTAATAGGGGATGTTGCAATTAGAGGCACAAAGAGAATTGTTTACCTACATCGTAAAGAAAATTGTTTCAATGTCGTTTACTACTCTCTAGTATTTTTAAATTAATTAAGCGTATAATGTTACACAGTTAACAAATGGTTACATTCTCTTAAAAATATGGATATAACGAAATCTAGCACTAGGATGAGTAGCGACGAATTTACCGTTATAGTCATAATCGTAATACTAGATTTTAAAAATAATCGGAAAAACCCATGGACATATATTAGTCCAGGAGCATTAGACTAAAATCGATAAAAATATTCGGGTAATTTTAGCAAGGATGAAACTTACACTGTACTAATTACTAATTTTAGTTTGTAGAATGTAATTTTTTTGCGTTTTTAAATTATTAATGATTAAGATTTAAAAAACTGCAAAACATAGTTCTGATATTTAACTCAAAACGCTGTCTAAACGAAGCCACATTCAGACAGCTAAATTGCTCAGGATTTTCTTTGTAGAGAATTAAATTCTCTACAAAAAAGTCCATGTAGCATATCTGTATAATTAATCGTTTAAATGTGGTAGTGAATTAATTGCTTATGCAATATAAAAACAGTAACTGACAATGAGAATAGTATCCTAATTCTAAATAAAAAAAATTGATACACTAGAACAAGCCACCAAAAACAACTCTCTAAGAATTTGCGGATTAGCCGAGGAAGGGGAAAATAATGCAGATTCTGAAAATGTGATCAATTTCTTTTCGTCTCAACTTGGAATCAATTGTAGTAACGACGACTTTGTTATTACTTATCGTATTAAACCAAAAATAAACCACGGACAATTGTAATAAATTTTATTAACATAAATAAACGTCTGTGAATTATTAAAGAAACTATTAAACAATAGTTCTGTTTTAATCTTTGAGGATCTTACTAAAAGACGATTTGATTTGCTCAATGTTGCGAAGAAAAAACTAGGTTTTAAAAAGGCATGGTCATCAAATGACAATATTCATGTGTGGTATGATCAAAAATAGAAAAGACGTCTAGTGCTTTGCAAGGAAGACCTACTTCTTTAACGACGTGGTCGACCTATGTGTTTAATTTAATCTATTAAGTTTTTGCCTAAAGTTAATTTCATAGAATTTGTTACTTCTTTCTGCTTTACTTTATGTTTTAGGTATGTTCATTTTTTGTATTTTTTAAGTTGTTTGTACCGTAACTAATTAGATATATAAATATGGTTAATAAAGTAAAAATATAAATTTTTCACATCCAAATGTGTGGTTTAATGTGTTTTCAGAATTTGTTATAGATAATTCATTAGATATTGTGGGTCTATCTGAAACTTCAAGCATAAACATAGTTCTGCTCAGTTTGAAATGGGTTTCAGTTATAACGCAATTAGAGTTTTAATGATAACCTGCTTTTTTTTAATCCACCTTAAACATTCATGCATCCCGAAAGCAAATTAATAAGTGGATAAATTCAAAACCCCTTGTCTAATTTTAATACACACTAATATTTACATAATTGTTAAAACCACACTTTATACATAATTTTCAATAACAGCAATTATAATCAGTCACTGCCTTTTGTATTCTTTACTTTTGTTATTTTCTTGCTTTTGGTTGGTTACATGCAAGAGCAGCT
Organism: Rosalia funebris; assembly: GCA_037954035.1. Classification (NCBI taxonomy): domain Eukaryota; kingdom Metazoa; phylum Arthropoda; class Insecta; order Coleoptera; family Cerambycidae; genus Rosalia; species Rosalia funebris. The sequence goes on from JAZFAV010000021.1 coordinate 24,086,291, forward strand.
TAAGGCCGAATGGCGCCAACCTAGTCAAAAACGTTTGTCATAATATTGTATTGATTATTGAAAATAAGGGCACTGTTATTATTATTATTATTATTAATATATCGTAACAAAAATTTCTGTGAATACCACTAAAATAGAAATAGTTTTACTTATTATCAATTGTGATAAGAAATGTCATATGTAAGGATTAGAAATGTCATATGTAAGGATTAGAAATCCTAATGCTCCTGGACTATATTTTATAACTCTTTAGATCAAGCGGCACGCTTTCAACAGTTATGAAGCCCGGCATTTTGTACACATAATCAATTTCAATACATCTTCACTGATTTGGTATTAATCTACCGCGTTAAGTAAGAATAATTTGCACAAAAAACGTAACTTCCAGTTTGACCACGCTTCCCTCCGAAGTCAGTCCGAACACCGTTTGTAGAATAAGCAATCAGCGAAGCGAACAGTCCGCCATTGGCGTTCCTTCAAGGTACATGCGTGAAGAATTATCTATCATTATATTGTAAAAGTATGTTTTTGTTAAACGATCATCGGATTACTCATTACTCATTAGTATTACGTAAGAATTGAGATAGGTGTATTTTAATTATTTTTTTTTTGTGAATTCCCCGAAACAGTTTCCGTTTAGTATAATTGATTTTTTATGTATTTTAACATTAATTATGCACACCATATGTGTCGGACAAATTAAAAATAATATTTCTTCTTTTAAATACCAGTAGTAAATACACCTAGTTAAATGTGGCTTGTAGTGATACCAGTGAGCGATTTATGGCGCCAATTTCGCAACCTCTAAACTTAGATGAGTCATCGTTTGTATCTTAAGATTTACGATTTGTATTTTGCGTTTTAAGTGTATATTATACAGGATGTTTATGGTGACGAAATCAGTCTAATAAATAACAATATTGATTGAACTAGTGTGCTATATATTTTACATGTATGCAATAAAATATTAATATATATATATTATTTAGTTGCATATACTAAATAAAGTGTCAAGTTATTTTATTTAGTTGCATATATCGCTATACCAGAATACGAGGTTTGGTCACAAAATATGGTGAATAATTTTATTATGAACAAAGTAATGTAATAGGCTTACGCCAAATTCGTACTAATTTTCTTCAAAGTACCGTCTTTGGCTAGCGATGCAATTATTTCAACGTTGTTTCCATCATTGGAAGCATTTCTGGAAGGCTTCTTTCGAACGGGCCTACAACTGATCCGTCGCTGTCGCGGCCCTCTCAATGTCGGGAACGGTGTCAAGAAGTTTTCCTTTCAGCACGGCTTTGATTCTTGCAAAGAACCAGAAGTCGAATGTGGATAGACAGGAATCTTTTTTTCAGCGAAAAACTTGCGAATTAGAAGGGAGGTGTGGCACGACGCCGGCGCCGTTGCGTTGTCGTGATGAAGGAGGCAGCCATTAGTCGATTTTTCTGGTCTCTTTCTCCGTACACCGTTTCACAAACGTTGCACTACGCCCTTGTAATATTCGAAGTTTACACTTTTGCAATGTTTTCGTATGTTCTTGAGGTCGAAGGATGATAGCTCTATTATTATAGCTATGTTTTTTTGGAGGCGATTTTAACAATTCATTGTTTTGACGTGCTTGTGAAATTCTGCTAATAGTCGAAACATCTAAATTCAAAGCTGCTGCTACGCGCTAAAAAAGGTTATATAATTTTCAAACACTAATCTCCAAAAAGTAACTTATTTCCGAAACAGTGTTAACGGCAGCAATGGTCCTTTGTTGTCTCGTTCTTGTTCAAAATAATGAAGCAAAGCTGCCACCAAATCTTTACTACGACTGTTTAATTTTTTCAGCATTGTGTACCATAAACATCAGCCCAACGTGTGAAACAGTCCGAATATTTATGGTGCTTGCGCTGGTTAATACCAGGTACTTTTGTTCTCAAAAGAACAGTTTTCTTAGTAACTTGTGGCTAAAACGCTTTAGCAATCGAATAGTCCAAACGTCTAAACCGTCTGAAGATCCGATAAATTTGGCACCACGCACAACATGTATGTCAATTGCTGCCAACCTCAAAATGGGCGCCAAATTTAAATTTTTGTTAATTAAAAACGAATGATATTCTAAGTGTGTTGTCATGGATTACGTCACGGTATGACGTGCATTGCTTTTTGTTTTGTATGAACTATATAAGGCAAGAACCCTTTTATACACGTACATGGTTAAATGAGATGAACTATTGATACTATTATAATTAGTGAGAGGCATAGGCTCTTTCGGGGTGTATAACCGCAAGACAAAATATAAATACGGCTGCATTTTAATGACTCCAACATAATACAAAAACTTGGTTTTTATACAGGTAAACTTGATAGAAAATGGCGAATGGAAAGCTGTTTATAAATAATGATCTGACTAACATTGCAATACTAACCACTATGATAAACTTTTCCACGGTAAATTTGAGTCATCAGGTTAGAATGACATCAGAACTCGACCGTCGTTTTTGCTGTGGCATCCGCTTCCGTTCCGAATACCTGCCGATAAGCTCCATGATTTATACGAGTACGCCACGTTATGATGCTATTTCCCATAAGCTACATCGTTGCGACCTTCTCTCAGTCAACGTCCATAATAAATTAATGTTTTTTTTCGCGCGACATTATATCCATGTCAAAACGTTCCCAAAGGCGATGTAATATCTTTATCGTAAGTTAATAACGCTTGATTCAGAGATAGAGATACGAAATTACTTTGGTGTAATTGTACCTTGATCTGAAAAAAATACTGACATCCTAACAACATAATAACATGATTATTTTACCTGCACAAATCTTCGACTCGAAAAAATAATAATGATAAATTGAAGTCTATCATGATTTAATTAAAAGTTGATTAAGATAAAAAAAAATTAGTGTTAATAAACACAATAGAAACCACTAGGTTCATAAAACAAAGGTATTGTATGTATATTTCTCATTTTGTTTACAATCAATTTTATCAAACCGAATGAACTTGATGACGAAGTGAACAAACAATTTCGAGATGGACAACAAATTTAAGATACGAGATACGAGTACAGATACTAAGAAACGTTCAACTGGCAATGTAGGGGTAAAATAATGATTTATAAAATATTGATCCTTGTAGAAATATTGTATAAACAACGTATCACCTGGCCTGTTTGAAAAATATCTACTAGATATTTTATTTCAATTAAAAAACCCAATGGAATCCAAAGAATTATATTAATCAAACATTATTATTAGTACTGGCTAATAATAACAACTAAATTGCGCAATTTTTATTGTCTTTTCATAACTAGCAATATGGATTTATAGAAAAATTAGTATACCAGGTATGTTAATATGAAACCGGAATTTGGCCATAGACGGCCTAGCTGCTAATGTAGTTACCGTCATACCGCGTCGTTGGCGCCATATTTTTCCTTTGACTTCTGATACTGGTTTTTATCTCACAACAATACAAGTTTCATACAACAGCATCGTTTTTAATAGCGTTGAACATGTCGAATTTGTGTCTGGAAACTACGATTTGCGGACAACATTGATTATCTGTTACCATTTGAAGAAAACTGCTGCAGAATCGCATCGAATGCTTGTCGAAGCCTACGGCGAGCATGCTCTTGGTTAATCACAGTGCATTGAGTGGTTTAAAATATTCAAAAGTGGCAATTTTGACGAGAGAAACGAAGAACGTGGAAGACCACCGAAAAAGTTTGAAGATACCGAATTGTAAGCATTGTTGGATGAGAATGACGCTCAAATGCAACAAGAATTTGCGGATCAATTAAATGTGACACGAGATGCCGTCTCCATACGTTTAAAAGCCATGGGAAAGATTCACAACATGGGAAAATGGGTTCCGCATGAACTGAATGAAAGACAGCAGGAAAACCGAAAAACCATTTGCGAAATGCTGCTCGCTAGGTGTAAAAGAGAGTCATTTCTCCATCGAATTGTGACTGGCGATAAAAAGTGGATATATTTCGAGAATCATAAGCGCAAAAGATCATGGGTAACTCCAGGCGAACCATCGACATCGACTGCAAGGCCAAATCGCTATAGACGGTGCTCTGTGCTCTGTGTTTGGTGGGATCAGAAGGGTGTGATCTATTATGAGCTGCTAAAACCTGGCCAAACTGTTAATACTGAACGCTACCGATCACAAATGATCGATTTGGAATTTGGAAACCGACCAGAATATCAAGAAAAGCAACACAAAGTAATTCTGTTTCATCATAATGCGCCATCACATAGCAAAACCGGTCAAGGAAACGATTGAGGCGTTTAGTTGAAAAATACATTCGCATGCGGCTTACTCACCAGACTTGGCTCCGCCCGATTACTACTTCCTTGCATCGATAAGACACGCACTTGCTCAGCAGGACTTCACTTCATACAAAAATAAATCAAATTATTAGCACGAGAGTGTTTGTTCTCATATCTAAAGGGTCTTTCAATAAAATCGCCCGATTTTTAAAAGTAAATAAAACCAGTTTTGTGTGAGATATCCACTCAATTTCTTTTCTTTATTTGAAAGAATATTTTATGGCATTAAGTATGGAATATAACGTTGTTCAGATGTCCGCCCCGGCTTTGCTTGGTGACACGCAATCGGGAGGTCCTGTTTTCCCTGACTTTGTCGCATAAATCTGGCTGAATTTGCTGGTAATCCGTTATGTTGACTTTGAGGGCATGAATTGTTTGCGGTTTATTCGCATAGACCTGCGATTTAAGATAGTCCCAAAGGAAAAACTCTAAAGGCGTTAAAGCGCACGATCTCGGTGGCCAGTTTACGCCGCCGCTGCGCGAGATAAATCTGCTTTCAAATCGCTTGTGCAGAATGTCCATCGTGGCATGCGCTGTGTAGCACGCATCGCCGTCCTGTTGGAACCACATGTCGTCGATATCCATATAATCCAGTTTAGTCCAGAAGAAGTTGCTTATCATCGATCCGTAACGCTCGTCGTTGGCGGGTATGGCAATGCCAGTTTTGTTTTAGAAGAAAGATGGACTGATAATTCCGCCAGACTAAAATCCGCACCAAACAGTGACTTTCTCGGGATGCATTTGGTACTCGAGTGTCTCTTGGGGATTGGTATCGTCCCAAATCTGACAATTTTGCTTGTTCACATATCCATTTATCCAAAAATGGACCCCGCCGCTAAAGATGATTTTTTGGCGAAATTTGGATCAACTTCCAATTGCTCCAAAGCCCAATCAGCGAACACACGGCGTTGTTTATATTCGTTTACCTGAAGTTCCTGGGTCAGTTGGATTTTATACGGGTGCAAACCCAAGTCCCGACGCAAAATGTCCCAAGTTAAAGTCGCAGAAAGGCCAACTTCTTGTGAACGCTGAAAAATTTACTGTCTTATGTTTTCCCTCGCTCTCACTCACAGCAACGCTGTTTTCAGCAGACCTTGCACTTCAGTGACGTACGGGTGTTGGCTGATTATTTATCAAACCGATTGACTCGAATTCGGCCACCAAACGTCGAATAGTTGACTTGGCGGGATGGTTGTGACAAAGATAAAAATCACGTAATACGCGGAATGTTTCTCGAACGGAGCATTGATTTTGAAAATAAAATTTCATGATTTGCATACGTTGTTGAACGGTATAAACGTTCATGGTGATTTTCCATACACTACTGAACAATCCACAACAAATTTGACAGATGTTGCTTTAATAACATGGCCGTTCTAACCTAACAAATTTCGAGCGTCCCTATTGAAAAACCTTATATGCATAACTTTTTCTATCACAACCTGAGGCTTTAGGGGAAAGCTTTTTTCTAATGAAATAAAATAAAAAGAAAAAGATTTAAAAAACATGATTTTAGACATTAATTGGCCGCCCAGTAGTCCCCGATTTAACGCCAATGCATTTATTCTCATAGGGTTATTTGAAATTTATGATGTACACTGATGCTCCTAGTGCATTGCTTCAGTTTAAATCCAGAACACGAAAGTAAATTCAGAGAATTGAACTAGCATTACGTCGGCGAGTTAGGTCGCGCTTTGAGAAGCTACAGTAGAGTGAAGGAAAGCGCCTCGACGATGTTATTTTTCATACATAACTTTCCCTACATTGTAAATTTAAATAAAAGATAGTGAATGTAAACGTATTTTTCAATAACCGAGTTTTATTCACCTAAAAATAGGATAATATTCCAGGACACCTATTATGTGCTAATATCACCTATATATTTTTATCCATATTTGATAATATTGATTAAAACATATTTTTGTTCCAGTGCATACCTTCATGTTTAGGATTATCATATGTCAGTGAGAATGAAGCAATCAGACCGTCTCATGCAAGTGTAATATACTAATTAGCAATTTAAATACAAACATCCAAAGGCTGTCTAGATTAAGAAATCATCGTACTTTATGTGGATATTTGTGTTAAACTAGAATCGATACCAAATGCAGCCGTTTGTAGCTAAAATGCGCGCGTATCTGCTAAATTAAAACTAAATAACACTAGGGAAAGTGCGAATTGTTTTATCCAACTCAATTAATAAAATTCACAGTTCTGTTAAAATCGTGTCAGTGACTATAAAAAGGCTGAAAAACATATGGTCGGGATGTGGAGATTCGCAGCACACTCGATGTTGAAAAATGTACTCGCCCCGATGAGCTTGTATGGCATATAGGTACGGATTTACTTCTTTCATAATGCTTATTAGAGCAAGCGCGGGATTATTTGTTTCGTCGCTTCATAATATAATAATGCAATAAAACACATCGATTAAATATCAATAAAACATTAATTAATATAGTGCGATATTAATGACTTCTAAATCAATCACATAAAGCCGTATTCTGTAGATCCATAACTATTTTTACTAAAATTTTAGACGGGGGGAGAGGTCAGGCACGCAATAAACTCTCATTGTTATTTATCGTTCTAATGAAATGGAAACTGTGGTGTTTTATTTATGGCGCGATTCGTATTCTAGCAAGAGACATTTGCCATTTATGAGAGTCGTATTTATTATTTTATATATGCCCACTGCCCATAACATTTATCACGGTCGTAGATCTTGCAGTTTACCGTATAAAGAATATCATGAAAATGCAAAAGGTCGCTCTTTAAAAATGTCGAAAATGGATCATTTTTTCACTATTGTCTTCGAGCCCACGCTTACGGATACAATACAACACATTACGTCAGAACAATATCAACTGTCAAAGACTGAAATGTTGATTACATAAACGCGGCATTCGGTACTACGAGTATACGCAGCATTTTTAGTACGTACTTTGGTAAGATACGTATTACCATACGTTGTAAATTATGCGGTTTTGAACGCCAGTAACAAAAAATTGTCACACTATGAGCAGCTTGCCTTGGCACCAAAATAAAAAATTGAAAGACGGGACTTAAAACATTTTACACTGGAAGAAATATTACAATTTTTTTCCCAACAAAATAGTTCGGGTATATTGAAAGAAATTGGCTTTCATATTAGGGCATGTCAGAATTAATATTATGTTTAGGTGTTGGCTATTTTCATTTTACAAAATAGTGGACATAACAACGAGTACTTAAGTATTAACAGTAGCATAACGAAGAAATTATGCTACTGCTTCTGCTATACCACTATATTGTATAGAAATTTTTCTTTTTCCTAATAAAATAAAAGAAAGCTCGTTTTGTTCAGAACAATTATTTATAAAGTCATCTATCCAAGTGATATGTCAACATTTTAATAGTTTACGCCAGTTATGTTATATTTAGTTTAATTCAGGAAGTTAAAGAAAATGATCACATAATATTAACTTTTAAAATTGTTTATTATTATTCTATACTATGTTTACAGAATACTGAAGATTTCTGTTATATTTTTATATAAGTATTTATAAAGTAGTTTAAGTTAATTGCCCTTGCTACACCGTTTCTACTATACTACTACAAACATACTTTTTATACAGGGTACCCAATATGTAAGGAGTACTGTTTATAACTTTTTAAAAATTCCCTGTATGAAAAAATTCTTTTAGTTAAGACAAAAGTTTTTTAGTTAAGTTTTGTGCTCCTTCTGGTAACTTATATATATATATATATATATATATATATATATATTTTCTTTTTTTTTTGGAGCCAATAATATCATTGCCATGCCATAACCATTTCGATTCTTTAAATGACATTAAACTATTTTCTGTTCTTATCTGGAATCAACTCTCTTTTGCGTACGGACGTGTAAAATGTGTACTGGGTTGCATTAAAATTTTTTTGAAAAAACCTAGCGCATCAGTACCAAAAATGCGAAATGCAAAGATCCGAATTCAAGAGCGTTGTTGAAGAAATGCCTACTGAAAATTTTAAGCCTTTTACACGCAACGTTTAAAAAAAAGGATTGATTCCAAATAAGAGTAGAAAATAGTGACGCCATTTAAAAAAACAAAATTGGTTACCATGGCAACAAAATTTCAGGTTTCAAAACAAAATTAAGGCAACCAAAAGGACCAAAAGACTTAACTAAAAATCTTTTGTCTCAACGATTTTTCATACAGTGTTTTTAAAAATTTATAAACATTATTCCATACATATTAGATACCCTGTATAATAATTTACTGCATGCATAGTAAACAAAGGTTTTGATTTACTTTATATAAACTTTATTGTATTGTCCTGTAAATGGATTATTGTTAGGCAATATAGACTTCTCAGAAAACTCATCAAAATTGTTGGAGAACATTCCCCTACTTCTCACATTATCCCATAAATTAGGCTTGGACGATAGAGGAGAGAATAGATGACTATTGGAGTAATTTCTCTATCTAGGCCCCAGATGTATGTACTTAATTTCCATAGTGAGATTTATTTAATATCGTATTTCTTAGTCTTCTCAGCTTGCATTTCTCTGATGGTTTGGGAATCGGTATATTATTATTACTAAACCAAATAACTATTTCGTTGATAATTAGAAAAAACTCATTTATTCCTTTAATATACATATTTTGTTGACTTATTGAAAGAACATATTTGTTTGAAGTAAACGAATTTTTACTGTATCAAGCAATCCTTTTTCTGTGTGTAGATCATAATTTGAGAACAATATCAATTCCATGTAACCCGGGGATGGTTATGGCTCTGATTGTTTCTGGTCACCAAACTGTGGTATATACGATCCTTATCTAACACGCAGATCCGCAACTCTCATTAAACATAAAAGACCCACTGAAGCGTTATGTATACCATTTCAAAGGGGCCAAGGGACACACAATGTAGTGCTAATTGTAACGAAGTTGATTTCATCTACTGTTTATCTAGGACTATGTATGTACCTTGCGCCTTTAGTTTCAAGGACCGTTATAGGGACAAATTAAGATTATTCATTTTGCGTCACGTAGGAAGCAGATTAATTGAAATTGCAGTTTGGCTTCCTAAATTAGATTAAAAGTATGTTTTATGCATGTTTACTATTTTTGAGTAATAATTATTTCACACATGTTTTTATATGAAAATCATTTCTAACTCTAGCTACATACAAAAACTTTCAATGGATATATTATTATGTATGCCCAGATAAGTAGTCAAGTGCTGATTTTCTAGATAAATTGGAGGCAGATGTATCATTGCGTGACCACCCAGATCACCAGACATCGTTTTCTTCTTCTTCTTTTTTTTTTTTTTTTAGCTAAACAATAATGTGCGGGACAGAAAGTAGTAAATAGGATGTTTGAACTGGTAAAATACATATACGAAACGGGCGAGATGCCGGAGGATTATAAGAGGAACATTATCGTTACTATACCAAATAAGAGAGGAGCCGACAAATGCGAGAACTTTAGAACGATTAGCCTAACTTCCCATGCGTCAAAAATCCTAACCAGAATAGTGCAGAAGAGGATGGAAAATAGAGCGGAGGAAATATTAGGAGAAGACCAATTCGGGTTTAGGCGAAATAGGGGAACTCGCGAAGCTATTCTGGCGCTAAGAGTAATGTTAGAGAAAACAATAGAAAAAGGAAAGAACGCTTTTATATAGGATTTGTAGATTTAGAAAAAGCTTTTGATAACGTAAGATGGGAAAAAATGTTCGAGATACTAAAGAGCGCGGGAATGAAGTATAGAGAAAAGAGAGTAGTACACAATCTATACAAAGAGCAAACTGCTGTTATAGAAGTAGAAGGGGAAAAAGGGAAGTAGGTATTAGGAAAGGAGTAAGACAAGGATGTACGCTATCACCACTAATTTTTAATCTGTACATCGAAGAGGCGATTAATGTGGTAAACAATAGAGTGGATTCCGGGATTAAAGTACAGGGACAGAAACTAAAAATGCTGAGATTCGCGGATGATATAGCAGTATTAGCATCTAGTAAGGAGGAATTAGAATCAGCATTGAATGAAATGGAGGCAGTGTTGACAGAGGAATACGGAATGAGGGTGAATAAAAACAAAACTAAAGTGTTAGTGTGCAGAGGGTGCGAGAGCTGAGCAAAAACGAAAGTACAAATTAATAATGAAAGATTGGAGGAAGTTAAAGACTTCACTTATTTAGGAAGTAAAATAAATTGGGATGGAAGAAGCGATAAAGACATAAAACAAAGAATAGCGCAGGGTCGAGTAACTTTTAACAAAAAGAAAGCACATTTATGCTCGGGGGTAATAAACTTAGAAACAAGGAAGAGATTTTTGAAAACATATGTATGGAGCACGGCACTATACGGTTGCGAAACCTGGACGGTAGGGGAAGCAAGTAAGAAGAAATTAGAAGCTTTTGAGATGTGATGTTACCGAAGAATGATGAAAATACCATGGACTGATAGGGTTACAAACGAAGAAGTATTGGAGAAAGTCGGCGAGAAAAGAAGTATGTGGAAAAACATAAAGAAGAGAAGAGATAGAATGGTAGGCCACTTTCTGAGACATGGGGGAATAGTCCGCGATATTTTGGAGGCAGAAATAGGGGTGAAGAAAGGCAGAGGTAGGCCTAGATTAGACTACTGCTCGCAAATAGTAAGGGATTTAGGTTGTAGCACAATTAGCGAAATGCGTAAGTTAGCACAAGATAGGAGAAGCTGGAGGTTAGCGTCCAACCAGTCTTAGGACTGATGACCTAATGATGATGAAACAATAATGATCTCAAAGAATATCTCACAGAAATAAGGAATGTTTCAGCTCAAGTTTCGAGCTGCTCAAGCGAAATTTTTACTACAGATTAGGTTATTGCCAACAAGCCACTGGAGAACGTTTTGAATATTTATTTAATTTATTCCATTTAAATATACAACAACGTACAAAAAAGTTTTTCGACAATCTTGGAATTTAATGTCTGCAATAACCAATTAGTAAAATTACAAGTATTATAGGCTATACATTATATCAGTTCATTAAGGAGAATTTGGTAATATAAAAATATATAGGTTGTTTTAAAAAAATATATCTTTCTTGTTTTACGTTTTCATTAATCACTATGTACATTTAAAATTTCATTTGTAAGACGTATCCTTAAGAATAAAATTCGATCTACATCAGAGGTTTAATATAGACATTCAAATAAGTGCCAAAAATATTTTATTTCGTCGACTAAGTGAAGTAAATTTTCACCCTGTGCACTTCCACCTAAACGATTGAAAAACATATCTTATATCGAATGTTCATCTATGAAATAAACTGATACGTTTAAATAATATGTATTAGAAGTAAACAAACTTGAAGACGATCAACTCAAAAAAAAAATTAAGAATTAAGAATTTTTTTCTTCGTTAACAAGTTACATTATCTTTAAGAAAATAAAAAATTAAAACATTTGAAAACATCGATGTTTTATTTAATAACATGGCGGTTATCGTCACTATATCAACATAAATCACTTTACTGTTTGTCAAGAATAGGAACAAGTCTCTATCGGACCGCCTACGAGATGCGCAGAAACAGCCGAATGCTGCCCTCACTGTTTCTTTTACGCATACATAGAGAAATCTCACACTTTTTCCTATTATTGACGAGCTATATACATATGTATATTCTATTTTTTTTGGAAAAAGAATAGAATAGATAGCGAATTGCCAACAGAACTCATAGGAAATTAACAAAAAGTCAGTCTCAAAATAGAAACAGCTATAGACAACAACCTACTGCCTTAATCGCCTCGTTCGTAAAAAATTACCACTTTTAGTAGAGTAAAAATGGTATAAAAGTTTGCTATTTCTGGTATAAAATTTAACACCAGTGTAACAGGTAATATTTTACATAACTTTAATTGTAAACATTTTAAGTGTAAAACTGATTTTTTTTTTGGTATAAACATTTTAGGTATAAAACTGATGTACCTAAATATACCACCATATGGTACACTTTACTAGATGGATTATAATCCCTGCGGTAACTATTCTAATGTACACATCCACGTAACCTCCACGTTGATTCTTGAAACATGAGGCAATATGGCTGTTCATAATATGCAAAACATATGCAAAAAATAATTGTGTTGGTCAACTTTATTAAAAAAAATTTACTAGTATCATCGTATAATCCGAATTGTTGAATATGTTGCTAGATGATTTCACCGAATAGATATCATGTATACTCGTATTTACCTAACCTATTTGCAGTTTGAGACGATCAAGTACACAAGGTAATATGAATATATAATTTGTATCTGTCATTTCTCATTTATTGTCTATTGTTTAATTAACAATAATATATAAATATTACCAAGAATAGTACCAAATTTTTACTTTCAGCGAGAACTAAATCCCAATATTATTAACAATTGTTAACACCTGAAGCAATACCTGTATTGGTGATATAATCAACTGAATAATAATTCTGCTGAATAATCAACTTATGTCGAAATAGTTTCCCTGTCTTAACAAGCAAACATAGTCATTGTCATGGCCAAGTTTATTAAAGCTAATAGATATTAGATGCCTGAAAAATATGTTAAATTTTGACAAATTCGGGCGGATTTCGTTGGGTAGATAGTTAAGTGATATTTTATATTTGCCGTTCTTATTGTGCACTTACTAATAACATTAATTTGATCAAGAATATATCCAATTATTGAATAATGAATTTAATAATTGGGTACATTCTGGATTACGTTACTACTACTGTTTAAATTATAATTTTTATATTCAGAAGAACTAAATCTCCACATTATAAGAAATTATTATTAATAAATATCCAAAGGCATCAGGATAGGCAGGTGAATTTATTACCTATTAACCCGGAAGAACACTCACATTAAGATAAGATCATAAAATGTAATTGGAAAGCTCTATAATACAAGTACTATTTCAAATATGATAGTTAGGAATTTGGTTGCGGTGTTCACGAATATGTAAATACTTTCTAGGTTTGTAATGGTACATACATATAATAAACGAATATTTGATATATATATATATATATATATATATATATATATATATATATATATATATATATATATATATATATATATATATATATATATATATATATATATATATATATATATATATATATATATATATATATATATATATATATATATAAATATATTAAAGTGTATTCTATTTCAAAGGAATTTTATTTTCCTTCATTGTACAATGTGGACGGTAAGAAGTTGTAAAATTGAAACAAAGCTTCATATTCACACCAGCAAATACCATACACCTTTTGGTACGAAATTTGTGTCAAATTTTACACCACATTTCAGACTGTACGCATTTGAAACCGAATCAGACGACCACCCTGTATTTAAGCGGGTAAAATAATTTACATTGTATTTTATTGGATACAATTAAATAAATAGCCCCCCGGTAATTAACGGTGCTATTAAACGAATTTTATATGGACATAATCATAAAATTGCATGAAACTGGCCGCGTTGCCAATAAAATTAAAATAACCGTCATCTCCAACAAGAAAACGCTTGTTTTGGTATGAGCGAGATTTATACTAAATTTATCGTCCAAAATGTGCATCGCTGACGGAAAGAAGTATCCATAATAAACCAGGCGCAGTGCCCCTTAACACGAATATTTGAATAAATTAAAATAAATTTAAATTTATTCGATTTCGGAGGGCGCCCCCGTTGAATTCTGATGCGCTTTGTTCCCTAAAAAATGCTATAGCGGATGCGGTTGTTCTTTATTTTCACAATTAGGAGGCTACCGAAACTTATACCATCCCATTTATTTCTTTTTTTTTTTTTTTGTAAAACTGCACTCTGATCATTAGGTGCAAAAAAAATATTGTATTCGACTCACGAACTATTTGGTTTGTAGCCCGAATTAAGAACAAGAGTCAACGCTTAAAATAGGTAATTAGGAGGCATTCCAAAGATAACGCCTGTTGAAGATATTTCATACCAATGGCTCTCAACTGGTGGTACGCGGTTAACTACCAAAAAGTATACAAAATTATATTGGTACATGCTGGAATTTAATTGTGACAATAGTTTGAGTATTGAATTAAAACTGAAAACTGCCAGTAAAGCAGCAAGCAAACACGTCGCTCGTTACTACTGTATTTGTAGTAATGGAGTAATAATTGGAACGGTAGTAGTCTGGCTGGTGAACGACTGTATTTGACCAAGCTGGAGCCAAACATTAATGAACTTTGTAAACAAAAAGAAGCCCAGCGCTCCCTTCCCACTAATTATTTTCTGATACTTTTTAAATTTTATGTCTGATTAATAAAAACTTTGTAATAAAATGTCCATTAAAATAAAATTTCTTGTTTTTAATTTAAATTACCTATTCGTAATTAAACTTTAACAGTTTAACAGTTAAACTTTAACTTAACTAATATAACACATTTTAGTAAAACTAAAGTGTTTTTGTTGGGGGTACGCATAGTTAATGATACACAAAAAGGGGTACGCGGTTTGAAAAAGGTTGAGAACCCCTGTTTTATACTATCATTTAAGTAACTATACAGTCACTAAGTGATAATTACAACTAAGTGATATAATACGTAAATCATTTTAGAAATATCTTTGAAAACAACAGATTAACGCATGATTTTTGTGGAACATAACTGATATTTTTTAAATAATTTTTTGTAGTGAATAAAAATTAAAAAGGACTTTCCACGACTTGCAAAATATATTACGCTGAAAACATAGTCAGAGATAATTCGAAAAATATATAACGATAAACATATTTTAAAGTAAAAAAATAATAATATAATATATAACAGGATGAGACAGTGTACTTCGTTCATTGTCGGACCTGCGCTATTCGAAGTCAAGCAACGAATAGCCCGGCTGCGACTTGGATGGGTGACACATGGTCTTATTCTTATAGTTCCACGGTGGTGCTGACTTGGTATTTGGTAACAAGGTGGCAACTGGGCCAAATACTGGGCACATTGTTTGCGTGAGTTCGATTCTCACCAGAGGGAACTTGGCACTTCCCTCAGGGTTGGGTGTTTGTCCGCGTTTATATGTGTAACCTTCCCCTACTCAAGCCTCCCTATAGGCTTTCTGGGGAAGGAAGTTTTGTTTCCGTGTGTGTCCAATAGTATTAATATATAATAATAAAAATGAAGTATTGTAAATGATGTCAATGTATTCTTGTACCAATTAATTCCAAAAGAGATCAAAAGCTCATTAGAAATACATACAATTATAACAAAAATTTATAACAAATTATGTAAATATGAATAACTTTGTAGTGATGCATTAAAATTGGTGCATTAGCAAGGATAATGAGTGTGCCTCGATAGCTCAGCGGTCAGAGCAACTAGCCGGAAACTGGGAGAGCCGGGTTCGATTCCCGGTCGAGGCAAAATGCACTTTTATCCTTGCCATCGCCAAAGTGGTGATCCCGACGTGATTCGTCGCTCCAGTATATGCAACCTCCCTTACATCTCAAATTCGCGGATTCGATTCCCGTCCTATCCATCGCCCTACAGTCCGGGGGTTACCGAACAACGGTTCGTAAGAATGGCGAACGCGGTCACATTCCGTTAAATTGTATCGAGACAAATCATGTCTCTAGGGAGGGAGTACTGTAGTGATGCATTAAAATTGGCGCATTAGCGAGGATAATGAGTGTGCCTCGATAGCTCAGCGGTCAGAGCAACTAGCCGGAAACTGGGAGAGCCGGGTTCGATTTCCGGTCGAGGCAAACGCACTTTTATCCTTGCTATCGCCAAAACTTGTTATTTATATTTATGGTAACTCATTACTATAATAACTGTTACTTATAGTAAATAAACATGAGTGAGTAATGAAATAATCTCGCTTAAATTATCTTAAGATATCCGATGCTGAACAAATTTACTTTACAATTATCTTTGTTTCGTAACAATTTTTCATAACAGCAGCGTTTTAATTAAGAAAAAAATAATACTACGATAATATTTTTCTTGTCGTCATACGTAAGCACTGACTTAGTTTTCCACAAAACATCCAAACACTACACTCCACGCGCGTTTCGTCAACAAAGTTGGCATCATCTGGAAATGATGGAGATGATTGAGTTTTAATCATCTCCAGATGATGCCAACTTTGTTGGCTAAACGCGCGTCGAGTCAACGAAATTGAAAGGATAGTTTTGAAGAAATTGGAAGAAAGAGTGGTTGACTTCGGAAACGACTAGTCTCCCCTTAACTCTAAATTTACTTAATTACACATGTTTCATCGGAACATATCGAAGGTGTCTCACTATAATTTTTCTTGATAATATATTAAGTCCTTTAACTCCTACAGGGAACATAGGGCTTCGGTAAAAGCGCGCCATTTGGTTCTGTTTTGCGCCATGACTTTGGCCTCATCCATGTCTTTCCTGCCCTTTTTAACTCGTCCATCACTGTTCTTCTCCATGTCTGTACCGGTTCTCCTACTTTTCTAGATCCCTATGGATTCCATTCTAGAGCGTGTTTAACACTATTGTTGGTTCTGCGGAGTGTGTGCCCCACCCAACCCCATTTTCTGCTTTTAATTTCAGATGCAATTGGCCCTGCCCTGTTTGATGCAGAAGGTCGTGATTTGCTATGCGGTCTGGCCAGAATATACGATGTATTCTTCGTAAGCACCTGTTGACAAAGACTTGAAGTTTATGTGATAGTACCTTTGTGAGTTTCCAGGTTTTACAACCATATAACAGAACTGACTTGACGTTTGATTGAAAAATTCGTAATTTTCTTTGTGTGGAGTATTGTCTGGAATTCCACACTGGGCCGAGTGAACTGAAGGCTGTGCTTTTCGTATTCCACTACGAATGTCAGTTTCTGCACCCTCACTTTTTGTAATGATACTTCCCAGGTAGGTGAATTCCTCAACATCCTCTATTTCTATGTGATTTATATGAAATGGAG
Source organism: Rosalia funebris (assembly GCA_037954035.1). Classification (NCBI taxonomy): domain Eukaryota; kingdom Metazoa; phylum Arthropoda; class Insecta; order Coleoptera; family Cerambycidae; genus Rosalia; species Rosalia funebris. The sequence goes on from JAZFAV010000021.1 coordinate 24,103,581, forward strand.
CATTGCATCTGGTGTTAATTCTCATACATCTTGTTTTATTAATGTTGATTTTTAGGCCGATCTTGCTTTTCTTGATAGTACCTAGTTCAAATATTTATACCGTGTATCTTTCGTGGTAGGATATTAAGCAAATTCATTATTTAGGTGACGCCCATGGATAGAAGAAGCTATCAGCCAAGGCACAGAGCACTGTTTAAGGTAAGTTATAGTAATTAGATGTCAAATATGCAAATATTACGAGCACAATATAAATTCCGATAACAGTGCTGTTTTACTGGCCAGGAATTATCGTTTATTGTCGTCTATGAAGGTTTTATCGGTTTAACTTATGCGCACAGGGAATGTAATAGACATAAAGTGAATAAAAAAATTACGATTTGCTGGTTAATTTAAAAATTTAGGACGAATAAATTTATACATGATATGAGTGAGATTTTTATAGATTAAGAAATATTATATTAAAAAAAAATCGGAATGAACTCATCGGTATAATGAGAACATCAAAATGCGTCAATTAAATTGTAAATATCGATGATAAGGAACTGATAATAATGCAATTATCTTTGTATGGCAACTCTCGATTCTGGGTTTGAAGAGTGTCGTTGAAAATAATTATATCCATTAGTTTAAATTTGTTAATTAATCATAAAAACGTATATTTTCCGTGTAACTAATAGTTTATTTTAACACGATGAATAATAAGACGATGACTTCAATTAAATTTCAGTCGACATACTCGGTTAAAAATTTTTCTCAGTTACTCCTATATTCTCCATGAAGAATTTGAGGTCGTGTAAGATTTATCAGCAAATGTATGGACGCTTGATTAAAAGATGGCATTTTCAACAATAGGAAAACAGGACTCAACAAACAGGAACATATACACTCCTGACAAATCTTTTCATTATTTCCTATAATTTTTCATACTTTTAAATCCTTGAACATTTTATATAGATGGCCTAGAATATCAGCTGTTACTACTGATAAACAATTGCAATTCATTAAAAGATGTAAAGTAAGATTTTGCAACTGTTTGTTAATACATTCAACGCTGTTTCAGATGATTTGTAAAAGGCAATATGTTCAGTTAGGTGTTAGTGATTTTATTTAATAAAGAAATATGGGGTTGAATAATATTCCGATTTTCTTTAGACCCCAATTTTTCTTTAACAAATCAGAAGTGGGATTGTCTTACGTGCTTTTGCGTGTTTTTAGTATATAACTGTAAAATCATGCCAAAACATAAGTCAAAAAGGGGCGCGCGGTCGTCAACCGAGAGTAGTGAAAGTTCGTCTAGTAGTAGTAGTAGTAGTAGTAGTAATACAAGTAGTGATAGTGACAGTCATGCTCAACGAAATAAAAGATTGCGTCGCCAAGTAAAAACATTAAAACGAAAGTTAAGTAAAAAGTCCAGTGCCTATCGGAGTAAAATTGATAGTGTAACAGTATTCAGTGGAGATTTTGATGAACTGATGAATGTTAATCAGTGGTTAAATAGTGTTGACGCTACTGGTGATTTATTTGACTGGGATGATAAGGCCCGTGTGTATTGTATGATAAATAAACTTAGAGGAAACGCGAAGACGTGGTACCACAATCAAGAAAATCTTAATCTATCGCGGAAAGAGTGGCAGGACAAACTACAAGAAAGTTTTTCAGTACAACAGTGTGTTTTCAGCAAATCAAAAGATTTAGTAAATATTGAGCGAAGTGCAACTCAAAGTTTAGTTAATTTCTTCTACCAAAAGCTAGCCCTTGGTCAGTATTGCAAACTTCAGGACAAGGTGATCGTGGAAGTCATCACAAACACAATCAACGACCCCTTCGTAAGGCCAAGAATTCGAGCTGCAGGTTGTATATCTACGAAGCATTTACTACAGTTTTTAATTGGAAATAGTCAACAGGTATCAAAACACAAAAAATCATGTCATCAACTAAATGAAAACTTTGTGCCGCAAAATCGTCCACGCAACGATGCAGTGGAAGCGGCAACTCTGGTTAATGGGAGACGTAGCCAGCAATATGTGGCTAATTTGTTAAAAGTTAGACAATCGACAATTAGTCAAACGTTTCAGTGAACTTGGAAGTTACTGTAAAACTCCAGGATATGATCGTAAGAAGTCTACAGATGCAAGGGATGAGTTACGTCTTATGCAAGTAGCCTTAAGAAACAAGCATTCTGCCAGTTTAGAGTTTTACTTAATTCAAATTCTTCCTATTTAATTTCACTGCAATTTTTTTCATGTGACGCTTCACTGATACCATTAATTTTGTTTTATTAGTAATATTTTTTTCTGAAAAACTGAACATCACAAGTTACTATTTTTTTTAAGTTTTACAAATATATATCCACTAAAATGGAGATGCACTGCATACAATATATACAATTTGATCACGGCATTACATAATTTCTTAAACTGAAATTTTATTTTAAAATAAACATTTACAATCCCGCTGGCCATGAAAAACAAAACTTCTTAAAATGTCATTATCTTACATCATTAGTTTTATCAAATAAATGCCAAAGTAAAGGCACTTATAGAGGTAAAGTTGATTTGAATTTGATTCACCGATTCATCATTAAATGATTGTTTTTTTTCACGTTTCTTGTAGTAAATTTCAGGAAAAAAATGTTGTTAACAAATATGCATTGATCCAGTCCTTCGTTACTTTTCCATCTATTATTATTATATTTGGTATGTATCTAGTATGGAATCCTTATTATCAATGCCACATTAATAGCCTGGAAATGGTTCAAAGAAGGTTTCTAAAACTACTATGGTTCAAATCTGACACTGTGTATCCACTTATTGGTTTTCCTCAAAATGATCTTTTGGCAAGATTTGCGATGATAGCACTCGACGCGAATGTTTTTCTCAAATATTTCTATATAAGCTTATACAAAATATGATTGACTGTCAAAACCTATTGGACAAGCTGAATTTTTATATACCACAATTGAATGCTCGAACATCCAAAAGCTTTTACCTCCCTATTTCGCGTACTAATATTCTAAAATTCTCACCCCTGTTTTCAATGTGCACAAACTACAACAACCGTCGTAAATTCGATATATTCAATGCACTCTTCTGTTTATTAAACTTTGTTATGCTTGATCAGGCATCTTTGTTTTTCTATTTTTCATATATTATTTCATTTACCTATGTATTAAATGTGTTATACATATTGTATTAGATTTGTTTGTTTGCTTGTGTAATTTATTAATCTAATTTGATTCTGTTCACTTGCTGTACTTTCCTGCTCTGTAAATGGGTTTTCTTGTAGAGTAGTCATAATAAAGAAATATTTGACAGAAGAATTGTGAGGGTCTTAATTTTTGTACATCGGTAATACTAAAATAGTCAAAGTTGCATTTATCTGTAAAATTAAGGATTAATAACAATTATGTGGCAGTGAAGTACTCTTAAAACAATGGTGGTATTCATATACCAGGTATGTAAATATGAAGCAGGAATTTTTTGTACAGAAAATTCACACCTTATTGTATGAAAATGATAAAAAATATTTTGTTCGAAGTATTTCCTATTGCTAGCTATACATTTTCCCATCTCTAACAATTTGTAGATTCCAAGCCAAAAAAAATCTTGCTCTTTTGAGAAAAGACAATCATCGAGCCTTTTTCTGACATTTTCTTAAGAAGTTAAGCCCTGTTTAGTAAGTGCGTGTCCCCTGGATGCAAATAAGTAGTAATCGGATGGGGCCAAGTCTGGTGAGTAAGCCGCATGCAAAAATATTTCCCACCTAAACATCTCAATAGTCTCCTTGACCGGTTTTGCTGTGTGTGATGGCGCATTTCGTGAAGCAAAATCGCTTTATGTTGCCTTTTTTTATATTAGCGGTTTGGCCAGGTCTTAGCAGCTCATAATAGATCACACTCTTCTGATACCACCAAACACAGAGCATTGTCTTATAGCCATCCATAGCGATTTGGCCTTGAAGTCGATGTCGATGGTTCGCCTGGAGTTACCTATCATCTTTTACGCTTAGGATTCTCCAAATATATCCACTTTTCATCGCCAGTCACAATTCGATGGAGAAATTACTTTCTTTTGCACCTGGCGGGCAGCACTTCGCAAATGTTCTTCCAATTCTCATCCAATAATGCTTGTAATTCGCTATTTTCTAACTTTTTCGGTGTTCTTCCACGTTCTTCGTTTCTCACGTCAAAATTGCCACTTTTGATTTTTTTAAGCCACTCAAAGCACTGGGATATATCAAGAGCATGCTCACCGTAGGCTTCGACAAGCATTCGATGCGATTCTGCAGCATTTTCTTCAAATGGTAACAGAAAATCAATGTTGTCCGCAAATCGTAGTTTTCAGGCACAAAATTCGACATGTTCAACGCTATTAAAAACGATGCTGTTGTATGAAGCTTGTATTGTTGTGAGATAAAAACCTTTATCAGATGTCAAAACAAGAAATTGGCGCCAATGATGCAGTATGATGGTAACTACATTAGGAGCTAGGCCATCTATGGGCAAATTCAGGTTTCATATTTACATACCTGGTACTAGAAAACTACAGTAAATTACTTTTTAGATGTACAAAACAAGAAATGAGCTACACCATACTCCAAATAAGTTCCATTACTGTAGTGGTACCTACGCCGCTTCGTAGTCATAAATACGACGCTAGCGCTCTTATAACGGAATAACGTAATAGCTAAAACTTGTTCTCCATTTTGATTTCGTAATAATATAGAGCCCTGACTAGTAAGAAGTATTTTAGTGTCAATTGGAGTAATTGATACGTGGTTAACGTCTAGAATTGCTGCTGGGGGGAACATTTAATTATAACGCCATTATTATCTTTTTTCAATTAAAATGTAATACAGAAGGTAATCTATAGGATATTAGATTACGGTATATTTACGAGAAAATTGTATAATGCGGAAGGTAATCTATTGGGCACTAGAGTACGGTATATTTACGTGACAATTTAAATGCATAAGTGAATTCTATGAACAATTGATTAAACTGTCTTTTTACTGTTCTTCTATATTTCAAACTTGAAGAAATATATTTCAATTAGCAATAATTTTAACGCAATACATACATAATGATGAACGCCGTACAAAAGAATGAAGTTATAATTCAGTTGACATGGAGTATCATTAGGCCTCGGCTATGTGGGTCGAATCAGGAACTGATTGCACTTGATCTCACTTACCGCGCCTCCGCCTCACTTACCGCATTGTATGGGTGTCTAATTCCACACGAAAATATTACACTTATTTTTAATTTATTCATAAGCTGCCACCGAGGCTGCCACACCTCATCTATAAAAATCAAGGTACCTACTTATTAATGGCCATATACGCGCTGATTGTACAGGTTCTTAATATTTTCGTTTAATTTATAATGCGCTATCAGCAGATCCCGAGGCCGTTCACGGACCATAAAATATAAAATAGCGCGTAATATAAATCTAAGATGGAATTTTTCGATAACGTAGGTATTGCTTAGGAAAAAATACCGGTTGCAGCACTATTATAATTAACATCTATTATTTTCGACTGCAGAAATGTCAGTCAGAATTAATATAAAAGAAACCGATTGTAAGTGATATCACGATCAATGGTCTGCTGATTGGGTTCATTGAATATAAGTATACACTGAGAGAAATGCGGTCTAGTCATTATTAGCTTTCTAATACCAGTCTACAACAGTTATACGATGCATGTTAGTAGTTTACTTTCAAAACCAGATACACTAAATTTTTGTTAGAATTAGATATTTAGAAATATTTCGTAAATCTAAAGTATTAAAGTACACTAAAGTTGTGGCAGTATAAATATTTATATTTCTATTTTGTTTCTGTGACTTCCATATAGTGTAAATATGCCGAAGGTTTGTAGTACCATGCGAGCAATATAACAAGATTAGTATGACAATTTCCTGATTTAGAATATGGTTATGGTGGTCTTCGAGGTGTGTGTAGCGAAATGATATTAGGTAGTGATTATGTTGTTGCTACAGCTACGTTTATGTAGAGTAAATGAATACCTAGCGAGCAATCTGGTACGGAAAGAAGAGAATGTTTCGGGGCGAAATACGGGAATTGACCGATTGAAAAACTGATCCCAAAAGCCGATAGCGTGGTGCAGTTATTACCAGACGCCACATTTGTCATGAACCTTTGGCCTAATCTGAATCCTAAGTTGATGTCCGGGGCACAAATAACGCAGTTCTGGGATGATAGCAATTTTTTTCCCTGAGAAACATATGTGTCCTGGTTCCGAGTACTAGTACAATATACAAGAATCCCTACTTTCTAATATTTATAAAACTTAAAACTAATACATACAAATACCAGCACAGCTGTCAATAGGCATATGTGGAGCCACGTGCGCCTACAATGGTGGATCTCAAAATAAAATGTTTAGTGGCTATTTATATAAAAGTGGCTAAAGATCTTCCATTGGATTCAATTTCGATTGAATTTGTATGCCATGTTCATGTAATGTGCTGTTATTTATATTGAATAAATAACTATTTTGACAGTTTTGGAACAAATATAATCCTACATGGAAATTGCCCAGCCAAAGTATGTTGCCAAGATATTTACCATCTGTGTGCGACATTTAAAAATATTTTAAATCCAAACAATAAAAAATTGTGATTAGTTGCGAACAGACTCTAAAAAGCATTCGGCGGCCAACGTTATTGTACACACTCGTACACATGATCTGTTTTGACCGTCATCTGCGTATTCACTAGCCACTAAAAGCCTACAAAAATGTGTTAATGAAACTAGTCCATATACATTTCTTAGCGATGGTGCTCTATAATTACGCGATCCCTTAAGAAGTGTGTGGCCTAATACATATTATATGTATATTTCATTACAGTAGAAACTATTCAAAAATCTTATCCGGATCTAGATGCATGTCCCAAATCTTCAAAAAATCACCGGAAATTTCATGAAGTGTCTTGGGGTTTCAAAATCTCCACAGCCGATTCTTGAACGATGGTACCCCCTCGAATCAATCATAATAATATATTAAAAGTTTTAAAAAACAAATAAAGAACGAATCATTAGTAAACCCTAGTGAAATATGTTTATGAGACGGCAAAAATTTTAATATCCTTGTTAAAGGTGAAGCACATTATAAAAGTGATTTAGGGTATTGTCTCAAAGTAAGTTGGAACTACAATAATGTCATTTCAAGGCGGAAACAAATGTAGGTCAGCAGGAAAGTAGTAAAATAGTAGGCAGAAGAAATTGTACGCGAGCGGAATATGAAGGAAACTATAGATGAAAAAACCCAAGATCACGAGTGAAGTGAAGTTGTGATCTAGCTGTGCACAAAGTATATTATAAACTGGTTAATTCTGTTTTAAAATTAAATATTTTTTAAAGGTTTCTTCAATTTGTTTTTATTTTGAAGCCAGGCATATTAGAATATTATATTTCAAAGCTACAGTAAAATAAATTACAAATTTCATGTTAAAAACCTGGTACGACCAAAAAATAATATACAGAATATAAACTCTCTTCAATTTCAATGTATTATCAGAACTTGGACATTTTAACTCTTTGTACAATACTAAACGTTTTTCGATATTCATGTAAATCTCTTTTCGTGGTGTATTTAATTTTAAAGACCACTCATATATAACAGTTAAGCGGGTTTCAACTTGATATAAAGCCAAAATTACTAAAACCATTAAATAGTAGTTATTATTTGCGTTGGCTATATGGTATTGATGAAACAAGTGTTAACGAAAATTTGGTACATCAAGATTGCCTAAGAATTTACATTACTGGATTTCAAAGAATTCAGTGATACTTCGAAAGTGATTAATAAACGATATGGATGCTTACAGATAGAAGGACTGGGAGACCGCTAAAAGGATCTCCTCGACCATGCGCCGTTTATAGCATGCTGCATCAATTTCTCGAAGTAACACAAGAGTACTTAAGAACACTATTGCTCATATGCAACAGTATAGAAAGAGCTACTAAGATTATCCCCATGCATCCACAAATAGCTTATGAAGAAGAAGCCTCGCCTTACCGACTTTATTGACAAAATCTGCATAAGGAGGATGCATAAAGGTTCGCTCAAAAGAGGTAACAAGGAGGAAGGATTATAGTCTGAGCCGTATTCTCTTGGCATGGGCAGTCCACTCTGTCTTAATAGCCAGTAAAACGAACACATGAAGTGTAATGTTAGTGAGGGTGTCATGTTTTTAATCGAATTACACAATTATCCCATAGCGCACGCGCACCCACACACACACCCACACACACACACACACACCCACACCCACACACACACACACACACCCACACCCACACCCACACCTACACCCACACCCACACCCACACCCACACCCACACCCACACCCACACACACACCCGCACACCCACCCGCACACCCACCCGCACACCCACCCGCACCCACACCCCCACCCACCCACCCGCACACCCACACACCCACACACCCCCTCACACACAGCCTCAAACTTTTGTGAATTAGGTAAAAACGCAAGTTTCAATTTTCCCACGACCCCAGAAACTTTCCCAGGCTCAACGGTCCCTATACCTACTACTTCAGTCAATCCAGCTTAACTGAAGCCTCATCCAACCTCCCCAAGAGAAACCAGTTAGCGCATGCGCACTGATAATCCAGTGAGAAAAGTACAGTTTCCCAGTGTTCATGGAAAACTGGTCTCCTGTTTTTGTTTTCGCATCAAAGGTTCCAGTCCTTTCCCAGGATATAGTAATCCAGATTTTATACCAAGTATGAACAGCCACATGTCGTATACAACTATTACATATTGCTAATTTAGAATTTTAATAATGATTAGAACGCATTTATCGCAGTGTAAAGTTAGTATATACTTCTTGGCTTAATTTAATTAAACACACCACAGGCCGTGAAAGCATAGAAGAAAACGCGAACAAATTCAATAAGGACTACACATGATATATATACCTTTCCAAACCCCACACTATCAGATCGTAACGTCGGGTTTCGGGGTTATACGGGTTACGCAACCTTATTATCGCGTATCAACTCGGACATTAATCTTTCAGAGTAGAATTTGCGATGTATACAAATGTCTGGTGGCTTAGGTCTTCCAGAAACCTGTTACGCGGCACCAGTTTTACTTTCAATTATTCTCCTAATGAGTCAGCGGCGTAGGCAGGTATGAATTAGATTGGAAAACGGCGAGTTACGTAAAGTGAATTTAATGGTTGTCTGTGGTTCTCTCATAATTTTACATCTGTCTTCGTAATCACTGAAGTAATTAAATAAGTTCTTGAAGCACTTTCGAAGATAAAAAGTTACATGTTATAGTATAATAAATTATGACAGTAGATTGTCATTTTTGTCAAATGTGTGATGGATTGTATGTATTAAATATAGATAGGGTAGGAAAAAAGTAGATGTCGTAGGCGATGATTTTACATTTTTACTCAACTATATTTGGATCTCTCGAAACAATAAATATAATCGAAAATGTTGAAATTCATTATTTGACTATATGTTCAAAGACTGGTAATAATAGGGTGATTCATAAGTATCAGGTGTTTATATTGGTGCATTTTTTCTTTGTGAAAATTGGGATTTTTTTTTCTTCATAAAAATATTCTTGTCTGTATAGTTAATAAAAATGCGTATCGAAAACCATACTCATCTTCGTACTTCGAGAAAGGAGTGAAGGCAGCACAGTCATTTCTCAATCTCAATGAACTTATCGGCGAAGAAACGATCAGCGAAAGTCAATATCGGGAATGATTTACCTGTTTCAAATCAGGTGATACCAGCTTGGCGGACAAGCCAGGAAGAGGTCGACCATCGGATTTTAACAATCAGGCACTGACAGCCGTGGAAGAGGACGAAAGCATGACAACTCGAATGCTGGCCGAAGATTCATTGTCGGTCAATCCACCATCGTCTGTCGCCTCATAAAAGCTCGAAAAGGTATGAAAATTAGCTGGATGGATCCCTCACGAACTCTCCCGACATCAACAAGGCCGATTGTGTTCGAATTTTCATCGAACTGCTGTGGCGAAACAAACAAACGCAGTTCTTAAAGAATCTCGTCACTGGAGATCATCACAAATCATGGCTACTTTTCAAAAACCTCAAAAAGAAGGTTTGCGTTTTGCCAGGTGAAACACCAAAAGGAATACCAAAAGATATCTACTGTAAGAAATCAAGGTGGCATGTAATGCGGAACAGAAGTGGAATCGTCCATTAGGAGATCATTTCAAATGGTATTTGTTATTGGTGGAGTGAAGATGAGGAGCGTCAACAGTGGCGAATTCCGGACAAAAACGGCAAACGACAATTCAGCATCAATAGCGACGTCTACCTGACTTAACTCGAGCGCCTTCACGCTTAAATCGAGACGGAAAAACCGCGCAAACAGAACAAAATCGTCCTCCACCACGATAATGCACGTCCTCATGTTGAGGGTCGTGTCGTCGCATCATCACCAAGGGATGGGATCTGCTCTCACATCCGTCATACTCACAGACCGAAGCTCCCACAGACTAAGTTAATCGCTCGTTGAACAACTGGTAGGCAAACAAAGTCTACAACGATCTGGATGAGTTGGTGGACGATATCAAAGCGTGGACTGGCTCTGAGAACCGCGACTTCGTTGCCCGTGGAATCGATCGTCTGCCAAGCAAATGGGAAGCAGTTATTGAAGTTGAGGGTGAATATGCTCCAGAATTTAAACAAGTTTCTGTTGCATTTCTATGTTTATTTTTTCATAATAAATCGCTCAAAAAACGCTCGATAATTATGAATCAATCTAATAAATTTTCTTATATTTATTAAATACATACACAAATTAATATAGATATTCAAACTAACTCTAGATTTATAATTATAAATGTTATAGCCTTTACTGAACCGCTTAGAACAGGATGGATTATTGTTTTATTACTTGCTACGATGCATACGTCTATGGAGCACAGCACATTTCCCACAGCCTTAATAATTGAGGAGCTGGCGAATAAAACGGTATAATTATATTTTTAGTTCAAATACTTTTTTAATCTGGACGTTCTTGGCCCACTGAATACAAATCTGAAGTCACTTCCAAGCAAAACTACCTTAAACTGCTAAAATTGAGTTTAAAGTTCATGATTTCGATCAAAATGGCACAATTACAGTAGAGTTACAATAATTTTGAATAAGCGAGCACGTTTTTGTTCAAAATGGAATAATTTTCATACGTATTTGTAAAATGTCAACCAATACCAAATAAGTCACATCTATTTTTTTTGCACTTTCAATACTGTTTTAAATGAGGCTACACTAGATTTTATTTATTGGTAGAAAATAAAATAAAGTCTGCGGTCAAAGAGTGTAATCTGTGGTAATCAACTGTTTGATTTCTTGGTTGTCGATTGTTTATTCGAAGTTATTGAGTTATTTTGGAAACAACTAGGAATAGTATCAAGAATTAAGTTGGTGTAAAGAAATTTTCGGGAGTCCACAGGAAAGCAATGAGGATGAGAAGGAAGATGATGTAGGAGGATGCCAGGAAGATGGACACGACGGAGATTGCGATTGTGAGGAAATAGACATTGAGCTCAGTATATAATGAAAGCACTGGTGATTTTTTTTTTCTTTTTTGAGAGAGAAATGACTCATTGTTACTTTTTTCAGAAGAGACCGTTTTATGTTCTATGATTAATAAGTTTATGGAAACTGCAATCAAAATGGCTTAGTTGCATCATAGTGGAAATGAAAACGTAATAATTGCACTGGTCACAAACAAAACGACATAATTGCATTTTTCAAATTTAAGGATTTTCCGTTTTATTAGCGATAGGTATCTGCATTTAACATATGTCAAATAAAGTCACAATCTCCATATGGGTAAATGAAAAATCACGCCAAAAGCACACTGTAAGTATCTACTTATGTCATTCAGTCTTTTGCTCCTCCTTAAAATTTAATTTCGTGTAATTATACCGTTTTGTTCGCCAGCTCCTCAATAATTTATTAGCAGATCTATTCCGAAATGAATAAATATTTATTTGGAGATTTATCATTATCGGATGAATGATGAATGAAGACCATTCAGTTGTACGATGGATTAAATTAACTGAAAAATCTTATCATAAATACCATCCACTCAAAATTCCACAAATATTTCTTTCCCAAACAATACCTAAAATAGACACCGGCCTCGGCGGATTTCAAAAAATAATCCGACCGCAAAACAACCAGTGTCAATATTTAGCCGTTATTCTAAAACAAGCGCTGTTTCAAGACAAAATAAACCGTGGGTTATTTACAAACGGGTGCTCACAAAGGTAGAAGTATGCAGTAGCGTTGCTCTTAATTTATGTGCGTTTAGACTTGGAACAAAAACATCGCACGTATCAAAGGAAAAGGTTATCACACTTTGTTTGTATTCAAGATACCACATTGTCAATAAGAACGGAGGAAAGGAAGTACGCTTAGTAAAATTTCAAACATGAAGTTTTCGATTTAATCAAAAATATCTGCGATGACTTAAAGTTAAATTATTAAGGAAAGAAAGCGAGATTGCACAATGTATTTTTAACATAAATTATAATAAAGGCTCTTTTATTTTATTTAAATTATGTACCAGATAACCTTTGGATCAGGAACCCAATTTTATTTTATATTTGCAATACTAAAGATAATAATGTTTCTTTCGAAATATCAGCAACACTTTCAAATTATTGAATATGATATCAACTATATTTATTATATTATTTTAATATAACTTATGTGTGTATCTGGGTTAATAATTACCTATAGATTATTATTAGCGCACTTAAAGTTACCTTCCTGAGACAAATAACACCATTTTGGCATAAATTAATTAATAAAAAATGACAATTCGCCTCGAGAATAGTTTTAATACTTAGGGATACTGATGTACCCCATACGGATGTATGGGGTATTTTATTTTATGTTAAGTTCGATTTATATCGAAATAATAAAATTTTAGGTAATTATTTACAAGTGTGAAATCCTTGAAAATGCTTACCAGATTTCCTACCCCCCCCTATTTTCGAGGCTGCTAGAGACGAATCTGGCTCTAGTTTCATCCGCGCGGACACAGTTTTCGAGAAACTGAATTTTCCACTTTTCCACACGAGAGCCACTTTTTCTTATCAAATAACATTCACTTCACACTACGTAGATAGCTAATATCAATACGAGTAGACGCTGCAACACTTCTTTTATACATATCATATATTAAACCATCATAAAACCTATTATTCATTACGATTTTCTTAATTTACTTCAAATGTTTACAATTCACATACAGTTGGCCTCGTCCATTGTAATATTTGTAATTGTGCGCCCTCTATGAAACCACATGTATGTGAAGGAACCTAACCTAACTGTCTACTTATTATGGTTAGGTTAGGTTAGTTGAAGGTTCCTTCAAAATAACAGCGCATTTAGTTCACTTAATATTCATATTTAACTTCTGGAGTCTCCCCGTACGTCACGATGCATGTCTTCACATGTGGTTTCGTAGAGGGCGCGCACGATTACAATGGACGACGACAACTGTATGTGAATTGTAAACATTTGAAGTAAATTAAGAACATCGTAATGAATAATAGGTTTTATCACGGTTTAATATATCATCATCATATCGGTTTATAACGTCCTTCGCCGTCTTCCGATTCCTAATCTCCATTCCTCTCTATTTCTCCACATGTCCTCGTCCAGACCTCTCTCCCGAATTTAATTACCAATGCCCTCTCTCCAGCTTCTTCGTGGTCTTCCTCGCCTTCTTCTTCCTTGTGGTTTCCAGTTTAGAATTTTTTTGGGTATTCTGTCATTTGGCATTCGCTGAACATGCCCGTACCATACGAGTTGTTTGGTTCTTATATCATCTACAATGTCATGTGTTATTCCCATCATATTTCTTATTCTCTCATTTGTTACCCTTTCTTTCTTTGATTTTCCAACTGACCTCCTCCAAAAGTCCATTTCTGTGGTTCTTATCATTCTTTCTGTTCGTTCTTTTATTGGCCATACTTCACAACTATACTTTTAATTATTGAATTATATATTCTTCTTTTATTTTCTTTTGTTATTTGTTTATCCAATAGAATGCTGTTCAACATTGTAATTGCTCTCCTTCCTTGAGTGTTTCTTTCCGAAATCGCTTCATCAAGTGTCCCGTCGTTTGATATTTTCATGCCTAGATACTTATATTCATTGCAGTGTTTGATGTTTTGTCCGGTTGACAGAAGTAGATCTTGTTGTTGTCCTCCAATACACATGTATTCCGTTTTCTTCACATTAACTTCTAAACCCCATTTTTCATACTCCTCGATAAGTTTGCGTCTCATATATCCATATCATCGATATCTTGTGCAATAGCAACTTGGTCATCCGCAAAGGATAATGTGTATAGTGTTGATGTATCATCTATTGGTATGCCCATATTGTGACATTTTCTTTTCCAAGTCATCAATGCGCGTTCTAGATATATCTTAAATAGTGTAGGAGATAGGCAGCATCCTTGTTTAAGTCCCTTAGTTACTATAAATCCCGTTGTTATATTGTGTCCTATTTTTATTCTAGATCTGGTATTATCATACACAGACTTTACGGCCTTTATTAATTCTACATTTATATTAGTGTTTTGTAAAGTTTCCCAGAGTTTTACCAGAGGAATGCTATCATATGCTTTTTTTAAATCCACATATAGTAGATGTACTTCTTGATTAAATGCTATCTTCTTCTCCAAGATTTGTTGTGACTGTATATAAGTGATCGATTGTGGATCTTCCTGCTCTGAAACCGGCCTGTTCTTCTGCCTCCATTTCACAATATTCGTTCTCCATACGGGTTTTTAATATATTCCCATATATTCTGCTGATGGAATTTGTAACAGATATTCCTCGGTAACTGTCACACTCACTTTTATCCCCTTTCTTATGAATTGTGGATATATATGATACCTTCCACTCTTCTGGTACTTTTGATCTACTCATACATCTTTGGAAAAGGTCTCTCAGTGAATGGTATAGTTTGTCTGTTCCATATTTTATAAGTTTTCCAGGAATATTTCCTGGTCCTGGGGCTCTGCCATTCTTTAGTGATCTACATACTTCCTTAACTTCTGATATACTTATTCTTATCGGAGATCCTTGAGTAACTATATTGGGATTAACGTTTTCTATGTTATTAAATTTTTTTCTATCTTCTGATAACATTTTTTCAAAATATTGATCCCATATTTGCGCTGGTATTAATATATGATATGTATAAAGGAAGCATCTACTCGTATTAATATTAGCTATCTACGTAGTATCAAGTGAAAGTTATTTGATAAGAAAAAGAGGCTCTCGTTCGGAAAAGTGGAAAATTCTCATTTTCTCGAAAACTGTGTCCGATCGGATGAAACTGAAGCCAGATTCGTCTCCAGCATCCTCGAAAATAGGGGGGGTAGGAAAATTTGGTAAGCATTTTCAAGGGTTTCACACTTACTTAAATAATTACCAAATTTTACACCATTATCACTATTGAAAGCGATAAAGATTTACACCAGTCAATTTCCAACAGCGTACCCACATTTTTGTTGATGTTAAGAGACATGGATGATCTTATTCGGTATAAAATTAAAGCTAAATCTACTGATTTACACCATTAAATGCAGAAAATGATTCCTAAATTAACAAATTTAATTTTATGAAATTATGACATAATAGATATACATAAAACAATTGTGCTGATAAATAGAAAAGGAATATAGGAACTGTTGCAAATATTTTGTATATTCCATAATGAACCTAATGCGTGCGCAACGTCTAAGCCTGCTGTTGTCAAGGACGAGAACGGTAATAGTTTTATTTCATCGTTATTTGCCAAATAAAAAATGTTAAAACATACCGTGGTTTGTTTTATGGCTAGGCTCAGGTAGACTGTTCCATTTATCGGCAAGATAAGAAGGTTTTTTATTTGGCAAATAGCGATGAAATTAATAGTACAACCCTCGATCAAGACAAGACGATGCTTCATCAACTGTTGATATTTAGCAATAAACAAGGTCCTTCGATTCAAAGTGTGTTATTATTCCAAGAATAAAAACCAACAGGAACTATGGTTCTCTCGATTATTCTTCCTCTCGAGATTCCTATTTCTAAATTTAGTTTTTTTCATAAGTATCTTTAGAACGACATAACTTATCTGTACTTATTTATTTAACAGTATAACGTAAATACAAAGCGATAATACACGCAAGCAAACAAATCATGATGGAATCATTGCATATAAACACAAAGAATAGGGCGAGTCAATTGTCTAATACGAACGATAGTAAGATAAACACAAAAATGTTAAAGAAGTACAGCTGGATATCGAGGTGTCTTTTTATTCCTTGGAAATAATAAATTTTCAGCATGAAATATGACATTTTGCGTGGTTATAAGTTACAAATAATTTAGAAGTTATACACTGGGTCAAAAAAGTATTGGCACACTCCACAATAGATTGAGCGAATCAAAAATAAGATAAGAATAATAAATACTAATATCTATTCCAAGGGTCAAGAAAGTGTTGGCACAGTAAAAAAAATTATTTAAAGTTCTTAAAAAATATAGTTACACTTTAATATTGTGTTACCATACCACTTGCATCGATTGAGCCCTGAAGTGACTGTGGAAAAATACTCTAAAAAAGAGTATAAAGTTAGAGATGCTCGTGATACTGCATTAAAAGAAATTATCAAGGCAATGGGTAAAGACAAATTAATGAATGGAAAGACAAAGATAAAGAATAAAATAAAAAAAAAATCTGTTCTCAATATACGAGGGTGAATCAAACATAAACGAGTCTTTTGGTCCTGGGCATGCAATAGTAACGCGTGAGGGTTCCCCTTTCGTGGGGTGTTGGGTAGGGATGTCAGAAGGGGGGAGAGCAGGTGGGCGACTTCGCTCATTCCTTTCAGTATCCGCCGTGACAATGTCTGAGCAGGAGGTGCCTTCATCAATTGCGCAGCGTGTTATCATCAAGTTTCTCGCCACGGAAGGTGTAAAACCATCTGAAATCCTGACGAGATTGACTGCGCAGTTCAAGGAAGAGACACTGTCCCGAGCTAGAGTATTTTCATGGCATAAACAGTTTGTGGAGGGTCGTGAGAAAGTTGAAAATGAGAGCCATGACCGCCGACCTCGCACCAGCATCACCAGCGACAACATCGTCCGCGTTCAACAACTTCTTGAGGTTGACAGGCATCTGACCACCAATGAGATTGCATCTAAGGTTGGAATAAATTATGGAAGCATCTTTTCGATCATCATAGAGAAGCTAGGGTTTTGTAAGGTGTGCGCAAGGTGGGCCCCTCGCCTTCTGACAACTGAGCAGAAATTGCATCGTTTTCAGGTGTGTGAGCGTCTTCCAGCGAAATTCCGGGAAGAGGGAGACTCGTTTCTCACTCACGTTATCACCTGCGATGAAACATGGGTGCACCACTATACCCCTGAGTCGAAACAAGCGGACAAGGAGTGGAGACGTCAAGGCGAGGCTGGGCCAGTGAAAGCCAAGTCAAGGCTGTCAGCAGGCAAGGTTTTGGCTACAGTTTCTTTTAACCAGCGTGGCTTGTTGCACCTCGATTTTTTGCATGATCACAAGACCATTAATTCGGCGTACAACTGCGACATTTTAAGCGAGGTTACTCTTGCATATCGCCGTAAACGACGTGACCTACCGATGGGAGAAGTGAAACTTCTCCATGACAATGCTCGTCCTCATACAGCAGCCCTGACCAGAGAAAAATTGGAGGAATTGGGCTGGGAGATACTTGAACACCCTTCCTATAGCCCCGATCTTTCGCCCTGCGACTTTCACCTCTTTGGTTCTCTCAAGGAAGCCATGGGAAGGGAACGATTCAACAACGATGAAGAGGTTGAGGCCTACGTGCGCAATTGGCTGGAGACACGAAAAACTGTATTCTACGAACAGGGCATTACAAAATTACCTACACGCTGGGAAAATGTACTTCCAGATCAGGAGATTATGTAGAAAAATTAGCTATTATTATTTTTTTTTAAGTTCAAATTAAAAAAATAAAAAAAAAAGGCTCGTTTATATTTCATTCACCCTCGTAGTATCAAGAAAATAAATAGATAGGTACATCTAAAAAATATGAAACTCACTCATTAATACACTGATCGAATTCCTGTGTTGCTGACATATATGGTAATGTGAACCCTACTCGAATTCGAATATACCGTTCCAGTACTCGGTGGCGATCGAATTCCAGTTAATCGAATACGAATTCTAATGAATGTCAACGCTCCTTAAAAACTTGCAAAATGAGAAACCAAAAACTGCACAGAAAACCAAATACTGCATCTGAAATTAGTCATGTCAGGCTAGCAGTGAAGTACGGTGATGAGAGCGTTTCAGTCTGGGGCTACATGTCGTGGAATGGGGTTGGAAACCTAAGTTTCCACGAAGGTATTATGAATACAGACAAGTATGTTGACATTTTGCGCCACAACTTGAACAGCAATGCTGAAAAGATGGGCATCAGAGACACATATATCTTCCAGCAGGATAATGATCCAAAACACACCGCCAACAAAACAAAGGAATGGCTATTTTATAATGTCCGTAAATAAATCAAAACTCCATTCCAGTCCCCGGATATAAATGTTATAGAGCATTTGTGGTACTTACTGGACCTGGCAGTCCGAAAAAATAAAATTTCTTCCAAGCAGCTACAAACGGCTTTATCACAAGAATGGGATCAAATTGGATCTGAAATAATCCAGAACCGTGTATCCCGATACCACGGAGAGTTTAGGCCGTAATTGATGCAAATGGTATGGTAACAAAATATTAAAGTGTAAATAATTTTTTTAAGAACTTGTTACATACAATTTTTTACTGTGTCAATACTTTTTTTAACC